>JANAVB010019797.1:2338232-2915732 GCA_029216955.1 Iris pallida | reverse complement strand
TGAGTTTTATTGATGATTACACTCGTTATACTTGGATATATGTTATATATCACCGTTCCAAACTTCCTACCATTAATAGGACGTTTACTACTATGATTCATACTCAATTAAATGCTAGGATTAAGATCTTTCACTTTGATTGTGCTCGTAAGTATCTCCCCGCTATAATAAAATCTATCTTATAATCTCACGACACTCTTTTTCAGCAATAATGCCCTTACACTCATAAACAAAATATGGTAGCCAAGCACATATTGTCAAATTCTTGTGAATATTTGTGCTTGTTATCCTCTTACATTCCTCAAAATTCCTGGGTAGAGGTCATTCTTACCTTATTAATCTTATCAACATCACTTATTCCTCTGTTTTGTCTAGTTGAACACCTCATGAGAGTCTTTTTTCGTATCCTCCTGATTACAGTATGATTCACAATTTTGGGTGCACTTGTTTTTTCCTTCCTTTGACTGAGTGCTCGAAGCTGATAGCTCGACCAGCCAAGTGTATTTTACTCAGTTTTAGTTTCGAGTACGAGGGGTGTCGTTGTTATGATCCCTTGACCCGTCATCTTCGTATATCTCCACCACCATCGTATTCTCAGGTAGGGCTATTTTTGACCAAATTAAAAATTTGTCATTAGTGTGCCATTATTTGTAGTCACATGACTAGGAATTAGGATTAGAGATTGGAACCAATTAGTCATGCCATGACTAGACCCAAACCTATTAGCGTTGAGCCCAATTGGTTAGCATAATCTATTTCTAATAAATTCTAATTTAGCCATTAGCTAGTTAGTTGGAATGGTTGTATGGAGGGGCATTTTGGACATTATAAAAATTCTTAACCAAGCCATATATGGCCGGTCATCTCTAGACCACTCTAACCATTTCATTTATTCTCCGTCAAGCCATTCTCCATCCTACCAAACCCTAGTCCATCCTTCACCATTCAAATTCCTCCCCAAAGCTTCTTCAATTCCTTCTTCCAATGGAGAGTTAGGAGTTTGGAGCACAAGGGAATCTCGAAGAGGAGCTAGCAAGAAGATTGGAGCTACTTCTTCTTCCATTATCATCAAATTCGTGGGTCTAGCTAGAGGACCACTTTCCAATAGGTAATTCTCTCTATTCTCATACCCTTATGGTTTGATTTAGTGTTTTAAACCCATAGGAACCTTCCTATGAGCAGAATTAGGTTTCCTATGCTTAAACTAGATTCCTATGGGCTGTAATAGGGTAAATCTAGGTTATGTATGGTAGAATGGTGTCATTTGGAATACAATTGGTATGGTGCCCACTAGATATTTGATACAAGTCCTCAAATGGAGTTTATGTCATATTTTGATGTGTGCTTGTGTCCATGTGTCCTAAATAGAATACGTGGTGTTGTGTCATGATAATTCATGATACACATGGTCATTTAATTGTCCCATGCATAATTGAGTGATACGTGTCAAATTGACATGTGTCATGTGTCATATTAATATAAATATCTATATATTTTTGATATAGCCATGTGGATACCAAATTAGAGGGGTCGTATCATATTGGGTTGTGTATCATGGATACCTATGGGAATGGTATCCTAATTTGGGTGTGAATTAGAAAATAGGGTATACCAATGGCATATTGTAACCCCAATTTCTTGAATAAGATTTAGTCATCTATCTACTATTTTATCTATTAGTTATTATATGGATAACCTAGTTATGATTTTTATAACTCTAGAGCTTTAGAGTTGGGCCTTACCATAGATCTGTTGCAAAACAAATTCTTATAGGATGCCAAGTCCTATCACTATGCCAACGCCATAGGAATTCAAAACCTATTTTTTCATCAAGTTTATATCAGCCCATTAGACTAACCTTATTATTTCAAGTAAGCCCAAGCCCACAACCTAAGCTAAAGCTAAGAGGTCGCGGGTTAACCTAAATCCTCAAACCCATTATGTTATACCTGACCCAATAACCATATTAACCCACATCCGTTTATCTTTCCTTCAGATCTGATCGAAGCCTTTTCTCTTCTACTCTGATTGATCGTTGGCGAGCGATGATGATCCTGGAAGGATCTAGAAGAATCACGATCGACTTCACCTCTCCATCCTAGCCGTCGTTCCACCATCACCTTACTTCGGCCGATCTCTGCCATCGAATACTAATGGCCGGCGACCCTGGGTGCTTCCTCGTCGAGCCTATAAAGAGGTTCCCTAATCCCTAGCATTAACATCCTCCTCACAGTCACGACGAAGCTCTGTTAATTTCCCTTCGCCCATTTCTTCTAGCTTCTATTTCCTTCTTCTTCTTCCTTTTCTAGTTTTAAACTCGCAACAATGGCGATCTCCACAGTACCGCTGTTCCTTCTCCGTTCGTCCATGGCAGTGCTGCTGGCCTTGGCTTTCCCTTGCTATACGAGCTTCGGTGGTGCTCCGCCTCATCTTTGTCGCAGTGACAGGCGGTTCTCCTCGGTGGCCGGCGAACTTTCCTCAGCAGGCACGGAGGATCGACATCAGAAGTCGATCGCCGTGAGCTCGAAGAATTCGATCGACGGGACTCCGGTCATCATCCTCGACGAAAGAATAGTAGGTAAGCCCCTCTTTTCGAATAGAATAATTCCTGACTATATTTTCCAAATCCAAAAATTCTTTCAATTTTTGATATTTGATCGTGTTGGTTTTTTTTGCCTTTGGACTAGAAAAGATAGTCCCACATCGGCTACACCAAATGGTGAGTATTTCAATATAATGCATTGCTTGTGTTGAGGTGTGCACATGAGGTGTAGTGGGGCACAAGTTTGTGCCATGTGGAAGTATTTTCCTAGAAGGAAAAAGAATTAAATTCAACAAGGATGCAAGTTAATTTTTGTTGTGCGGACTCGGACTCGGACACGGACTCCAAGATGTCTCGTGCATGCACGGGAGTGTTCGGGGGGTAGGCGTGGACTGGCACACTTGTATGCTGATTGTGGGATGATCTAAAATATCAAACTCTATTTTTGAGTATTGGTATTTTAGTCCCACATCGGATAGGAGAAGAGGTGAAGTCTCAACTCCACTCTATAAATAGAGCCCCTTGGCCTTCTTTGAAAGATGCACCAAGAAGAGAGTTGAGGGAGTCTGTTAAGTCCAGGAAGCCCGTTCAAGTCTCAAATATTGACTTACTAGCGTTCCAGAAGTTCTTCGTGAACTTGCTGGTTCCTGGAAGCTGTTCGTGCTCGTGTGGGGCGAATAAAGCTTTGAGCAACGGTGGTTCATTCACCCCAGCATCTCATTCTCGCCTGTCATCGCTGCTGTTGCCTTTTACAGTAACTTCTTTTTAGAAGCTCTACTGCCGATAGTTGCTTGCACAAAGTCTCTTTAGATTTTTTGTGTATTACGTAGAATCTTTTTAGATCCTCGTAATTCCGAATCCTCCAGGATCTCTGTTGCACATCTTCTTTAAGGTGCTGCATTTGAAACGTTGTGTGTACAATTGTTTCAGTTTCAGAATTTTCCATCGAAAATTGTGCCTCGGCACTAACAGATCGATCATAGGATCCTTGGATCAATTGGTTAGAGTCGACTGTTCTTAAATGGGGTTTGCATTCTCAGTCTAACATTTGGATGCTGAACACTAGGTGTTCGACGAAATTCCTGAATGGGAATTTTATTCCGCATTTGGACATATAGGAGCAGTATCGGACTCGTAGAGATTATGTCTTGACATCTAAGTTTTATCAACTCGATACAGGTAAACTTTTGGCCGAATCCTGCACTTTTATACATCTTCGATGGACACGGGAATAATATCTATGGACTGACACATGATATGTTGTAATGGACTCAAAAGGGTGTGTGTCAGTGTCTGAGACATGCTATCTTGGTGTGTGACCCAGGCCTTCTTCAGTGAGGGGAAGAGTAAATTTGAATTGTAATAGCCGTTGGGATAGGGTTTAATTGAATTATGATTTGAATTATATCAGTAATGTTCTATTGTGCTCTGTATTAGGCCATGGATTAACTAACAGTTGTTTTCTATAATTATGAATTTTGGACTAGGCTGTCAAGCCATAGTGAAGAATAATAATTGATTGTAAATTAGGCAGTAGGCCAGGTTCCTTTGGATCAAGTGGATAGGTTTAGCATTGAGTTGATTATTGGGATTTATTTGATTTGGGCCATTAGGCCATGGACGACTATATTTAAGGAGTGGAGTAATGGAAGTTAAATTGGCATATGATTGGTTGATTAGTCAAGGGTGAGAAATAAGGATTTTTGGAGATTAATAGATTTACTTGGGAATTATTTAAGAAGAATTTTGTGACGATTAATATGTGTTGTGACTTAGGATATTAGTGATAGATTTAATAGGAATTTCCTAACACTAGAATCTTTTATTTTGAATAGGTTGAATCCAAGGGGCAACTTGGCGATTTGGACTTGAGGCAAGTACTCCGTATTTTGTTTCTCAATATTAAAAAATATAATTTATTTTATTTTCTAAATTAGCATGACTCATATTGCGATACGATTTTTGACACAAATTATGACTCTTGCATCACATGATTTTATTTAAGTCTTGAATCTTATTTGTTATGAATTTTCTGAATCATGAATCCAAGTAATCAAGTTCTGAATTTTGCTTGATAAGAATCAAAGTAATCAAGTTTCGAATGTTGCTTGATTTTTTGATTCATGGGAAAGGGGATATACCGAGTAGATGTGTGGTCAAACCAGTCTAGTCCGAAGCATAGCTTGACATACACTGCACTTATGTCCAAGTCCGATCAGTCTGAATCTAAACCTTAGCTGGCCATACATCGAAAGTATTTCAACTCACATAGAATGCTAGTTGTGCATCCTTGATTCATTATCGGACTCTATTTATATGATTCTTACAGTTTCTCGTGTTGCATATTGCATTTCATTACAATATTCATGCATTGTTTGGTTCAGTTTCTGTTTACTTTTTATGCTTTATTTCTTGTTATGTTATATGATGCGGGGATGTACTTTGCTCCTTTTCTGACTAGATGGTTGTCTACCAGATGTTAGCAGGTTAGCTTGGAGGATTGCTTGGAAGCCATAGAAATATTATAAAATCATTTATGTACTATTCAGTGTATATTATTTCGAGGATTGGCCGAATTTGTCTCTGGGATGAGATTGATATGTATATGTACCATGTGTGACTGTTGTTGGTTGTTTCGTCTACTAGTTATGTGATTGAGCATAGATCGATATCATTACCACTTGATGATTATCGAGGAATAGACAACTGACTACCGCTGTCAACGATAATATAGGCTGGACGTGCTCACAACCCGTACCCGATCATGTAGGCACGAGCATGACACATTTTTATGGTGGCCAATGCAGGCCTATCTAATGGTGCTTAGGATAAGAGTGCTATTGGGAGCCTGTAAAAATAAGAATGCTCAATCACAACATATGACCGTTATGATATGTTTATTTCTGTCCGCATGATTCCTAGTTGTTTCTTTTATTCTAGCATTGTATTTTTTGCTTGACTTTCCAATAAAATGTATCTTTCTATCCTATTGAATTTTGACTCTATTAATCTTGCCTATATTCTGATTATGCCTAGGTAACTTAGATTTTGTATTTTTCCTGACTATGTTATTTTGTTTCGGATTGTGCTAAACCAATATCTCTTAACTTTTGATTCAAGATCGTGCCTAATTAATTGTGATGGTGTCATTCATTCCTTAATCGTGCCTAAACAAGTTTGATTTTATCCTTGATCATATTTAAATGATTATGATTATGACTAGATCTTAATCATGTTTATACTCTAACTTGATCGTGACTTTACCATGCCTAAATAATTTTGACTGTTAGAGCCGGGGCACAATTTTTCGATAGAAAACTGAAATATCGTAACAATTGTACAAACAATCGTTATTACGTAACACTTCACAAAAGGTACGTAAGAGAAATTCCACAAGTGCTACCCTTCACAGAAGGTGCACAGAACGTAACACTTCACAGAAGGTACGTAAGAGAGATTCCACAAGTGCTACCCTTCACAGAAGGTGCACAAACAGAATTCTGATAATATCAACGCAAACACTTTACCGAAGGTGCGTTAATAGAATCCTGATAGAACCAACAAAGAAAGTGACAGGCGAAAGGTGGATAATCTCCTGCTGGGGTGAATGATCACCGTTGCTCAAAGCTTTATTCGTCCCACACGAATAGCTTCCAGGAACCAGCAAGTTCGTCGGAGAACTTGGAACACTCTGCTCTTCTGACTCCTCGGATGAACTTGAACTCCTGTGCAAAACACAACGCTGGTACAATTCCTCTCTTCTCTCTCACAGCCTCTACACTTGTAAACTTTCTGTCTACCACTTGTATATGTTGTACCACCTATGAGAGAGAAGGAGGAGGCCTTATATAAGCCCTTGCAACAACTGCCCGGTTAGCACAATGTTAGGGACGTGGTAGTAACCACCCTGAACATGGAGCAACCGCTCAAAACATGTAAGGACACGTTCTGCAGGAAGTTGTGCCATTCACGTAACCAGTGTAATTTGCACTTTACGCACACAGCCCCTTTACGCACCCTACGCATACTATGCACTCTACGCACATTGCGTACGCTGCGCACACTGTGCACTCTACGCACGCTGCGTACGCTGTGCACACTGCGCGTACTGGGCGTACTGGGCTGCGTACTGGGCTGCGTAACTGGGCCAGCGTAACTGGGCTCGCGTAATGGGCCGCGCAACGAGGTCGCACAAGTGGCTCGCGCAACGAGCGCAACTTAAGCGCACTATGCGCCTAGCGACGATACTGACGTGCTAAGTGCAAAGTGCGCCAACAAAACGCCACATTACGCCTCATGAGCCCTTGAGCCCGAGTCCGAGTCCGAGCCCGAGCCCGAGTTCGAGTCCGAGTCCGAGTCGCTAAGCCCCTACGGGGCTTAGCTCCTATGGAAATAAATTTCCCAAGAGCAAAAAGCATGAATGCTTTATTATTGATTTTAGCCTTTTTCCCATTTAGAAAATAACCCCATATGGCAAACCCATGTGCACCTCCACACCACATGTGCATCTCCAATAATAGCCAAGCTAATATATAGAGATACAAACCATTTGTTTTTTTCCGATGTGGGACTAAAGCTTTCAATAGGAAAAACCAAAAACCCAACAATCCTCCACATATCTCTATATATGGATAAAAGTGTTCCCCACAGTAACTGCCCATCATGCATTAGGAGAGATGTCGCTGACAACTTGAATCTTCCCGCATGGATCAAAAATCAAACTATAATACAATAATGGACTAAGCCTTGAATTCTGCATCATAGCTGAAATTCTTTCCACTCACATAATGTAGTTACATGTGCTTCTGGCTACACATTAAAGGCCCTGTACCAGCCTGGTTTTAGTATATAATTTTGGGTGTCTACAAGTTTACCCTCAAGAGACGACCTGATATCTCTGTCCATACACTATAGGTGAGTTCATTATAAAGAGACATGGCATGAAGCGCTTTGTGCTTCCCTTGCGGTGCTACGCCGCTATGACATGGCTTAAAGCCGAGGCCTTACCCCGTACCGGGAACCTCATCGTAGTATCATACTACAGTAGCATGAGACAACCGCCTCTTTGTAGTGCCAAACTACCCAGCATAAAGCCTTAGGCTCCCTTGCGGTGTTACACCGCAACGACATGGCTTGTAAGGCCGAGGCTTTATCCCTAACCGGGTACCTCATCGTGGTGTCATGCCACTGTAACATGAGGAACTCCTCCTCTTTGTAGTGCTGACTACATCCCTCTTTATTTTAACGTACAATATTAGGCTAACTGCCTATTTGCGGTGCTACGCCGCTGTGACTTGGCCTGCTAAGCCGAAGCTTTATCCTATTTTTGGGCAGCACCCCACATATAGGAACCTCATTGTGGAGTCACCCCACTGTAGCATGGAGTTTCACTCCTTGTAGTGCTGCTCTATCGTGCTTCCTGTAAAGCACACCAGGCATTCACTCTGCCTGAGAACTCATTAGGGCAATTAAGCCATCCTTCCCACAGGAACCGTTTTCTGCAGAAAACAACAGTAGACAACAGTGGTTGTAGGTCCGTAACCTCTCCATGCCCAATAGAACATGTACCCACCGTTCCTGATATTCTTCCAGTTAATGGTCCTCCCTTGAACCAAAAGCTAGATGCCTAGTAGATAAATCTTTGAACTAATAGCATAAAACTTTATGGTAGGAATACAATAACTAATATCAGAATACCTTCAAGCCCATCTTACAAGCTGTGTCATCGACCAGCTGGCGCTTGAGGCCCTTGGTGAACGGATCCGCCAGGTTCTCCTGACTCCGAACATCAATAACTGCAATTACACCTCTCTTAATAAGATCGTGTACTGCCCTGTGCTTTAACCGCACAGTCCTTTTCTTTCCGTTGAAAAGATCATTTGATGCCACCGCCGCAGTCGCCTGGTTGTCGCAGTATATCGATATTGCCGGTATTTGTGCCCCAACCACTGGAAGATCATACATGAGCTCCCGAAGCCATTCTGCTTCCTCGGCTGCAGAATCAAGTGCAAAGAACTCAGATTCCATGGATGACCGGGAGAGCATAGTCTGCTTCTTCGATTTTCACGATATAGCAGCTCCACCCATTATGAAAATATATCCACCTGTGGACCTCTCGCTCTCCAAATCTGAGCACCAGCTGGCATCACTAAAGCCTTCCACTACCTGCGGATCTCCGCTGTAGTACAGTACATATGTTTGAGTCTTCTTGAGATATCTCATAACCCGTTTCACAGCCTTCCAGTGTTCAACACCAGGATTGCTCGTAAAACGACTCAGCATTCCTACGGCGAAAGCTATATCAGGTCTTGTGGCAGTAGTAGCATACATCAAACTTTCGATTACGCTTACATACTCCAGCTGCCTGACGCTTTCCTCTGAATTAGGCTTCAGCTTCAGATCACACCTGTACGGTGTATCGATCCCTGGAAGATCCCGATACCCATAACGAGTGATCATTTTCTCAATATAATGAGACTGTGACAGCGCTAGTCCAGTGTCTGTCCGAATGATCTTGATCCCTAAGATCACATCAGCTTCCCCCAAGTCCTTCATACTGAACTTGCTTGAGATGAACTTCTTTGTCTCAGTGACATAGCTAATATCCGTACCTAGGATAAGCATGTCGTCCACGTACAGACAAACGATCACACCTCTTCCATCAGCGAACTTCGTGTAAACACACTTGTCCGTATCGCTGACCATGTAGCCATTTGACCTTATAACTTTGTCAAATTTCTCATGCCACATCTTGGGAGCTTGTTTAAGACCGTACAAGGATTTTACCAACTTGCAGACTTTGTCTTCAAGACCCCTGATGACAAATCCCTCTGGCTGTTGCATGTAAATCTCTTCGGTCAGCTCGCCATTTAGGAAAGCCGTATTCACATCCATCTGATGTATCACCATCTTATGTATTGCTGCGAGAGCAATCAACATTCTGATGGTGGTCATCCGGGCTACTGGAGCATATGTGTCAAAATAGTCAATCCCCTGCTTCTAAGAAAATCCCTTGGCTACCAACCTAGCCTTGAACTTGTCAATAGTTCCGTCTGCTTTCATCTTCTTCTTGAAGATCCATTTGCATCCGATAGGTTTTGCTCCTTCAGGAAGATCAACCAACACCCAAGTGTTATTTGAGGTGATGGAATCAATTTTATTGTCAATCGCCTCCTTCCAGAAAACCGTATCTCTGGTCTTCATCGCCTCATCATAGGTAAGCGGATTTGCTTCCACATGATAGGTGACAAAGTCACTTCCGAAATCCTTCGGCTTCCTCATACGCTTAGCTGATGGCTCAGCTTGTTCTGGTTCAACAGTTGTTTCAACAACAACAACTTCTTAGACCACATATTCATTGAAGACTTCAGTTTGCTGCGCACCCTCATTGTTTTCCGGTACATCCGCAAGAACAATATTCTTGTGCCTAGCAAATTTGTCTTCAAAATATTATGTGTCGCGAGATTCAATGATATGATTTGATTCAATATCAAGAAATCTCCGAGCATCACTCTTCTCTGCATACCCCAAGAAGATCGTCTTTGTAGTCCTTGTCCCAAGCTTCTGAATCTTCAGATCTGGAAGCTTGACATATGCCAGACACCCCCACACTCGAATGACATTCAAGTTAGGTCTGACCTTGAACCAGAGTTCATGAGGAGTAACGTCTGAAGTTGCATGAGGCACTCTATTTAGAATAAAAGTGGCCGTCAATGCAGCTTCACCCCAGTAGCACTTAGGAAGGTTAGCAGTCAACAACATTGAGTTAATCATTTCTGTTAATGTTCTGTTCTTCCTTTCTGCTACTCCGTTTGATTGAGGAGAGTACGGAGCCGTAGTCTCATTGACAATTCCATGTTCTTTGCAGAACGATGTGAATTCATGAGACCTGTACTCCCCACCTCGATCACTTCTTATTCTTTTGAGTTGTTGTCCAGTCTGCCGCTCAGCCTCGGCTCTGAACTCCTTGAACTTCTCGAATACTTCGTCTTTAGCCTTCAGCAAATAGACGAATGCATACTTTGAGAAGTCATCGATGAAGGTTATAAAATACTTCATCCCGACCTTTGTAGAGAACTGTTTGAAGTCACAGATATCTGAGTGTACTAACTCCAGAAGATCTGTACTTCGATTAACCCTAGGAAAGGGTTTCCTTGTGATCTTAGTTTGAGCACAAACTTCACATTTCTTTACCTTACCCCCACACTTGGAGATAAGCCATAGACTAGACATTCTGTTAATTCGTTTAGAATGAACATGTCCTAGCCTATTATGCCATAACTCATAAGTATAAGCAGAATGAGTGATTGTATTAACAACATTGAACTGATTTATAAGCTGAATCTTGAACATTCCTTCGGTATAAAAAGCTTTTTCGATATATGTTCCCTTGATAGACATCACCATCTGGCCAGCATTGATGTCCATCATGAGGCCTGTGTTGCAGAGTAGGCCTCCTGAGATCAGGTTCTTGGCGATTGCAGGTACGTGCTTCACGCCTTGAAGCGTCAGAGACTTCCCCGAAGTCAGCTTCAACACCACTGTCCCGATCCCAAGCACTTCAGCTTGTGCCTAGTTCGCCACCATAACCACATCAGATGTAGGGGTGTAGGTGGTGAACCACTCCTTGCTGGAGCAAACATGGCAGGTGGCTCCAGTGTCTACCCACCAGTCAGCATCAGTTCCTACCGCATCAACCTGCACAATCATAGCAACAACATCAGTGATCATAGATACCTTACTAGGTTCTACTTGCTTCGATTGCTTGGTTTTTGCTTTGCACTCATTCTTAAAGTGGCCTTTCTTGCCACACTTGAAGCAAGACATTTGAGACTTTGGCTTCTTCTTCTTGATAGAAGTTACCTTGACTTTTAGATTGTCAGGGTCCTTCTTCTTGCTGTGAAAAGCCACCTGCTTTCCCCTTGGTTCCCTGGTATGAACCATATTGGCGTTAGCCAATTGCTTGGACAGTGCGTCCACCTTCAGTTGAGCCCGCATCTGGTCCTCAACATAGATTTCCTGCAGGAGATCTTCAAGGGTGATCTCCAGTTTCTTCCTATGCATGTTTGCATAGAACTTGCTCCACCCAGCGGGGAGCTTTGAGACAATCCCTCCAACAACAAACTTGTCGGGGAGGGGCATTGCCTCGTCTTCCAACTTCTGTCGCAGTTTCAGGAACTCCTTCACCTGCGGCAGCATAGACTTTTCGTCCTCAAAGAACCACTTGTGATATTTTTCAACCACAAAGATTTTACTGCGGTTCTTGTCTTCTTCGTAGAGTTTTTCTAGAGACTCCCATATGTCTCTAGCGATATTCTTCTTAGAATAGGATTCTGCAAGGGAATCTTCCATAGCATTCAGGATTAGCAGCCTGCAAATACTATTTTTCCTTCTCTATTTTGCTTGCAGTTTAGTAGCCGTGGTAATCGCGGCAGCAGACCCAACATCTGGAACAGTAGGTTCTTCCTCCAAAAGCACGTGATCTACGTCTTTGAGTTGAAGGGTTAGATATACCTTCCTCTTCCAGACTTGGTAATGTTCTCCATCAAACTTTTCTAACTTGCAAAAGTCAGAATTGAAGAGAGAAACATTAACGTTTTCCATCCTAGCAATAAAGCTTTGAGATTGTTAGAGCCGGGGCACAATTTTTCGATGGAAAACTGAAATATCGTAACAATTGTACAAATAATCGTTATTACATAACACTTCACAAAAGGTACATAAGAGAAATTTCACAAGTGCTACCCTTCACAGAAGGTACACAGAACGTAACACTTCACAGAAGGTACGTAAGAGAGATTCCACAAGTGCTACCCTTCACAGAAGGTACACAAACAGAATTCTGATAATATTAACGCAAACACTTCACCGAAGGTGTGTTAATAGAATCCTGATAGAACCAACAAAGAAAGTGACAGGCGAAAGGTGGATAATCTCCTGCTGGGGTGAATAATCACCGTTGCTCAAAGCTTTATTCGCCCCACACGAATACCTTCCAGGAACCAACAAGTTCGTCGGAGAACTTGGAACACTCTGCTCTTCTGACTCCTCGGATGAACTTGAACTCCTGTACAAAACGCAATGCTGGTACAATTTCTCTCTTCTCTCTCACAGCCTCTACACTTGTAAACTTTCTGTCTACCACTTGTATATGTTGTACCACCTATGAGAGAGAAGGAGGAGGCCTTATATAAGCCCCTGCAACAACTGCCCGGTTAGCACAATGTTAGGGACGTGGTAGTAACCACCATGAACATGGAGCAACCGCTCAGAACATGTAAGGACACGTTCTGCAGGAAGTTGTGCCATTCACGTAACCAGCGTAATTTGCACTTTACGCACACAGCCCCTTTACGCACCCTACGCATACTACGCACTCTACGCACACTGCGTACGCTGCGCACACTGCGCACTCTACGCACTCTACGCACGCTGCGTACGCTGCGCACACTGCGCGTACTGGGCGTACTGGGCTGCGTACTGGGCTGCGTAACTAGGCCAGCGTAACTGGGCTCGCGTAACGGGCCGCGCACAAAGTGCGCCAACAAAACGCCACATTACGCCTCATGAGCCCTTGAGTCCGAGTCCGAGTCCGAGCCCGAGCCCGAGTCCGAGTCCGAGTCCGAGTCCGAGTCGCTAAGCCCCTACGGGGCTTAGCTCCTATGGAAATAAATTTCCCAAGAGAAAAAAGCATGAATGCTTTATTGTTGATTTTAGCCTTTTTCTCATTTAGAAAATAACCCCACATGGCAAACCCATGTGCACCTCCACACCACATGTGCATCTCCAATAATAGCCAAGCTAATATATAGAGATACAAACCATTTGTTTTTTCCGATGTGGGACTAAAGCTTTCAATAGGAAAAACCAAAAACCCAACATTGACTATATCATGCCTAAATGATTTTGCTCATATTCGTGCCTAAATGAGTCAGATCCTATTCTTAAGCGTGCCTGAATGACTTTGATCATACCTAAATGATCCCTTTGATCGTATCTAGATATAATTTTGATCGAGAGTTTGATCTTGTCCTCCCTACTTCTAAATCATGCCAAATCGTATTCTTCAATCCTGCCTTAACGATTTTTGATTGCAATCGTGTCACTTTCGAATTTCTGTCCTTGATTATTTCTAATCGTACTTAGTCATGCTAAATCTTTATATATGATTATTGTGCCTAGTCGTGCCAAATAGATTCTTTGCTATTCACAATCGTGCCTAACTGATTTTGATTTTCGTGCCATTTATTAGCAAGTCATGCCATTTAAAATTTCGAGGACAAAATTTTTCTAAAGTGGGTAGATTTGTAACCCCACATTCCTGAATAAGATTTAGTCATCTATCTACTATTTTATTTATTAGTTATTATATGGATAACCTTAGTTATGATTTTTATAACCCTAGAGCTTTAGAGTTGGGCTTTACCATAGATCAGTTGCAAAACAAATTCGTATAGGATGCCAAGTCCTATCACTATGCCAAAGCCACAGGAATTCAAAACCTATTTTTTCATCAAGTTTATATCAGCCCATTAGACTAACCTTATTATTTCAGCCCACATAAATGGGGCTAAGACCCTTTTGCCAAACCCACAGCCTCTTAGTAAGCCCAAGCCCACAACCTGAGCTAAAGCTAAGAGGTCGGGTTAACCTAAATCCTCAAACCCATTATGTTATACCCGACCCGATAACCTTATTAATCCACATCCGTTCATCTTTCCTTCAGATCTGATCGAAGCCTCTTCTCTTCTTCTTCGATTGATCGCCGGTGAGCGACGACGATCCTGGGAGGATCTAGAAGAATCACCACCGACTTTATCTCTCTATCCTAGCCGTCATTCCGCCACCGCCTTACTTCGGCCGATCTCCGCCGTCGGTTACTAACGGCCGGCAACCCAGGGTG
This sequence comes from Iris pallida, assembly GCA_029216955.1. NCBI lineage: Eukaryota > Viridiplantae > Streptophyta > Magnoliopsida > Asparagales > Iridaceae > Iris > Iris pallida. The sequence continues at coordinate 2,901,288 of JANAVB010019797.1, read as the reverse complement.
CTTCCTTGTCGAGCCTATAAAGAGGTTCCCTAATCTCTAGCATTCACATCCTCCTCTCAGTCATGGCGAAGCTCTGTTAATTTCCCTTCGCCCATTTTATCTAGCTTCCATTCCCTTCTTCTTCTTCCTATTCCAGTTTCAAACTCGCACCAATAGTGACGATCTCCCTATTAGTGCTGTTCCTTCTCCGTTCATCTATGACAGTGCTGCTGGCCTTGGCTTTTCCTTGCTAGGCGAGCTTCGGTGGTGCTTTGACTCATCTTCGTCGCGGCGACAGGCCGTTGTCTCCTCGGTGGCTAGCAAACTTTCCTCGGCGGGCACGAAGGATCGACATCAGAAATTGATCGCCGTGAGTTCGAAGAATTCCTTTGTGATCGCGGGACTCCGGTCATCATCCTCGACGTAAGAACAGTAGGTAAGTCCCTCTTTCCGAATAGAATAATTCCTGAGTACATTTTCCAAGTCCGAAAATCTTTCAATTCTTGATATTTGATCGATCATAGGTTTCTTGGATCAATTGGTTAGAGTCGACTGTTCTTAAATTGGGTTGGCATTCTCAGTCTAACATTTGGATGTTGAACACTAGGTGTTCGACGAAATTCCTGAACGAGAATTTTATTCCGCATATGAACATATAGGAGCAGTATCGGACTGTGGAGATTGTGTCTCGACATCTAAGATTTATCAACCCGATACAGGTAAACTCTTGGCCGAATCCTGCACTTATATACATCTTCGATGGACACGGGGATAATATCTATGGACTGACACATGGTGTGCTGTAATGGACTCAAGAGGGTGTGTGTCATTGTCTGAGGCATGGTATCTTGGTGTTTGACCTAAGCCTTCTTCAGTGAGGAGAAGAGTAAATTTGAATTGTGATAGCCGTTGGGATAGGGTTTAATTGAATTATGATTTTGATTATATCAGTAATGTTCTATTCTGCTCTGTATTGGGCCAGGGAATAAGGAACAACTATTTCTATAAGTATGAGTTTCGGACTAGGCTGCCAAGCCATAGTGAAGAATAACAGTAGATTGTAAATTAGGCAGTGGGCCAGGTTCCTTTGGATCAAGTGGATAGGTTTAGCATTGAGTTGATTGTTGGGATTTATTTGATTTGGGCCATTAGGCTATGGACTGGTAGGTTTTAAGGAAGAATTAAGGAGTGGAGTAATGGAAGTTAAATTGGGATATGAATGGTTGATTAGTCAATGGTGAGAAACAAGGATTTTTAGGGATTAATAGATTTACTTTGGGAATTATTTAAGGAGAACTTTGTGATGATTAATATGTGGAGTAACTTAGGATATTAGTGATAGATTTAATAGGAATTTCCTAACACTACAATCCTCTATTTTGAATAGGTTGGATCCAAGGGGCAACTTGGTAATTTGGACTTGAGGCAAGTCCTCCGTATTTTGTTTCTCAATATTAAATAAATGAAATTTATTTTATTTCCTAAATCAGCATGACTCATATTGCGACACGATTTTTGACAAGAATCATGAATCTTGCATCGCCTGATTTTATTTAAGTCTTGAATCCTGTTTGTTATGAATTTTTCGAATCATGAATCCAAGTAATCAAGTTCTGAATCTTGCTTGGTAAGAATCAAAGTAATCAAGTTCCGAACCTTACTTTATTTTTTAAATTGTGGGAAAAAGGAAAATACCGAGTAGATGTGTGGTCAAACCAGTCTAGTCCGAAACATAGCTTGACATAAACTGCACGTTTGTCCAAGCCTGATCAGTCCGAATCTAAACCTTAGCCGGCCACACATCAAAACAGTATTTCAAATCACATAGAATGCTAGTTGTGTATCCTCGATTCATTGTCCGACTCTGTGACTAGTTATATTATTATATTTTATTATGCTTCTCACAGTTTTTCGTGTTGCAGGTTGCATTTCATTACAGTGTTCAAGCATTGTCTGGTTCAGTTTCTATTTACTTTTCATGCTTTAGTTCTTATTGTGTTACATGATGCGGGGATGTACTTTGTCCTTTCCTGATTGGATGGTTGTCTACCAGGTGTTAGCAGATTAGCTTGGAGGATTGCTTGGGGCTGTGGGCCATGCATACTAGCATGGGAGGCCCTAGAGGACTGTGTCGTAACTAGGGCGCCATAGGATCCCGTACCATAGTACGTACCCCTGTGGAGACCACCAGCGGCGGTCACCCACAGCTCTCCTCCGACGGAGCTGGAGCGGGCTGCGAGGAAGTACCCGGCCTCTCCCGCACTTGGTGCACTAGCAGCCGTCCGCTCCTTAAGCCGTTAAAACTCGGCCTAGAAAGCATGGATACTCTATAACTTCTAATGTCTAATGTACTTATTATTACTAACTACATGAATATCTATTTGTATGCATATTTACTAAGATATCAAAACTAACACGAAGTATTATAATTAATAAATATAATTGTAATACTTACATAGGCCTGCTCCGCCCTCTCGTCAATAAGCTTTCCGTCCTTCCGATGTGTGACCAGAAAGACAGTCACCATATTGGCGTCATCACCCCTTTTTACCTGTAATTAAATATATCACCTTTTACTAATTTATCGGACTTGCATTAAAATAATATTTTTGAAATAAAAAGACATACCAAACGACGGAAATGTTCCGTCATCGGAATCGACCCACCGTACCACTTTGATCCCTACTTCCTAGCCGCCTTGGCTTTCTCAGACTTTTCTTATACCTTGGCTCGTTGAATCGAGCCTTCATTGCAGTCCACTGATCAGGGGTGATCCAACCTTAGATCAGCTTTTCGGCACGATCACGAGTCTTCTGATCATTAATAGCGTCACGGATCAGCTTAGCAGCGACGACAGGAAACATCCCCTTGATCAGCTCGGCCCGGTACGGTAGATAGAAAAACATAGCCTAGAAGAGTACAAACCAAATATTTATCAGTTATATATAATATGCAAAAAGTATATGTTTCATGTTAAAAGCAAATATATTTTAACCTTGAAGCGCACAAACCAGTAGGCCTTCCTCTCGTCCGGAGCATCAGAGTAGTTTATCCAAGACCATCATAATTAGTCCTCAATAAGTGGCCTAGGCGTCTCTGTACCGACGGGTGACGATATCTTTACTAACATATTATATTTATGAGAAAAGTTAATTTATGATAAACACAGGAAAAAATGATAAACCAAAACACTTACTTTGTATCGTCGGCCCAGATCTCCGTCCTCGTCTCCTCCGGAGGTGCGCAAGCATCATCTGCCTGATATTGGTCGGCCGTCGGCTCAGCCTCCTCCATCTGCTCATCTGTCTCCATCGTCGTATCAGCAGGAGGAACGCTAGACGAAGGAGCAGTCTTAGGCCTGGAACTACTCGTCAGAGGAGATATGCCACGTAGCGTCGGGGCAAACGGAGGTACTGTCCGATACACTGGCGTACTGGACGACGAGGATCCAGAGCCGGTACCAGTAGGAGGTACTGAAGGAGTACCCTATCCTCTGCCAGTACCAGTACCCTGTGCCCCATGTCGGGACATGCGAAACGATCCGCGATGACCTGTCATACCTGATAACAACATATGATGAGATACAACAAATAATAGTACATTAGAAATATGAAAGTACAACAAAGATAAGATAATAACCAAGACAACATTTGATGATACATTTTACAAGAAACATATAAGTCCAGATAGTATATTCTACAAGAAACATCTAAGTTCAGATAGTACATTCTACAAGAAACATCTAAGTCCAGATAGTAAATTCTAAAATAAACATCTAAGTTCAGATAGTAACCAAAACTAGATAATAACCAACTCTACATAATAAGAAAATGAAAGTACATCTCTCTCAATCATCTTCAGAATGTTTATCTTGTTCGTCTTCCTCGACCTCATCTTCCTCTTCCTCCTCCTCCTCCTCCTCATCTTCACTTTCATCTTCGCCTTCGTCGGCTTCGCCTTCCTCTTCGAATAATTCTACATCTTCTACATTAGTCGTATAATGCGTAACTTCCGTGGAGTCCACATCAACAATATTGGTTACAAGCGGTAGCTTGTCCTCCTGATAAGCTTTTTCGTCAACAGCAAAAGTATCTCTAGCTTTAGTCTTGCATACTGCCCACCATACAGACTTCGTTGCTCCTCGTCTCGGATAAGCTGTGAAGAACACGAGCTGAGCCTGAGTTGATAGGACAAATGGTTCGTAGCCTTGATATCTACGCTTGTAGTTTATATCCACAAGACCATGCTTGACAATTTTCCAACCTTGATTTTCAATCGGATCGAACCATTCCCACTTGAACAACATGATCTTTGCTGGTTCTCTGCCATAATTATATGTCAACTCCATAATATCTCATAAGATGCCAAAAAAATTATTTCCTGGATTGACGTCTTTGTAGTTCGAAGATTTGATACACAAACAACTGTTTTTCGTGGAATCAAGATCCAGGAAGCTGTCTCTGATCGGAGCATTTGTCGACTTGAACCTAAAGCCATTGACATAGTAACTTGGCCATATTTTAACAAAAGTAATTGGCCTCTTGGCAAGAGTTCTAATTAATTCAATCTCTGTTGAAATTAGACGATCGACCTGAATACCAAAGAAGATATAGTAAGTTATTTATTGCGCAGTTGCATTAGAAGAGGCCAGTAATTACCGAGTTGCTTACATATTCGCTCAACCAAGAAGGAAAATGACGTCTCATTTCTTGTTCTAATGCTTCGTCTGTTAGGTAGGGTCTAACCGATCTTAACTCATCATTATATGTGCTGAAAAACAACGAAGCAACCGTCGATTAGTACAATAATATTAGCTTATACTATTACATTGAGATGATGTAAACTCATCATTAATTACTTACCCCTCTAGCTTCTCCACTTCATCCTCGTCGCAATTGAGTAATATATACAACTGAGTAGCCCATAGCTCTTTGTCATTCAAATACCTCTTCTTCATTTTCCCCGAAGGCTTTTCGGACGCATTGAATACTTTCAGTATTCCATCATAAGATTCTTGATATCCTCGGAGCCCTCGTTCTATTCGTAGCACTTCTCCAACATCGCATCGTCCAAGGGATAAAGTGATCGTCTTCTGATCAGATTCCTAAAGTTGTACTTCCCCATAATCAAATTGTATTCTTGTACTTTCTTATCTTAGTTTGTAGTAAAGTTTTCTCGAAAAAATTTTGTTCTTGCAAACAAAATGACGACTCTGCTGTAGACGACTTTCTCCTCTGACGAGAAAGTAACAACTCAATACGATGTTGCATCGATCGGCACGACGCAGGAGACTTTGGTCGTCGAGTTCAACCAAATTGCTTATGAGGAGTTGATTAGCGCCGGGGGTGCCAAGCGCGCCACCACTGCTGCTGCCAAGAACAAGAAGTGCGCTATTTGGACATTAAAGTCCATTGCCGTGCCAATTGTTGCTAAAGCTACTCAAGACATGGAAAAGCACCCAATGGCCACTCCCCACTCTTCACCAGTCCTTGACTTGGTGGAAAACTCACTCGATTGAGCCTCTACACCAATCAGTGCAAGAACATCTCTAAACAAGATTTTTACTTCCAAGAAAGTAGGTTCTGTTCCTTCTACCCATAGGCGTCGTGCCAAGCATGTTGTGCCAGTGTGCATAGAGTACCAAGGCATCTTTTCTACTCCATACCAAGCTGGTTTGTGCCAAGCTGTCCCGCACCAATTAAGCCAGCGCCATGGTCTCCCTACTCTGCACATATCAAGAACAGAACAAGGGAAGCTAATGGTGTCACATACTGACAATCAAGTGGTGCCAGAGGTTGATATGCGCGCCTATCTTAATAGGCGCAGAGCAGAATGTCCTCAAACAAGTCAGATGGTGCGCTAAAAGACTTCAATACAGTTTGTACCAACTATTAGCGCGTGCACATTGAGGGCTTCTAAGAGCGATAACCCACTCAGCTACGCTAATAAACTTAGCACTGTGTTGTATACGCAGGGAACTCAAAAGTTTAGGAATAAGCATCATATTCCTAATATAATCAGGCAGAGTCTGCCTCCTCCTCCTCCTCCTTCTTCTTCTTTTTCTACTACTGTACCAGATCTTCGTGAACTCATTGTACAAAAATAGAAGACTACGAGTTTATCTCGTGCAGCATTGACTCCACATCATAAACATCACTGTAATCAGTATCATGAGATTGTAATCAAGTACTACAGTCAAATAGCCAAACGGTCTATGTTTGACCGTTTGAATTACCCTTGCTCTTTGGATTTGATTTTGATATATAAAGATAATTCACTTCGTGCATCATCAACTTCATACGACAAACACCGCTATCGCTCATATGAAGTTGACGTCAAGTGCTGCTGTAAGACAGCGAAACCGTCTGTGTTCAACCGTTTGAATTAATTTTGATTTTCGATTACTCTCAATCTCCCAATGTGATCTTAGTGGATGAAGATAAACTGCTATTTGCTTCTGTCAATATGATATCTCATAGTACTGGGGGTGGAAGACGCTCGAGGCGTAATTCATCGTGACCTTCGAGCCGACAAATCCGCAATCAAGCTCTTGACTCCTCTGAAGGAGTCTACCAAAATACACGGTCAAGAAGACGAGATTTTCTCGGTCAAAGGAATCTTCCCGATTCCAATCTTGGGGATAGTAGTTTACTAGACTCTGATGCCGACATCGAAGATTCTGATCAGACTATCTTATCCACCAGCTCATCTTCTTGTCAAGAGAAGTATCTGCTTATGTAACAAGTGAGGAGCAAGGCGCTTCTAGTTCTGCTAGCCAAAAGCAAAGAATTGCTGCCTTGGAGGCTAGTCACTACTAAAATATGATCTATTAGCGACGTAATTTAGCGACGGCATAAAATGTCGTCGCTAACTATGGAATATAGCGACTCCTTTGTATAAACATCGCAAAACGTCACTTACTTGCGACGTTCAGCGACAGGTATTAAATTACGTCGCTGAATAGTGACGTTCAGCGACATATTATTAAAATATGTCGCCATCTATTAAAATTTTGCGACGGTTAGCGACGGCCGATCATGATGTCGCAAACATTTTTACTTAGGGCACATCGTTTCATTTTTTCCCCCTCACTCGAAAATTCCAATTTTCACTCGAGCTCCCCTTCCCCCCCGGCGACTTCCTCCTCCCCGGCGACTCCCTCCCCCTCCGGCGACCCCTACCCCTCCGGCGACTCCCTCCCCCTCCGGCGAACCCTAACCACCCATCGAGCTCCTCCTCATCGAGCTTAGGTAAACCCTAACCTAATTTACACTGACACGACCCTTGGACACATTTGTATGCACACAAACACATACGACCCCTCTTGACATGTTTTAGGTTTTATTTAGGTTGTGGGGTTTGGCAGTTGAAATGCAATCTTAGGTTTTCCTGAGATTGAGTTTGGAATTTCTGAGATACAAGGTTGGATTTAGTTTGTTGACTGTGAGTTGAGTTGGGGGTTTGAGTTAAATTGAATGTTTAGAAGTTGTTGGTTGTATACTCAGTTTCCTGAGATATATGTATGTAAAATAGAAATGTGTTGGCTTGGTATATTTAGTCCATATATGTAGAGTAGTGATATATAGCTGAGATTATATATGCATGAGATTCATGTGGGGTAAGGTTATGATATATAGGGGCTTGCTATATTTGTATTTGAGAGGATATATATATATATATATATATATATATATATATATATATATATATATATATATATATATATTATATTATATATTATTGTATATATATGGTATACATATGTGCTTGACCTAGTGTACCTTAGCCTATACCCTGATATATCTATAGGATTACCTAGAAATGAACCCAATAGGCTAATTGAACTTGTGGACTAGCGTTTGACCAAAACCCTAGCTAGTAAGTCTACTACTGATATCGTCGATACCAATACTCATAGGAATAGTCCGATACCGATTCCCATACCTATATGTTGTTGCTCAAGCAGTTTATAGCTACAAATACGTAAGTGCAACATGAAAATCTCATCTGTTAAATATGTTACCTATGAGCATCATTAGTAAGGGCAATTTATTACTACAGTGTATAGAGTATCCTAGAAGTGTAGGTATGATTGGTATATCGTATTACATAGAGTGTATAGAGTATCCTATCGGTCTATAAGAGTTACTTCACTCATTTTGCCAAGACAAGTAAACTTTTTAAATGTTGAAGGTATATATACCGTCAACATTTGGTTTTGCCTTGTAGCTACAGGCAATTGCCTGCATTTTGCCTTATAACTTGGCCTTTGGCCTGTGCTTGAGCAGTATGGACTTCCAGGTTAGGGTGTTAGTTCATGATTAGCATTGTTTAGATATTAGTTTCAGTTAAAGGGTTAGTTTAGATTAGGATATTAGTTTATGTTAGAAGGAATATGAGGGTTAGTAGATGTTAAAGTAGGATATTAATTTATTAGTTAGGATAGATAGTTTGAGTTAGGATACTGCTCAAGCATAGGCCAAAGGGTCGATATTGGATATTAATTTAAAAAGTTTTACCTTTCTTGACAAACTGGGTGAAGTAACTTTTAGACCCAAAGGGTCGATATTGGACAGTTGGGATGAGTATCAGAATCGGTATCGGATTAGTATCGACCGTATCGGATTAGTATCAGTCTATCGGATACGATACTTTGACACAAGACAGTTGTTTTAGTCCCAACACAGTTGTTTTTATTTCTTCCTTCAAATTCTTTGTTTGTAATATGTGGAATGAATGAACAGTTTATGTTGCGCACCCATATCTAAACTGTCTTAACATTCATTCACTGACTGCAATGTGCATGTATCTATCTTACAGAATTATCCTCAATTGGATATGGATATGAATTACTACTTACGGAATCGTTCGTGAATGTACAACCGTCATCCTGATGACTTGTGCGGTGTGTGAGATGAATTCATAGAGGGTGTACAACAGTTCTTGTAGTTTGCCAAGGCATACCCTCAGTACATGGACGGTACCAAAATTAAGTATCCGTGTGTGAGATATCGCAACTTGAAATATCATCCAGAAGTGGAAGTCACGTATCATTTATACTCGAAGGGTTTCACGTCGAATTACTATCAGTGGAGCGCGCACGGAGAACTTGTGTCTTTAGCATCGGAATATGAGTCTTATGTGGATGTCCACAATAACGCTTCTTACGATGATGGGTTGGTGAACATGATTTTTGACGCGGCGGGTCCTAGTTTTGATCCGGACGATCATGATGCACCTGAGGAGGCATCGAACGCCGATGCTGCACAATTCATGGAGTTGCTGGAGAATGCAAGGACTCCATTATATCCTGGTTGTGAGGATCATTCAACGTTAGAGGTGGTTAAAAGATTGTTGAGCATCAAGTCCGATTTTAACATGTCGCAAGATTGCTACAACCGTCTTATGGAGTTGCTTATAGAAATATTGCCTGAGGATGCTATGTTGCCTAAAGACTTCTACCGGTCTAAGAGGATTGTGAGATCGCTCTGGATGGGATACGAGATAATTGATTCTTGTCGCAATGGGTGCATACTGTACTACAAAGATGACAAGGACGCAGATGTGTGCAGATTTTGTGGTACTGATCGCTATAAGACAACTAGTACAGGAAAGTCTACAGGTGCAAGAAGACCGACCGATTCAATGCACTACTTGCCTTTAACGCCGAGGTTGCAAAGATTATTTATGGTGAAAAAGACGGCCGAAAATATGAGTCGGCACATACGAGAACAGATTGAAGGAGTGTTGGATCACCCATCCGATGGAGAAGCGTGGAAGCACTTTGATCGAGTGTATCCTGATTTTGCTTCAGATCCGCGTAATGTCAGGTTGGGGTTATCTTCTGACGGTTTTACTCCTTTTGGTCTTTCGGGATCCCATTATTCGTGCTGGCCTGTGATTGTCACTCCGTATAATCTACCGCCTTGGATGTGCATGAAGACTCAGTACATGTTTCTAACCGTTATAATTCTTGGTCCGAACAATCCTAAGAGGAACATTGATGTGTACTTACAGCCTTTGATAGATGAGGTGAATCAGTTATGGGAAGTAGGCGCTAACACATACGATATTTCCAGGAAGCAGAATTTTTAAATGAAGGCAACTCTTATGTGGACCATCAACGACTTTCTGGCCTATAGAATGTTATCTGGATGGAGCACTCATGGCCGTCTTTCATGTCCGTATTGCATGGACCGTAGTAAGGCTTTCCACTTGAAAGACGAAGGAAAACCGTGCTTCTTTGATTGTCATCGGCAATTTCCGCCAAAAGATCATCCGTTTAGAAGGAACATGAATGCATTCCGTGCCGGCGTTGTAGAGAAGGGTGATCCACCGCCAAGGTGGTACGGAGCCACGATATGGGAGGAGGTTAGAGATTTTTCAAGTGCTATCGAAGATCCTATAACTGGGTACAAGTGTGATAGATTTGGTAGAGATCATAATTGGACAAAGAGGAGCATATTCTGGGATCTGCCATACTGGAGTACCAATCTGATCAGACATAATCTTGATGTTATGCATATTGAGAAGAATGTGTTTGATAACATAATTAATACTGTGATGGACGTAAAGAGAAAAACGAAAGACAATTCCAAGGCCAGGTTGGACTTAGAAGAAATATGCAAACGCCCTGCGTTGCATTTGATAGAGAATGGAAAATAGTTCCTGCCGAAGTTAATTTTCTCGCTGGACAAGGAGGATAAATTGAGACTTTGTCGGTGGATCCAGGGCCTAAAATTTTCAGACGGATATGTGTCAAATCTGAGAAGATGTGTCGATCGGAAGGAAAACAAATTGACTGACTGGGGATGGAGATTTCGTACCCTCATCCTCATCTCCGAGTATGCCATTGTACCATTATGTTCCCGGTCCATTACCGGGACAGGGCAGTTCCAGCAGGTTGGCGACTCCTCCCCCGTCGTCCAGCGTTTCTGATCCCGCATCAAGCATTCCTGATCTCGCGTCCAGCATTCCTGATCCCGCGTCCAGCATTCCTCCTGCCGATGGCTCTATGGGGGGAGCCCACGCCGAGCATATGGAGGACGGCGATCAGACTAATCCTGCCTAGGCATGAGGTGAGAACGACCCTCAATGCGCTCCCCCGGGCGAGACGCGTATGGAGATTTGGACGGACGGGCCTACGAAGTAAGTTAATTAGTTAATATAGATTTTTCAAATGATTATATGTACATATATATTCATGAAAATTATTATTGTATAGATATCGGCCTCCTGCAGTACAGAGACAGCTGGGGTTATTACTGAGGCAGAACAATGGTGGGCCTTGGATTAACTACTCAGATGCTCCCGCAGATAGAAAGGCCTTTTGGTTGGCCCACTTCAAGGTAAAAAATTTATTTATTTTTAAATTTTAATAATCATTTATGTATATTATATAACTTTTATATTTTACGTCTTGTAGAGGACCTATTTCTATCCACCACACCGGGCGGCGAAGATCGAGGCCCAATTTTCTGCCGTTGCAGACAAGCTCATCCGTGATGTGATCCACGACCAGAAGTCTCGTGATCGCTCCGGAAAGCCGATCCATGGTTGGATCACGCCAGAGCAGTGGACTGCAATGAAGGCTAGATTCGCCGAGGCTAGGTACCAGGAGCGGTCTGACAAGGCCAAGGTGGCACGGTCGAGCGCCAGTAAGTGGTGTGGTGGTTCCTTTCCAATGACGGAGCATTTTCGTAGTCTGGTACGTATCCTATGACGGACATTAATTTATATATAGCTTGATAGAATGTTAAATACTAATAATAGATAATATATTTTAACAGGTAAAAAAGGGTGAGGACCTGAACATGGTGACCGTCTTCCTGGTCACCCATCGGAGGGCTGGCGAGTTCATTGACGAGAGGGCGACGCAGGCGTATGTACATTTTATTCTTTATATTAATTTACTATAATTTAGAAAACAGGAAAATAGATATCAATATAGACTTTAGCAAACATTTACACGTTAGCAAACATTGTTCTAGGCCGAGTTTGTTCGGCTACAGGAGGAGGCGGCTGCTGCTGCTAGTGCGCCAGCAGAGGGAGGGGCTGGTACTTCCTACCAGCCGCCTACAGCTCCATCGCCGGACGACCTCTGGATGACCGCCGTTGGTGGTCTTCAGAAGGGTACGTACTACGGTACGGGATCCTACGACGCGTATTTGGCTTCGGAGTCATCCCGGGCCCCCTCTGTCAGTGCGTAGTCTCCGGCTTCGTAGGCGTCGTCACGAGCTTAGGATATTCTTTGTCAGATCGACGAGCTGCATCGTGAGTTGCAGCAGCAGATTTCTGATGCGGTCGAGCGACGATCCGATCTCCGATGATCACCGGATGATTTGATACGGTCGAGCGCAGTATACAGGAGATGATGAGTCTGCAGCAGGCTACAGCTGCCAGCTTGCACACGCTCACCGAGTCTACGCAGCGCACAGAGCGTAGACAGGTCGAGCTGGAGGGATCGCAGAGGACCATGTCTGCCTCACTCACTCAGGTATCGGCTTCGATTGAGGAGCGTACTCAGAGGATGGTGAGTACCCTGGCTGCGCATGGTGAGCGACTGCGAGAGCTGGAGCAGATACGTCCTCCCGGTCCATCGACGGTGCCGACTCCAGAGATTGCACTACCTTCTACTGCCTCTACGGTGCAGCTCACCCAGGAGCAGTATGAGTACATTCTATCCCAGATGCGCGCCAGGGGTCCTCAGTGATCCAGTATATTTTTTATCATCTTTGTATGTATTGGCCCTATGGGCCCATTGACCGTTCTGTACACTGATTTTTATTATTTTTTGACTCTGTTGGACATGTATGTTTGTTGGACATGTATGTTTGTGATATTTAATTTGTTGATATTTTTATTGAGTACATGTATGATATTTAGTTGTAGACTGTTGTGATGGGAGACTGTTATTCATCTATTAGTTGTAGACTGTTATGATGGGAGACTTAATTATGATGATATCTGTGACGGGGATGACAAATATACCTACGCTGGGTTATAAGCGATGATCTGATATACAAAGGAGGTGCTGCCCAAATTTTAAAAAAATATAATGTGTATTTTTGTGATGATGTGTGTCTGTGTTTACAGTGTATGTGAAATATAGTGTTCGGAACCATCGATAGTTTCGATTACTGTTGTATGTTTTATCTTGTACAGAAAGAGCAACTGTTCAGGGTGTACTTCTGAGAGCTTCAATTTTACATTCTTCACTCTCTCGGGGCATCGTACAGGATCCCGAGAAGGTGAAGGACGTGAAGAGGAAGCTCTGAGAAGTGCACACTGAACTGTTGCTCTTTCTATCCAAGATAAAACATAGAACAGTAAGTGAAACTGTCGATGGTTCGAACACTGCACTTCACACACACTGTAAACACAGACACACAGCAAAACAGAAATACATATTATATTTTTTTAATTTTTTTCAGTAGTCTGCGACGGATAGCGACGTATAGCGACGGAAAGTGGACGTCGCTAATTAGCGGTGTTACGTCGCTGTACGTCGCCACCTTGCTGTCGTGGCAGGCATGCCACGTCATCACGTCAATAGAACTAAACGTTGCTAAGAAGTTGCACTACGTCGCTAAGTTTGCGACGTAAAGTTTTCGTCGCGCTGCGTTGCTAACTTTACGACGAACAAGCGACACGGCTAGAACGTCGCAAACAGCGATGTCGGGCGACGAATTTGCCATCTGCGACTAGCTTAAAAGCGACCTTCACTTTACGTCGCTAAAGCTGTCGCCAATTACGATTAGCGACGTAATTTTTATTATTAGCGACGTATCATAACGTCGCTAATTTGCCTTATTTTAGTAGTGAGTCTGAAGGCTATGTCTGACATGGTTACAAGCATGCACGCAGTAATCATGACACAACATGCTATTCGACCGATTGTGAACCAAGTTCCAACTCAAGAACACGCAGCAGGTTCTGTGCCTATCGATACAGGCCCTGAAGTACAGCCTCCTCTAAATACCACTGTCCCAGAGGTCATAAAATTGCAAGCACAGGCTACTCCAAGTCATTCCAGTGCTGGGGGTGGTGCTTACCATGCGGTTCCACCTCCAAATCCTTCAAATCAATCTGCTTCTCCTCAAACACCAGGAGACCCACTTGAAGCAGTCAAGCTCCTGCAAAATCAGTTTAAAGCCTTCAAGCAGAAAGAAGGATTACAAAAGTTAGGGATCAAACAACCCTATCCTATAGAGTGGAAGGAAGTTTCATTCCTACCTAAATACAAATCGTCAACCATAATATTGTTCGATGGCAGCACATCTCCATGGCAGTATATCGATCACTTCGAGATGATGACAGATCACCTTCAGCAGAATGATGCTCTACTTACTAGAGTGTTCGTTAGATGCTTAGAGGGTGTTGCATATGACTGGTATCGAAGCCTACCGGATGGTTGTATAACATCCTTCGCATCATTAAAACAGATGTTCCTGGAACGATTCCATGAAGGAACTCAAGACATGACTATATTCGCCCATACTAAAATCAAACAGAAGCCCAATGAGATAGCCCAACGTTTCATCGAACGCTTCCAACGAGGGGCCCTGAAAATGCCTTTAGGTACTCCTAACGCATTGACGATAGATACTTGCAAATCAAAATTGTTACCTATTGTCAGCATACGGACGGGACCTACATAATTTCAAGATTGGGGTTCCTTTATAGTAAGTGCCAAAGCAGCCGAAGACAGTGCTGAAAAGTTCAAGCAACTAGGCATCCCGATGCCTAATCTCGACAAAGATTAGCACCCCGCTACCAGCGACAGTAGTCACCAAAACAATCGTAAAGGCAAAGAGACCTTAGCCATCAATGTAGGTCAGCCAACACCTATGCCAACAACACCTCCCCAGAGGGCAGCACCGCGACCAAAGGAAGAGTATTCCTTCGACGACGACAACGTCATGTGCATCTTCGATTGCTAGATCAAAAGAAATAAAATTCAACTGCCAAAAATCAAACTGCCAGATGAAGTAGGTAAGACTGACAATCCTAAATATTGTATGTATCACAGGTTTCTGGGGCATCCAACCAGCGCATGCTATGTGCTCAAAAGAAAGATCCAGGAATTGATCAACGCTAAAGCAATCACTCTCCGAAAGGACGAGAAGACGGTTACCGCCAACATCGTCTCTTTGCAATTTGGAGACTTTGCTCCACAACTAGTTCTTGATGGTGTCGTCTCGATACCTAAAGCAATTATGGAGATTGTCAACCTTCCTCCGGCACGAAATGACAGTTTGGTACCACTGTCAACGGTTAAAGGCGAAATCATGTGGGTTCATCCAGACCTGTTCGAAGAATTCGATCAGAAGACATCGACATCTGTTTCTTTTTCCAAGTCAAAGAAGTCAGCCAAGTAGAAATCATGCAACATAATTTCAAGTGAGCACTCCTCATTTGACGGCCATGTTCCCCCTCTGAAGGCTACTTTCATTCTGGTAGGGTCCATGTCTTCCTCTTCAGAAACTGCTCCGCTAACATCAGAAATCAGCTACCAACCTGAATTCCATCGGTACAGTCAGCAATCTCATGAACTGATGATAAAGATGGGATATGACTTTCAAAAAGTACCAGGTTTGAACAATGGAAATGGGTCTCTGATACCTCTATCTTTACAACTTCAAGATAACAGGACTTGTGTCGGACTAAGATTCGGGACATATAACACAAATCCCCATCAGAGAAATAAGCCCTCCAAAAGCAAGGCATAAATGAGAACCTGTAACATGATTTCCCTTTTACCTGCTTCAGAAGAGGAAGTTTTGACCGGTACTAGGTCTGGTAGACTCTATCTCCAAGTTTATCCAGATGGTCAAGAGAATGAAGTTGTCACTCCCCCTCCTGCTCCGTATGCTCTTCCAACATCAGCTCCACCAGCTGACTCGGGTCCTTCTAAACCGACAGTAGCTAATAAAGGCAAGCAACAGGTTTGCTTTGACAAGAACCTAAAGAAGACTACTCTTCTGCAAGGCATTCAGAAGCCATACAACTTTGACATATTGGCTCAGCTAGCCAATACTCCAGTAAGACTATCAATCTTTGAACTTCTTCATCTTTCGAAGAAAACTCGAAAAACATTAAGCGAAGCTCTGATACAAGCCGACGCTTGTCATGCACATCTTAAGAAGTCAGATAAAGAGCCTGTGGCATACCCTCAATGTCATAGCATGATGGAAATAATGCCAAATATCACTTTCACCCAAGATGACATGCTGCTAGAGGACAATCGGCACGACCGACCTCTTTACTTCACTGGGTATATAAACACACTGAAGGTGGATCGCATCCTTCTCGATCCCGGGTCTGCACTCAGCATAATCTTGAAAATGTTGCTGGATTCTCTCAGCGATAGTGACAACTATTCTGGGATTCAATTCTGGAAAGAGTAAACCGCTGGAAAAGATTCGCTTGAGAGTCCAAATCGACGATCTCTGTACGAAAGTCACCTGCTATGTGATTGACAACTATGTTTCCTACAACTTATTTTTAGGAAGGCCTTGATTGCATGAGCATAACGTTGTGCCATCCACACTCCAACAGTGCTTTAGATACGGGGATGACAACGGAGAAATCAAAAAATAAGTTGCTAACCTCAATCCATTTTGAGGTGTCGAGGCCTATTATACGGACTCCAAGATGTACAAAAAAGAGTACATAAAGGTCGTGCCGGCTATGGACACAGAGGAAGACCAAAAAGATGACCCAGATTAGTCTTTTAATTCCAGTCAAAGGACACACCTCTCATCCTTCATATTCTCAGATGCTAATGACCACTCTCGCCCTTCCTACTGAAAAAATAAAGAAAAGGAGGATCATCACTTCTGAGCCTCTTGTTATCGACCTTTGTCGTAACAAGCCTACTACTTCTCTTTCTCCGTCTCTTATTATCGACCTGGCAGCATCTCCAGCGAAGGTCACAAATACTGTTGTACCTGTTGAGGGTGAAGATATCAATAAAGCAGTGTCTCTTTTGTAGTATATTGATGTCAACTTTGATGCACAACATTACTTAGAAATTTTGGACAATTTTGAACCTCTCACCTTATGAGCAATTCAACATTTTAAAGATGAAATATTGTACGAGTTGGGTTAATTAGTTGTACCCCCTATGGTTTGTACGTATTTTGGTAAATGTCCCCGTTGTTTCCAAAATCCCCCTGGCTGCTTAATTTTCTACTCATTTTTTCTATGCACCAGGGGGTACAACTAATTAACTTTATAAACCAGGGGATGTTCTTTATTTTTAAAATATGTACAAACCATAGGGGGTACAACTAAAATATGTACAAACCATAGGGGGTACAACTAATTAACCCACAAACCGGTGCAAAATTCATTTTTCATAGTTCCTCCTCGGAGCGACAATGATCATCAAAATCTCTTCAGCAGAGAACGTAACCAAAGAACTACACTCGATAGCGATTCTAAAAATGACGATCGTGGAAGACTACAACTGTGTCGTTATAGTCAGCAATCCAAGAATATCATTCAAAAAATGGGTTACAATTTTGGGACTGGGTTGAATGGAAGTTAAGGTAGACGTACTCCTATTCGACTACGTGCTACGAAAGAAAGATCATCACAATACTATAACAAGACTAGACATGGGTTAGGCTACTCTACGCTGATTACAACCCAGATAGATCTAAATTAGATGAAGAGATACGATCTTACTCTTCCGATTCTGCTTTATTGGACTCAGACACCAACATAGGGAAGGTTCATCAACTGACTCTATCTGTCAATATGGTGACAACTGAATTCCTAGAAGACGATGAGGATGATGACTTTATCGAGACTTATGAGAATGAGCCTTGGGCAAAAATAATGGATACTAAATGGGAGCTTTGCTTCGAACAACGAGAGCCACCCACTGAGGACAAACTAATCCAGATCGACGTCGGAGACGAAACTTCTCCAACGCCAATCTTCATCAGTAAAAGCCTCCTTGAGGCAGACAAGCAAGACTTGATCCAACTCATTAGGGAATACATTAATATGTTCGCTTGGAGCCCTACGAAGATATGCCAGGATTAGATCCTCAGATCGTTACTCATAAGCTCAACATCTTGCCAAATGCCAAGCCTGTTAAATAGCAACAACGATGATTTTGACCTGATATGATGGATGCTATAGAAGCTGAAGTCAATAAGCTCATTGCCTACAGTTCTGTTAGGGAGGAACAACATCCCGACTGGGTGGCTAATATCGTCCCGGTTATGAAAAAAATAGGAAAAGTTTGAGTCTATATCGACTTTAAAGACCTTAACACAACTTGTCCCAAGGATGAGTTTTTTCTTCCAATCACTGATATCATGATTGACAACACATGCGGGTTTGAACGAATGTCTTTCATGGATGGATTCTCTGGTTATAATCAGATCAAGATGAATCTCGAAGACAAAGAACATACGTCTTTTCCTACTCCTCTGGGAGTCTACTGCTATACAGTCATGCCGTTTGGTCTCAAGAATGCTGATGCCACCTATCAGTAGACTATTAGTACTATTTTTTGTAAACATCTAGAAAAATAGTCGAATACTATGTCGACGATATTGTTGTCAAAATTCGTTTAAAGGAAGATCACATCCAAGACTTAAGGACTATTTTTGATCTAATGTGTCAACATCAACTCAAAATAAATCCTACCAAGTCATTCTTGGGAGTCTCTAGTGATAAATTTCTCATATTCGTTATTACCTCTAAGGGTATACATATTGACACCAAGAAAGTCAAAGCCATCCAAGAGATGCATCCTCTATGCAATCTAAAAGAGCTACGAGGATTCCAGGGACGGCTTGCCTATATTAGGAGATTCATTTTAAATCTCTCTGGATGCTGCAGACCGTTCATGCAACTAATGAAGAAAGTTGTGTATTTCGTTTGGACTGATGAATGTCAACAAGTATTTGAGGATATTAAGAGGTACTTGTTGAACCCTCCAGTCCTAGTTCCTCTGATCATAGGAATTCTCTTTCTGATGTACGTTCAAGTAGTGGATCATTCTCTCGGTGCCCTCTTAGCCTAGAAGAACAATGAAGGCCATGAACAAGCAATCTACTATCTCAGCTGCACAATGATCGGTGCTGAACATCGATACAGCCGGGTGGAAAAATAATGCTTAGCCTTAATGTTTGACGTCCAGAAGATGCGTCATTATATCACGGGCCAAACCATTCATGTCATCTCCAGAGTCAATCCTTTACGGGTTCTGATGAAGAAACCTAGTACACTTGTCACGTCCCGATCCCGCAGAGTCCTTTTGTCCTCGCTTCGGACTCTGTGAGATCGTTCGTCCTCACTTGGACGTGATGCCATGCAAGCCTAAGTTGTGCTTGCACAAGGCCAAGACCTGTACAATAACAAAATAGACAAGATTGACAATAACGCAGCAGAATATATTGCAGATATTTGAAGTAGCAGCGGACATTTTGCAGAATATAATTGAACATAAGGTAGCAGAAACAATTCTCTTTATTAATTTCATTTGAACACAGATTACAAGCTTTCAATTCTCTCTGATACAATGTTTACATTCTCTTAGAAACATTACATATTACAATGATGTCGTTCCACACATTACATCCCTTTATATACAAAACCAACTCTTGCAACAGATGGCCATCTCTTCTGATTTCTGGCTCCTGAGGATGAGGTTCAGGCTATCGCTTCGAGCTATCCATCTCAATTCATCTTGCACCTGCATGCAGGCTGATGATGGGTCAGTATATCAACATACTGGTGATTGTGAACGAAGCCTATATTTGTCCGAAACAATCACTAATTCATTTAGTAAAAAAATATTTCTTGTGATGTGATCCTACTACTTTTTACCTATGTTCATTTCATGTAGTTTAGAGTAAGTTTACATCTTTTAAAAATATCTTTGAAAAGCTACAGTTCATTTTATTTCATTTCAAGCATACAAGGAGACTGTTTATTTCAAGCACGATGACTATTTATATCATATGATGTGCGTAGCGTGTTTCATGAACGATAATCATTTCTCTTATTTAAGAAACTCTTAGGGGCAGATTACAAGCATGATATCAGATGTTTTCTCATGGGACATAATAATTCTTTAAGCAACTCAGGTTAGAAAACATAGCCACAAATGTATCGCTTTTTCTGTGATTCTTACCATAGCCGACAATCCATCCCTACATAAAACAAGGATTAGCATAAACATAATATAACCAGCATTTCTCATGTTCGTCTCTGCATTAATACCTCTTAGCAAAACAATTACCGACTTAAACAACCCAATTGGCAGCTGTGACTCAAGGCTCAGCTCTATACTAGTACGTGCAAATACTGACAGTTGTGACTCTCTGGGTCAGCTATGCACTGATATGCACACATACTAGCAGCTGTGGCTCAGGGTACAGCTCATCACCAATCCATGCCTATCTACATTATGGTCCATGGGTAGTTCCCATGATTACCCGCTGAGACTCATGGTTTATCTCATCGGTAATAGACACAACATCCCCCCTGATCGCGACGTGTAGCATTTACCTCAGGGATGCTATTACAATCTCTCCCAGGTTGATTGATTCCCATCGCCCTAGGAACCATCAAGAGACTATTACCTTGTGCACAAGTTGTCCGAGCCCAATGCATGAAGTATTCATTCTTTCAACTAAAACTATTCAATACGCAGGTTATCAATCAGTAATCATTCTGTCTTTTCTCATTAATTCTTTTCGTATAACAGAGCCAATAGATCCTTTTTTTATTTCATTCATTCAAACAAAAGAGTCATAGCTCTGATTTTTTTATTTCCGTTAATTCATTCGCTCGAAACAATTGTCGTTATTCATTCATTAGTTTCAGCATACAATCAGGCACAAGACAATCTTTAGCTAAGCATAATAACATTTCTATAACAGCGAGCATAACAGTCTACTCTTTGATAGCATACAATTAGGGACGTAAAAGCATACTCTGTTTTTAACTTATTTAGCATGGTAACAATTCATTGATCGTGGCAAAATTCTACTTTAGCATGATAGGTATCATATCATTTCTTATTAGCAGACAACAATTCTTCTTAGCATACAGGTTATCACTTTTCTTGCTCTTAGCATGGCAGCAGGTGGATTCTCTTATAAGCATACCCAATGATTACCATCTTGTTATTAACAATAACATTCATTAAAAAACTCAGATTCTTATTAGGAGGAAGTGAATCATAAAATGAGACTTTGTCCACTCACCCAGATCAATCGTCTTCTGTTGCAGACTCAGCAATCCGATCTCTTTGTTTATCTAGTGCCTTCGCGGAGCGGGGCACTACATAATTACCCATCAAGAAGAAGTTTTATCCTCGAAACTTAAGGAGAAACTTACGATATCCATAGCAGTGACAGTCCTTATCCTTCACCATCATCAATCCATAAAAATCTCAGTCCAGATCATGTCAAAACTCATGTTCAATAAACATCTCAATCTCAATCAATCAAATCGATAAAACATATGTCGGCATCATAAACATATTTACGAACTTATTGTATGGAACGTTCATTTCATCGATGATATCAAATAGGCAAGAAAATTTCGATCAGGAGAACATCTTTGAATTCAATCGAATCAACAATTGGCCAGAGGATCGTGTTTCTCTGATACTATTCTGTCACGCCCCGATCCCGTAGAGTCCTTTCGTCCTCGTTTCGGACTCTGCGAGACCATTCATCATCGCTTGGGCATGAGGTCGTGCAAGCCTAAGTTGCGCTTGCACAAGGCCAAGACATGTACAATGACAAAATAGACAAGATTGACAATAACGCAGCAGAACATAATACAGATATTTGAAGTAGCAGCAAACATTTACAGAATATAATTGAACACAAGTTAGTAAAAACAAATCTCTTTATTTATTTCATTTGAACACAGATTACAAGCTCTTAATTCTCTCTGATACATTGTTTACATTCTCTCAGATACATTACAGATTACAATGATCCTATTCCATACATTACGTCCCTTTATATACAAAACCAACTCTTGCAACAGATGGCCATCTCTTGGCATTTCTTCTGATTTCTGGCTCTTGAGGATGAGGTTCAGGCTATCGCTTCGGACTATCCATCTCGATTTACCTTGCACCTGCGTGCAGAATGATGATGGGTCAGTATATCAATATACTGGTGATTGTGAACAAAGCCTACATTTGTCTGAAATGATCACTAATTTATTTAGTGAGAAAATATTTATTGTGATATGATCTTGTTACTTTTTATCTATGTTCATTTCATGCAGTTCAGAGTCAGTTTACATCTTTTGAAAACATTTTTGAGAAGCCACAGTTCATTTCAATTCATTTCAAGCATACAAGGGACTGTTCATTTCAAGCACGATGCCTATTCATATCATATGATATGCGCAGCGTGTTTCATGAGCCATAATCATTTCTCTTATTTAAGCAACTCTTAGGGGCAGATTACAAGCAAGATATCATATGTTTTTCTCATGGGACATAATAATTCTTTAAGCAACTCATGTTCAGAAAACTTAGCAACAAATGTATAGTTTTTCAGTGATTCTTACCATAGCCGACGGTCTATCCCTGCACAAGACAAGGAGTAGCATAAACATAATATAACCAGCATTTCTCCTGTTTGTCTCTGCATTAATACCTTTTAGCAAAACAGTTACTGACTCATGCAACACGATTGGCAGCTGTGGCTCAAGGCTCAGCTCTACACTAGTATGTGCACATACCAGCAGTTGTGACTCTCCGGGTCAGCTATGCACTGATATGCACACATACTAGCAGTTGTGGCTCAGGGTTCAGCTCTTCACCAATCCACGCCTATCTACATGATGGACCATGGGTACATTTCCATGATTAGCCGCTGGGACTCATAGTTCAGCACGTCGCTAATAGACACAACATTCCCCCAGATCATGAGGTCTAGCATTTACCTCAGGGATGCTATTACAATCTCTCCCGGGCCGATCGATTCCCAGCGCCCTAGGAACCGTCGAGAGACTATTACCTTGTGCACAAGTTGTCCGAGACCAATGCCTGAACTATTCATTCTATCAACTAAAACTATTCAATGCACATGTTATCAATCAGCAATCATTCTGTCTTTTCTCATTCTTTTCATATAATAGAGCCAATAGCTCCTATTTTTATTTCGTTCATTCAAACAACAGAGTCATAGCTCTTCTTTTCTCATTTCCGTTCATTTATTCGATCGATACAATTATCTTCATTCATTCATTCGTTTCAGCTTACAATCAGGCACAAGACAATCTTTAGCTAAGCATAATAACATTTCTATAACAGCGAGCATAGCAGTCTACTCTTTGATAGTTTACAATTAGGGACGTAAAAGTATACTCTATTTTCATCTTATTTAGCATGGCAACAGTTCATTGATCGCGGCAACATTCTACTTTAGCATGACAAGCATCATATTATTTCTTGTTAGCAGGCAACAATTCTTCTTAGCATACAGGTTATCACTTTTCTTGTTCTTAGCATGGCAGCATGTGGATTCTCTTATAAGCATACTCAATGATTTCCATCTTGTTATTAACAATAACATTCATTCAAAAACTCAGATTCTTATTAGGCGTAAGCGAATCATAAAATGAGTCTTTGTCCACTCATCCAGATCAATCGTCTTTTATTGCAGAGTCAGCAATCCGATCTCTCTGTTTATCTAGTGCCTTTGCGGAGCAGGGCACTACAACACTTAACTCCAGGCTTGCTACATGGGCAATGCTGCTTGCACAGTATGATATGGTCTATGTCCTGCAGGAATCTGTCAAGGGTCAAGCCCTAATATGACTTCAGAAGGAATACTCGTTTGGCGTCTATTCTTTGATGGTGCATCTAGAATCAGACCCAACAGTATCATCATTGCTGGAGTAGGGATTGTCCTTGTATTCTAAGAAGGTTTAGCCATTCAAAGAGCATATTCTCTAGACGAGCCATACTCTAACAATGTCATCGAATACAATGCTTTGCTCATCGGTCTCCAGTTAGCTAAATAGCTGGATATCGACTATCTTGAAGTTTACAGAGACTCTAAACTGATCATCAATCAAGTTAAAGGGACGTATGAGGTTCGATACCTAGATCTCATCCCCTACCAAGAAGTAGCAGTTAAACTTGTTATATCATTCAAAGGTTTCTTTATTGAGCATGTACACCGAGCATGCAATAAAGAAGCCGATGCACTCGCTAATCTAGCAGCAGTGTTAGCTTTCCCTGTGGAAAGGCAACAATTAATCGTCATTGCTAATCAAGAATTATTCTGTAACAAGAATAATTTGAATGTTGAATTCAGTAACGCGGTTGAGATTTGCACTACTAGTGAATATTGGAGGACCCCCTTTATCGACTTCGCAATACATAACATCCTACCAGAATACCCTAAAGAAGGAACAACGATTCGTCGTCGGTCACTCTGATTCTATTATAACCACTCGTCTAGGACACTCTACCATCGATCTTTTGACGGAATGCTCCTGTGTTATCTTGTAGGTGATAAGGCAAAATAGATATTACGTGAAGCTCACGATGGTGTCTGTGGTGCACATCATCCTGGTCCCAAGCTAGAGGACCGTATCAGATGTATGGGATACTATTAGCCCACCATGGTGGCAGATGCAATTGAATATACAAGGAAATGTAGAGCTTGAGAGATCCATGCAGGTTTCATCTACCAACCATCAGAATTCTTACATCCCACTACAACATCTTGGCCCTTTGAAGCCTGGGGCATGGATGTCATCGGTCCGATCAATCTGCCATCATCTCGAGGATATCAATTTATCCTAGTTATAACCGATTACTTCTCAAAATGGGTAGAAGCTATTTCCTTAGCCGAAGTCAAGACAAGCAGTGTCATCAGCTTCATTAAACATCATATGATTTATCGATTCGACGTTCCTTGAAGAATCATTCATGATAATGTACCTCAGTTCGTGAGTCAAGCATTCACTCGATTCTGTACTGACACTCGAATCAACAACATTGCTTCTACGGCTTATAATCCCGCGGCTAACGGTTTTGGAGAAGTATTCAACAAAACAATCATCAAGCTTCTCAAAAAGTTTGTTTCTGCCAATAAATGCAACTGGAGCAAAATGTTTGGATAATGTCTATAGGCGTACCGCACTACTGTACATACCCTGACCGGCTGTACACCTTTATCTCTAGTGTACGGGTACGAAGTCGTCTTACCGTTGGAGATCCAAATTCTATACCTAAGGATAGCTATCGCCAATGAGTTAACAGTGGAAAATAATGACCGTCTTTGACTTCAAAATCTTGAAGCACTCAATGAAAAGCGGCTGCTAGCTCAACAGCACATTGAGCTATATCAAGCCCGTATCTCGAAAGTCTTCAACCGTAAAGTCAAAGTACGAATCTTTCAAAAAGGCGAGCTAGTCCTTACTGTCAAACATCCTATGACTATGACACATATAAGCAAAGGCAAGTTCGCTACAAAGTGGGAAGGCCCCTATGTCATAAGCAAAGTCTTCTCTAATGGAGCTTACCAGTTGACCGGGATGGACGGTCGAATAGCTATGATACCTATTAACGACAAATTCCTGATGAAATATCATGTTTGAAAATATATATTATATTTTCTAACAAATATTGTACATACACAAATCTTTGAATAATTATCTTTTATTCACTCTTTCGTGAGTAAACCCACAGATAATAAGTCCTTAAAAATCCTGAGTGGAGTCTAATCCAGATTTTATGGTACATCCTCAAAATATTAACCCACACCATCCATCATAAAATATCGTCACAACATCATCTTTTGAAACCATTCATTTTAAAAGATACCTTATTCTTGAGCCCTAGTTGGTTTAGGAATAATCAGATATACGAATTCACGTCCACATCACCTCTGAATTCTATTGTCTGTGTCAACGACTTATCACATTACCTTTGATAACGTCATCCTAAAAGTAACATTGCGTCATGTTATATTTTGTCACCTCTAGGACCTATGAACAGATATAATTAGTGATGTTATTTTCAATAAGTATGTCATGTCCAACACCTCTAAGTAAGAACTCTACCACCAACTCTATGTTTACCATGTCCTCACTACCTTTGAGTAAATATGTTGGTTCTCTCTCTCTTAACTTATTATCTGTACCTAAACAACCAAGGTGTGCCAAAGATGATAAGTCCACGAAATCATAAGTTCATGACAAACGTGCAAACAAAAAGTTCTTTATTCTCTCTCCATAAAAAGGAGTAAATGACAACATTTGAGAAAATAAACTACATCTCAAAACATCAAAAAGCAAAATACAAGCAGGAAAAATTGAGACAAGAAAAGAAAATTATTTTTATTCATGTTTCGGAGAATGGAGACTACAAAAAAGTCGATGAAACCTCAGATTAAGAGAGAATGGTTACGCCGGGGCAGGTACCACTCCCTCAACCATTCCGCATATGAAGGCCCCAACTGATCGAGGTCCTATACAGGAGCCGGGTGACTGGAGCTCCCGGTGCCGGTTTCCTTAACAACGACTTCGATTTTTGGAATTATTTTCTTCCTAATGGTCACTAATTCCTCTTTGACAAAGGGAGATAACACTTCATCTTTAACGGTGACCTCAGCTTTCGGTATCACCATAAATGTTGCAGAAAGGCAAAAAAGAAACAAGAGTTAAAATTATGAAAAAGTGTTAAGAAAATCTAAGTAATTTTTTAAGTCTGTGCAAATTATAGATGTTGCAATACACAAAATGCTAGTCTCTAAATTGTGCATACAGTATGATAGTTCTCTAAATTGTGTATGCAGTGTGACAGCTCTCAGTTTGCACATGCATCAAACAGTTCTGTTTTGTGAATCATGATAATATGCGTACTGTTTTTGAATTATGACACATAGCGCACCGCGCACTTTGAATGAACAAAGGGTGCACGATTCATGATTTTTGGCCGAAACTCTGACAGAGGTGGTGCATTTGTGCAGCGCCAACCAACACTCTGAAAGAGGCAGTCGACGCATGCTATGGTTCGCACTATAAGTGAATGGCGCTGACTGTGGATCATCATCTCCGACCGAACATTCACCTTTGAGAGCGGGTTTAGCATCCTCGGCTCTCGCTAACGGCAGCGCGTGCCTTAGCACCCTCAGTGGTGATGCTCGCAATTAAGCTCCGACAACGCCCTTGTCTTTCTCTGCGGTGGATCTCTTTGGTGCCATTGTCGACGGTGAAGAAAGCTCGAAGAACTTGGAAGAGGAAGAAAGAGATAAGAGTTCGAGAGAGAAAATTTCTGAGTAAAGAAATCTCTCTCCTCAATTGGCTATTTATAGACTAAAACCTATATGTAATGGTTGAACAAATTATGCACTAAATAGCGGTCGGTTGAGATTCTGCATGCGCAAAAAATTCTGAAAAATGCTTTTTATTCAAAGTATTTCAAATTTCAAAAATTTGAAAATTTAAAATTTTTGAAGGAGGTCTTGTAGAAGCTTTAAAAATCCAAAACAATGCATAACACCATTCACAGATGACGCCAGGCCATATCCATTAAATAACACCCCATATCAAATAGCGCTCAACATCAAATGGCATATTTCATCAAATGGCGCCTGACTGCCACGTATGAGCTTCCTTGAGAAGCTAAGTCGTCAGTCATAATGACTGACAACACAACAGTCGAAAAAAAACCTTTCGAATCCCGAGAGCACGACGCTAGAGGAGGATTATGTCAGATCTGTCATAATGATGTTTGTTCCGCACCATTTATCATTGGTGCAAAATGATCAACTCCTCACAGAATTAATTCTCAATACGTTTTACAATTGGCGCCTATCAACAGTATGCACCATTCATCAACTGATGCTAATCAATTTACTATCATCCAAAAGTAGTTAAAGATGACGTGGCACGCATGCCACAAATCTCAAAGAACGTACATGGGACACTGCCCATGACTAAGTGCACTTCTCTCACAGAACGCCATGCGTCTCATGTAGTTAAGCTAACTGTTCGTGCAAATGGATGAAACAGAATGTGGTGCGCCAAACAATGCATAATCAACCTGTTTTGTACTGTGCGCCGATCATTATAACTGCCTGGCAGTTATCCTAAAACTCTATAAATATGGTTCAAAATCACTTCTCAAGACATCATAAATGATCATAATCTTCTGACAAGGCTTCCGCAGCACATTCAAGAGCTTTTTTTCTCCGGCATCGCATTGTCCAAGGAATAAAGTGATCGTCTTCTGATCAGATTCCTAAAGTTGTACTTCCCCATAATCAAATTGTATTCTTTTACTTCCTTTTCTTAGTTTGTAGTAAAGTTTTTTTGGGAAACTTCTTTTCTTGCAAACATAAGCAATCTATACAATCCTTACAAGTAAGCCTAACCATTGATACCTATCTGCGGGATAAAGGTCGAGGGTGAACTAGATGGCTGCATAAACTTATTGGTCATCCTTCTAGTCCTACCCTTTTATAGGTTATTTCAAGACTAGTCTTACCATGTATAGAGATGATCGCCCGTTCATCTTAGATCTTCTTACTTTATCTAGTACTATTAGATTACTAACCATCTTGACACTATTGTTAGATATTAATTTCTCTAATACCTTTAATCTAGGCCCTATCTTAAGCAAAAGATAGCATAATTTAGTCTAATAAATCTATAGTTGATTGTTGAGGTTAAGCTTTATACTGTACTATATTCTAACTTATTCCTTGGGGAAATATACATGATATTCTACCCAGCTTAGCTACTTACCTATTCCTGTAAAGCATAGATTCCTATCTTCTTCAAATAAAAATTCATACAATAATGGTTCTACATAGGCTTAGGTCCAGCCTTAAGTAAAAAGCTTACCCATCCATTCTATTCGTAACAAAAGCCTGTAGTCATGCTTCCTAAAATCTATCACAAAGAGGTCCTATTTTCTTAGGGCACTATAACTAATAATCAAGTTGTTTCTCTAGTATTTTGAATAAATTCTTTTTTATTCTTCTAACAAATCTCTATGGATATGTAAACCTCTAACCTATCATATCTGGTTGGGCAGGTTAGAGATGCCTATCAATGGACTAAGAGGGTTCTTCTACCAAACTAAATTTTTTATAAAATAGAATGCTGCTTTGTTCTAATTAGTCTTTTTAGTAGAGTGGTTATACCCTACTCATACATACCTTAGATAAACACCATCCTAAGAAATTTTACTAATATAGCTTATATCCTATATAATAAAATATAATCAAGGCTATCTCAACTAGTTCGGGTACTGATGAAACACCTTGTTTATCAAATACATAAATACTGCAGGTGTATTTGTTAGTCCAAAAGGCATCAACAAACTGGTAGTGGCCATAGCGAATCCCGAGTGTTGTCCTTGGAATATCCTCTTTTTGGATCGTCATCTGATGGTATCCCGATCTTAATGAATAAAATACCTTCGCCCGTGCCACTTGGTCGAACCGGTCGACGGCGAAATATACTTCGAGTTACCATAACGATCTTAGGCTTCAAATGATCAATCAGTCTAAAGATGACGATTATCGACTCATTCTAAAGTATAAACTATCCATCAAGATTTCCTAGGAATGAGACTATCTAATCTTTAAAGTCATGATCTAACTTATGCTACCATAGAGGTCATATATCTCGATTCTAATCAATTCACCCACTTTTGTGGCTTGGGTTTTCTTCAATCGTCTCTCCTAGCAATATGGTATTTTAAATATGATCTTCTATGTCCTTACCACCCTTGATCTTCTATAGTTCTTCAATCTATATATAGTGCTGCTCCTACGATTCTTCCTCTTTATACCTCTATGTGTATCTTATTCCAATACAATTAACTTTCCTTTGGGGTTCCTATCTAACCTGTATCGATGATGAATTTTATCATATCTACGGCTTCTAGTCTACTTAAGATAAGATTTCTAACTCTACTCTTAAGTCATTAGTTAGGTCTATTCACAGAGGTTAGGATTACTATAAATCATTCCTTAATCACTATACCATTTTCCTATAGATTATCAACTTCTTTAGTAAGATGGTTAACAACCCACCCTTTTTAGTCTATAGAAAGCCATGCAATGCCTACAGGTACGCCTAACCCCTCTATGCTTGTCTACTAGGTAATGGGCATGCTAATGCTAGACAATGCTTATATATGATAAGTTGACAACTACTTACTTATCGACTAATCTTCTAGTCATGGTTGTTAGCTATTCCTCATATGTATATAGTAGTATATCTAGTCTAATATTGTCCTTGCCATTCTTCAAATAAATATTCCTAGATCGACACCATGGCACAACCTATCATCACACATCATTTTGATTCATTCATTTGATAAGAATTTCCCTAATAAAGATCCTTAAGGTCAATATTCAAGTTAACTTTGTATACGCATACCATCATGTTTTCTATATCCTTCAAATGAATATTTTGTAAACCTTATTGCAACCTTAAAATGTCTTTAAGAATTCATATCTATCTACAGTACCTTATCGAGTCATCCTAACCATGACAAGACTTCCAAATTCTTTCAACTTTAGTCTTTCATGGGGTGATCATATTCTAATTAGAAAACTACATCTATGTTAAAATTCTACCATATATTCTACCAGTCACTTCAATCATTATGATTGAGAAACATAACTTGCCTTCTTTACTAATCCTCACTTAAATCGTGTTGTACCTCAATCCCATATCTATATAACATCTCTATATCATAGGTGGATGGTAGAATGGATATAGCCAATTGATGCTAAAATCTCTCGTTAGGTTTAAGTTACCTATACGATTTCTATTTTGCCAGTCCGATCTACTCGATCTATCTAAGTTGAAGAGTCAATCCAAACCCTTACTACTTTAGATAACTAATTCTGTTTTAAAATACTTCTATCAACTACGTTCTATCAAACGATGGAATATAATCCAAATGGTTCATCAAGCACCAGTATTCGTTCTTCCGAAATAGGAAAAGACGAGAGTCTAAGACAAGGAGTTCAAGAAGGATGATCGACTTCAATTATAAGTTCCAAAGGCGATGGATAAAATCAAAAGGATTTTCGAAGCAATTATGGATTGAGATCTTAATACAATATCCTATTGCAGGTTCATTCGGCATAGTAACGTAATCGAAACGATATGCTCTGACCTACATAGCACCACAAAAACATGTAACACCCAAGTCCCAAATTACGTAGGAGTATGAATACGTATACATGCCAGCTACGTATCAAGTAGACTCCAGTCCAGCTCAAATATATATAAGTTGTTTAGTGATATGCATGTGAGAACATGCCAGCTACGCAAATGCCTAGTGTCGATATACAATATCGATAAATATACATCGGCACCCGAATCTAATTCGGACGCTAACTATCGACTAACTCTACGTCATGACAATGATAAACAAAAATAAAGACAACAAGGAAAGAAAGCAACAAGCTATAGTATTAGCAAGGTACACTTGCATGCAACTTCTAGATGAAAAAACGACGGTCCATCTCCAATATCCTCGCTACCTCCATCATGTACACCTATAATAAATATTTTACTATTAATAAAACACTAATAACATGCCATATATGGTCTTACCACGTATAGACCATATAATATCTATACCAAAACTAATCATAATGACTATTCTACACAATATAACATATACTGCACTAAATCTACTTATAAAAGTATTATATTAAGAACATAAAAATACCACTTTTGGTTCTGGTAATTATGTATAAATAATCCATGGATAATAATTAATATACTTTATTTATGGAACAACATGCATACAAATCTTATATTGATTCTAGATCGATATACTAAGACTTATTCCATAGTTTGTCTCCCAAAAGACAAATTTTCTATAAATATTAATTCTGAAAAATTAGTATAAAATATGTAAAAGTATGATTTTCTTATCAAAACATGCACAACAATTATTTTGAACAAGTCTCGTGAAGTTTCGAAGCATATGGATACATAAAATCTATGAGTTTTTGGTGTTCCGATATTATGGTGACAAGTCCAAATTTTATAAAAAATAGTAAACCTCGGTAAATTATTGCAAAAGTATACTCAATGGAAAGCTCGGGATGACCAGATTCTTACAAAAATTATGGGAAGGGTCGAAATGGTCCGAAAGTTGACGAAAACTCGCACATGAAAGATTTGGTTCAGCCTGGACACCTTTTCGTAAAACAGACGCCTCAGACAAACCGTAAAGAACCACCTGAATGGCCAATTGAATATAAAAATAGACACAAAGATATTTTTAATAATTTTGGTTTCATGAGAAAAGGATGTCGGTAAGTATACGAAACCCTAGATACAAAATAGCGTACCTGCTGGAACAAATTCAGACTTGGAACCAAACATTGGGTGACTTCTAGGCTTCGTAAGTCATCCCAAACTTGTCGTGGCTCCTCGGGGACTTTCTAGGTCGTTAGAGGATCATCTTAGGCTTCTAGAAATTTGGTAGAAAGATCGAAAGGGGTTTGGATTAGTGGTGGTGGCGGCTAGGGTTTAATGTGTTGGTTGGCCAACACATGCAATGGGCGCTCGGGTATGGGGTCTTTGGAGAAGGGTTCGTCGGCCTCATATTAATATATATATAAGGATTTATTGCTAGATGGGTTAGGGTTTGGCTAGAGAAGGTTTTAGAAAAGTTTGGTAATATTTGGTTGCACCATTTGAAAGATATACATATTTGAATCAATAGGTTATTAATTGGTTTCATAATTTAGAAAGTCAAATGTGGGTTGTTTCAAACCTATTATGGCTGCACAAAATCCTCTAAAAATCAATCTAAATTCATTCTAATAAGTTATGGTAACCTATTATAGGATCAACTAAGGCTAGTTGGACTAGTTCTAGGTCGGTATAATTTTTAGAATCGAAATTGACTCTGAAAGATTAATTAATGGGTCTTGTGTTCCATTTAAAAATAAGTAGCACATAGGAACTCAATTGAGTGGGACACCATTGGCATGCGTATAGTAGGCTCAAAATAGATCAAAATTATATATTGGGTCAAAATGTTTGTGTTCGCCATCGCATTTTGGTAAAAGATGTGTTTGGGATGATATGTATCTTTCATATTGATAAGGGAAGAAGAGACAAGTTAAGATAAGACTCCTTTTCTTTCCTTTATATACTGTGATTTTGAATAGTATAATAAAGCCCTATCAATGAGGATTTGCTAGTACAAAACTAGATTATAGGGAAGTGCGTCGATGGAGATCGAGTTGTTGGCCCATTGGTCATATGGTCAAACTGATTTTAATAATTGATCAAACTCTGTCTGGATATATGAAGCTAGTCAGGATATCTCGACTCTTGGACATGATCAAGAACAACTATCTACACAGTTCAAGATCGAAGCAATGTTTGCCTGTTCGAGTCTGTATTTCTTTGAGCAATGTATTTTTCATTTTATTGAGTTTAGGAATACGTTGTACACCGAGTCGTACTGGCAAATAGGCTATTCTAAAATGATTTCAAAATATTTTTAAAATGTTCTTAGTTTTTGAAAAACATTCGTATTAACAAAAGCTTCAAAAAGGTTTTCAAAAATCCTTAAAAACTAATTTTAAAAACCTAACCTAACCCTGACAGAACTCGGCCAGAGTTTGGCCAGAGTTCGGTTAGTGGCCGTTTTGATTTTTGAATTCTCTGGAACTTGGTCCTCCTGCAGTTGCGGATTTGACCGAGATTTTCTCATCGAGTTCTGCCCGAATTCTGCCAGAATTCTGTCTTTGGAATTCCTATAAATAGAGAAGGATTTCGATCATTTTAACTCACTCATTCACTTTCAATCTTCTCTCTATCTAAAGCTTTCAGTCTTCCAAAGAGTTTCTCTTAAGCTTTAAATTTCAGATCCCAAGCCAGTTACAATCCTCTCGTCGATTTGCCAGTGCGGTATGGTCTAGAAGTTTCAGAGTGATTATAATCAGAGGCTTGATAGAAGATTCAACTCTTCACAATTGAAGTTGGACGAGTTCTTCGTATCAAAGCTCGCGTTGTAGAAGTTGCAAGGACTTCGTAAGAAAACTTGCAGTTTTGCCAATAGTGGATTCAACTGGTAGCAAGAGTTCTACCGACTGGATTAGTCCTCAACAGAGGAAAATCAGTATACATCGCTGTCTTTGCGTTTGCTTTCTTATCTCTGCCTTTACATTACTTAGTTGTGATTATTATTCTTTGATCTTCCTGCTAACATTTTTTAATTAGCATTATTCCGCTGCCAACTCTATTCACCTCCCTCTAGAGTATTGTGCTTTACGATTTCGTTCCTACAATTGGTATCAGAGCGGGTGTTACAGGTAAAGCAAGGTAACATTGCAATTATTTATTCATTTAATTAATTGTTATATAGATCACAGCATAACACATGGCAACTGTGAAATTCACAAGTGAAGGCCAGGCCACAAACAGACCTCCACTGTTTGATGGTACGAACTATACCTATTGGAAAACACGGATGAGTTTCTTCTTGAAATTTCTTGACTTTGATTTATGGTCTATTGTTATTGATGGCTATCAAAAGCCACCTCGTATAAATGTTGATGGAGTTCTAGTTGAAAAACTGTTGCGCTCGTGCAAGGCAATTTCATAACGGCGGATTACAACGGCGGCGACGGGGTCGTCGCACAGAAGTCCCAAGCAGAAACATTGAACATTGCAGCGAAAATTTAAAACAAGCACACATGAACACAAGTCATTCAAAAGAAACTCTTTATTGATATTGAATACAAGATTACATTTGGGGGCGCAAGGCCAAATTACAAATCTCTCGTGCTCACTTTTCTCTCATTTTACAATTCACTCTGCTCTCTCTCATCTCTCGATATAATGCTTGAATCCAGCGGAAGCTTTGGAAGGCGATGTCCATACATTATGTCCTGTATAATTCTTCAATCAACACGGCCGCACGCTTCGAATCGCCAAGGAACTCCGTGCCTCGACGCATCCAAGCGAGCTCCGCGCCACGAGCTTCTACCTGTGCCTGCACATGAACACTGTATGGGTGTCAGTACTCAACTGTACTGGTGGAGTGAGCTTCTCGCCCACCCATACATAACCGACACGTTCATTTACCTTGTGCAGCTTAAACCCTTTCGATTGTCTTTCTAGTCTTACCTTAGGATCAGTTTTAAGACTTGACGTCTAACCAACTCGATGTGCAACGATAGGGTCGTGCTACAATACCGACGTGTGCTCCGATCGAGGCAGTGCCTCATCGCCTAGGTACTCAGGACGGCAGGGTCGTGCCACATTTTATTCGCATCTTAGACACATTCAAGACAATGCTATGCCGAAGAGCAACTTACGCAAACTCGGCCGTGCCAAGACCTTTGTTTAAACTCAAGCGCCTCTAGACCAATCCTCGTGCCAACGATTCAAGTGCCAAGGACGGCAATGGGACGACTCGTGCAGGCCGTGCCGCTAGACTTGATTCGTGTCTTAAGAACTGCTTAGACTTGTACATGCTTCAAGATTGAGGGCGTGCCTCGCAACTTATCAAGACTTATCCTGCTACTGCCTTGCGGCCTTCATGTTTAACTCATTTGTTAACTTAGACAAGACTTATGAACTGTAGTGACGAATCCATGAATATTTCGACACAATCTAACGTGCCAAGCACGGTGCCTATGCTGCAGCCCAGTCTTAGGCCCAGACATTGTATTACAGACTAGACCAGCATTCAAGTTCTAGACTCAATCCAAAGGCATACACGCGGTGTGCCGCTATCTGCCGACACATCTACATGAGGAGGTCACTAGCAATTTCAAGCTATCTTGGACATGGCTCGTGGGATATCGGCCTGTACCAACACGGGTAGCTAGCCCGGTGGGGTCGAACTCTCCCATGCGGTCATCCAGCATCCTACTTTGAGCCACACTCGCTTCCCCCGGGCCGAATGATCCCGGCGCCCCGGTGATCACTCGAGAAGACTACACCTTGTCGACAAGTTGTCCAATAACCATGCATACTCGATCTATCCAGTCTATCCAGTCCTTTCTTAACATGACCATGCATTCCTTCTTTCTATCGAGACTTAAAAAGACTCCCAAGCCCCGGGACCGATCTCGTGTGCGGGACATATCAAGACTTAGCGAGACTCCCAAGCCAGTGGACCGATCTCGTGTGCGGGACATATCATGACTTAGCGAGACTTCCAAGTAGCGGGACCGATCTCGGCGGACAACAAGTCGTATGGACTTCCTTTGTTCGTGGCAAGCTTTTCACTAAACCGAACATAGCTCATGCCTTAGACAGGCCTGGTTCTATAGGCGACGCTAACGCTCAAGTCATATACTTATACGTCGAGCCTTGTTCTCAAGGGGCTACGCGACTTGACAATCGCAACTAGAGCGGGACAGTGCTAGAAATGGCTTCAATGGCCCAACACAACTCTTGTCTAACTTATTCGGGCAACGACTCGACGCGCAAAGGCTACGCCGAGCATCGCATCGAGGGAACGTGCTATGCACGGGGTCAACTTGAATAACCAAGTTCGTGCCTAGACTTAGCCAACGAGCCGTGCAAGACAACTTAACTTGCGGGACAGGCGAAGGCTATGCCAAGCCTTGCGGGACAGGACCGTATATGCTTTATTAAGCATTCATGCGGGCGACACCAATGACTTAGGCTGATTCGAGTGTCGGGACAAATCGACGGGACCGTGCATGCTTTAACAAGCATTCACGCATGTGACGCATAAGGCTTAGGCTACTTTGAGTGTCGAGGCAACTTATCAACTTAAGCCAACTTCCTTCTTCCAAGCCACGGGATCGAAGGATCGTGTGTCATTTGAAAGCACGCTGAGCCGACTTCTATGCAGACCGTAGGACCATTTTCCATGTTCTAGGACATTTCGACGGGTCGGGATTATTCCCTTAGCTATGTGCGTTCATAGCTTTTAGATTAGCCTACTTGTGCAAGTTAAAAACAAGCGCGTTATTAAGTGAAGGCTAAGATGAAGCGAGTTCACCGAAACTCTCCCACCTGTGCGAGGAGTTGCCTCAGACGAGCGAGCCTTCGAGCAGCCGTTGCAAGGCTAAGTTCCAACGCCGTCGGCGTTTCGATTCCTCCGATTGACTTTGCGGGACGGGGCACTACAACATACACCATTCAGAACAAGTCTCGTCCTCGAGACTTTCCTGGAGGCAAGCCATCCTACCATTTCTATGGCCAAGACTTAATCGAGCACACTCCGCCTATGCGTTTCCTCAATTCCGAGCCACGCTCGTACTATTATCAATCCTTTCGTTAACATGATTTCAAGATCTCGACACACTCCCATCCTTCAAGTCTTGCTTGAACTCATTGTATCACTTGGCTGGATCGTGCACGCATTCTAAGCGTCCCCAAAATACATGCATTCAGCCAAGCCGCATGATAGAGAATTTGTCATTCTCACTCGAGTCGCCTCGTGCACATACCCAGGCGTCCCTGAAATATATGTATGTATGTTAGCCGAGTCTCGTGAACAGGGTTTCCTACGTTCGTGATTCATGCTATCCATTCAAACCAATCCTCAAGATCAATTCTTCGATTGATAACTCTTGCAACAGAGGCATTTCGCCTAACCACTAGGCCAATCTTTTCGAGGCTAAGTCAATGTCAGGATTGGAATCATAGTTCCCCAACAATAATGCCAACACTGACTCCAATCCTAGGGTCAAACCAAAGTCGATAGTACGGGGTTTTCTATCCGAGCTTGTGTCACTCAGATTTCTAAACATCGAGCACGATCACCTATTCGCATCAATGCACGCGTTGCACATATTCAATTTTATCCAAATCACAAACTCTAACCAATTCGTACATTCGATAACGAGGTCATCTAGCTCGACAATACGTTGTGCCCCAATCTCACGCGAGTCTGATTATCCACGGTGGTTCATGAATCACCATGCAACGCACCCGCGGAATAATCATTCTCATCGGGGCGTAACTCTTGTTTGAGTTTTAGACTAACTCCTTGTCGATACACGGATTGGACCTACTCAATCCTCAAATTCAACCGTCAAACCCACTGATTCATTCTCGAGTCTACCTTCGCGTCAGACCACAAGTCGAAGCAATCAGATTGCCACGCCATCCAAGTTCAATCACTTTCGCTGTATGAATCACCATACCAGCGCTCACGCGGAGTGATCGTCTCAAATTGGCGCAAGGTATGTGCGAGGCTGGAGTTGCGCTCGTATAAGACAAGAATGTCGAAGTTGTGGTTATCGACGAAGCAAATCCAAACGTTTCATTTCCATCCAAGTCAAGATTTCAATTTTGATAGTCCGTTTGTCATTCGTTCAACCAGAAAATCCTCGAGCCAAGTTTCTCTTTTCCTCGACACATTTCAATATCCCGAGTATAGCATCCATCGAAACAATAACATTTACAAGATTGTCATTCGCCGAGTCAGAGTACCCCCGAGTTATCGCATATCGGTCTTTGATACGCCTCAATACCATCGACGATATGCG
Organism: Iris pallida; assembly: GCA_029216955.1. Lineage (NCBI taxonomy): Eukaryota > Viridiplantae > Streptophyta > Magnoliopsida > Asparagales > Iridaceae > Iris > Iris pallida. The sequence continues at coordinate 2,862,805 of JANAVB010019797.1, read as the reverse complement.
TAACCTGACGATCTTTCTTTGCAACCAATTTCGAGTCGTATGACTGATGCTATTGTCCGAACCGGATATTCTACAATCTCCTCGATATTCAAGATCAAGTCCGGTCGCTATTCCTCAAAGCTCGTTTCAAGATCGTTGTTCGAAACTCAAGTCACCTTTCATTTGCTTCAATCTGATATCGTACGCGCGATCCTCTAAGTTTTTTCGATCAAGACCATTCATTTTCATTCATCGTTCCGAATCATTTCGATATATTTTTCTAACTCGCGTTACCGATTCGCAAGTTGTCCGAACGAGATGCTCGTTCGGGACATTCGAAGTCACGATCAACTAAGCGTGACACGCTCTAAGGCTTTGCGCGATCGCATCGCCTCGCCGACGTACTCGTTATTATTTCTAATCCTCAATCTTCGCTCGAATGATTTCCAAGAAAATCCATACACCACTCGAATTCGAGCCATCCGATCTAGCCCACAATCACGTTCGCGTCATTCTCTAAGACATCTTTCGGATTCGTTCGGCGAATCCCTAGCTTAGTCGCTCGCGTCGTATCGACGTACTAAGTTGTTCGCACTATTTTCCTCGAAATCCAAGTCAATCCTCCGTGTACGTCTAAGCGTTAACTCGATAGCGTTCCTATCGATACACACTCAAAGTGCATCTCCGCTCCCGACCGAACGATACTTGGTATCGCTTGCAACTCGTATTGCACCAAAAGTCGAGGTGCACGATACGTGACGCAACTTAGCCAAAAGGCCGTGCGCATGGCTATCCCGTGCGGACTATATTTCGAGTTTGCACGCTCACTTGCTAAGGTCATCGTAGGACTATTTGGGCACGCATGCGACTTGTTAACTTTTAGCACGTGTTATCTATCGAGTCATGTTTAACATCGTTCGGCACAAAGGCTGTTGTCTATCAATGCGTTAGATTGAACGCATATACGAGCTTTTGAAAATATTTAGACTTATTGTATGGACATGCCGAGGGACATTCGAGAGAGTGCGCATACTTCTTTTTCCAACGACGAGCTTTCAAAACTGAGAATTTCGACGTGAAGTCCAAGGACGTAAAGCCGTGCTCTGATACCATTATGTCATGCCCCGCTCCCGTAGGAGCGATCGTCCTCGCTAAGGCGTGATGTCGTACGAGGCTAGATTGCGCTCGTGCAAGGCAGTTTCATAACGGCCGATTACAACGGCGGCGACGGGGTCGTCGCACAAAAGTCCCAAGCAGAAATATTGAACATTGCAGCAAAAATTTAAAACAAGCACACATGAACACAAGTCATTCAAAAAAAACTCTTTATTGATATTGAATACAAGATTACATTTGGGGGCGCAAGGCCAAATTACAAATCTCTCGTGCTCACTTTTCTCTCATTTTACAATTCACTCTGCTCTCTCTCATCTCTCGATATAATGCTTGAATCCAGCGGAAGCTTTGGAAGGCGATGTCCATACATTATGTCCTGTATAAGTCTTCAATCAATACGGCCGCACGCTTCGAATCGCCAAGGAACTCCGTGCCTCGACGCATCCAAGCGAGCTCCGCGCCATGAGCTTCTACCTGTGCCTGCACATGAACACTGTGTGGGTGTCAGTACTCAACTGTACTGGTGGAGTGAGCTTCTCGCCCACCCATACATAACCGACACGTTCATTTACTTTGTGCAGCTTAAACCTTTTCGATTGTCTTTCTAGTCTTACCTTAGGATCAGTTTTAAGACTTGACGTCTAACCAACTCGATGTGCAACGACAGGGTCGTGCTACAATACCGACGTGTGTTCCGATCGAGGTAGTGCCTCATCGCTTAGGTACTCAGGACGACAGGGTCGTGCCACATTCTATTCACATCTTAGACACATTCATGACAATGCTATGCCGAAGAGCAACTTACGCAAACTCGCCCGTGCCAAGACCTTTGTTTAAACTCAAGCGCCTCTAGACCAATCCTCGTGCCAACGATTCAAGTGCCAAGGACGGCAATGGGATGACTCGTGCAGGCCGTGCCGCTAGACTTGATTCGTGCCTTAAGAACTGCTTAGACTTGTACATGCTTCAAGATTGAGGGCGTGTCTCGCAACTTATCAAGACTTATCCTGCTACTGTCTTGCGGCCTTCTTGTTTAACTCATTTGTTAACTTAGACAAGACTTATGAACCGTAGTGACGAATCCATGAACATTTCGACACCATCTAACGTGCCAAGCACGGTGCCTATGCTGCAGCCCAGTCTTAGGCCCAGACATTGTATTACAGACTAGACCAGCATTCAAGTTCTAGACTCAATCCAAAGGCATACACGCGGTGTGCCGCTATCTGCCGACACATCTACATGAGGAGGTCACTAGCAATTTCAAGCTATCTTGGACATGGCTCGTGGGATATCGGCCTGTACCAACACGGGTAGCTAGCCCGGTGGGGTCGAACTCTCCTATGCGGTCATCCAGCATCCTACTTTGAGCCACACTCACTTCCCCCGGGCCGAATGATCCCGGCGCCCCGGTGATCACTCGAGAAGACTACACCTTGTCGACAAGTTGTCCAATGACCATGCATACTCGATCTATCCAGTCTATCCAGTCCTTTCTTAACATGACCATGCATTCCTTCTTTCTATCGAGACTTAACGAGACTCCCAAGCCGCGGGACCGATCTCGTGTGCGAGATATATCAAGACTTAGCGAGACTCCCAAGCCAGGGGACCGATCTCGTGTGCGGGACATATCATGACTTAGCGAGACTCCCAAGTAGCGGGACCGATCTAGGCGACAACAAGTCGCATGGACTTCCTTTGTTCGTGACAAGCTTTTCAGTAAACCGACCGTAGCTCATGCCTTAGACATGCCTGGTTCTATAGGCGACGCTAACGCTCAAGTCATATACTTATACGACGAGCCTTGTTCTCAAGGGGCTACGCGACTTGACAACCGCAGCTAGAGCGGGACAGTGCTAGAAATGGCTTCAATGGCCCAGCACAACTCTTGTCTAACTTATTCGGGCAACGACTCGACGCACAAAGGCTACGCCGAGCGTCGCATCGAGGGAACGTGCTATGCACGGGGTCGACTTGAATAACCAAGTTCGTGCCTAGACTTAGCCAACGAGCCGTGCAAGACAACTTAACTTGCGGGACAGACGAAGGCTATGCCAAGCCTTGCGGGACAGGACCGTGCATGCTTTATTATGCATTCATGCGGGCGACGCCTATGACTTAGGCTGATTCGAGTGTCGGAACAAATCGACGGGACCGTACATGCTTTAACAAGCATTCACGCAGGCGACGCATAAGGCTTAGGCTACTTTGAGTGTCGAGGCAACTTAGCAACTTAAGCCAACTTCCTTCTCCCAAGCCACGGGATCGAAGGATCGTGTGTCATTTGAAAGCACGCTGAGCCGACTTCTATGCAGACCGTAGGACCATTTTCCATGTTCTAGGACATTCCGACGGGTCGGGATTATTCCCTTAGCTATGTGCGTTCGTTGCTTTTAGATTAGCCTACTTGTGCAAGTTAAAAATAAGCGAGTTATTAAGTGAAGGCTAAGATGAAGCGAGTTCACCGAAACTCCCCCACCTGTGCGAGGAGTTGCCTCGGACGAGCGAGCCTTCGAGCAGCCGTTGCAAGGCTAAGTTCCAACGCCGTCGGCGTTTCGATTCCTCCGATTGAATTTGCGGGACATGGCACTACAAAAACCCCATAACAGAAATACAGAGGAGGAAAAGAAAAAGGCCAGTCTTGACGCACGTGCTATTAACGCTTTATTTGTGCTTTAGATAGAACTGAATTTAACAGGGTGTCTATCTGCACAACTGCTAATGAAGTGTGGAAGCTTCTTGAAGTCACACATGAAGGCACGACTCAAGTCAAAGAATCAAAGGTCAGCAGACTTACTCAAAAGTATGAGGTGTTCAAGATGAAGCCCAACGAAACAGTTACTCAGATGTTCGAAAGATTCTTGGATATTGTAAATCCTTTTTCCTCCCTAGGTAAAGATTACAGTAACCATGAAAAGATTCGCAAACTCCTGCGAGCACTTACCAAGAACTGGATTCCAAATGCTACTGCAATCATTGAAGGGAACGACCTCACAACTATGTCCCTCGAAGTACTCATGGGTAAGCTACTCACTCATGAACTGGAGCTACAAGATTTTGAAAAGCCTGCACCAAAGAAGAAAACGATCGCTTTCAAGGCTCAGCACAGAAAAGCTGCTGAAGGTGATTCAGACAGCAGTGAATCTGATGGTGAAGACCAAGCACTCATAACAAGGAAATTCAAAAGATTCATGAGATATGAGAAGAAAGCCAAAGAAAACAATAGCAGCAACAACTGGTATCAAGATGATGCTGTCTGCTACGGCTGCAAGAAGAAGGGACACATGAAGAAGGATTGTCCTACAAACTCATCATCAAGAAAGAAGAGCAATAGGTATGAAAAAGGGAACCTGAAGAGATCAACATCTCGGAGATATGCCAACACCATCATATGGCATGAAAGTGAAGCCATCGATTCAGAAGATGAACAATCAGAAGACACTGCAAACGTATGCTTTATGGCATCCGATCAGGTACCTACTGAACCTGTAGTTGATACATATGATGACTTCACCTTTGAGCAATTAGGAGATGCCTTCAGTGAACTGATAAGTGATTACAGAAAACTGCGTAGCAAGTATCAGACCTCTAAGAAGGTACTCAAAGAGTACAAAGGTGAAATAGGAAGACTTACCGACCTACTAGCTGAGGTTAGAAATAATGTTAGTGAGTCTGGTGAGCTTTCCTCTATTAAGCTCTTATTACACTAGACTACCAAGTCATCTGAAGAGAAAGACAAGGTTATTGACCAACTGAAAGAAGAACTTTCTAAAGAGAAGAAAAGTCTTCAAAGTGCACAAATTAGAATGGAAGCACTCACTTCTGATTATACTAAATTGTATGACACTTCCAAAAGATTGGAAATTAGGTTAGGAAAACAGCCTGAGACTGCTGCTTCCTACCCTAACACGTGTCACTTACCGAAAAATCGGAACATTCCCAAGCCAAACACTGTCAAACATAACCCTATCAAACCTTTACCCCAAAAGGTTAAGCCCAAACAGGATTATAGGTATGCTTTCTTCTATACTAGAAAACCTAAACCTACCAACCGTGCACATCACTCAGCTTTCAACACTAAACATGCAGAATGTCATTATTGTGGCCTCATTGGTCATATTTCATCTGCATGTAGAATCAGAAAGCTTGTTGATTTAAATATTTATGCATGGATACCAAAAGCTAACAATTCAGGACCCTACAAGAAATGGGTACCAAAAGTTTCATCTGCAAACTGTTTTGTAGGTGGAACACCTTTCACATGCTAAAAGCAAATAGATCCTCGATAGCGGTTGTTCACGGCATATGACCGGTGACGCTACATTATTTGCAATACTGTCGAAGAAGAAGAAGGAAGGTTATGTTTCCTTCGATAATAACTTGAAAGGGTATATCATTGGTATCGGTGATGTTGGTAAGTCTCTCTATCCTGTGATTAAGGATGTCTGTCTGGTTACCGAGTTGAAACATAATCTACTCAGCGTAAGTTATCTAGCTGATCATGGTTATGGCATCAACTTTGGCAAAGACAAATGTATTATAGTTGATTGCTCAACTGGTAGTACTATCTTTGAAGGTATCAGGGAAGACAACATATATGTTTTCTATTTGTTAGAAGAAACTAATATTTTAGGTAGATGCTTAATGGCTAAAAGTGATGAGAGTCATCTGTGGCATATGAAACTCGGTCACGCAAATATGGACACAATCTCAAGATTATCAACAAAGAAGCTAGTACACGGTTTACCGGACATAACATTCAAGAAGGATTCGGTATACAGTCAATGTGAAAAGAACAAAGCTACCAGATCCACATTCAAGTCAGTAAACGCAGTATATACTACTAGACCTATACAATTGCTACATATGGACTTATTTGGTCCTAGCAGAATTGCTAGCCTCGGAGGTAAGCTATATGCTTTTGTAATTGTAGATGATTACTCTAGATACACGTGGGTATACTTCTTGACACGCAAGAATGATGCATTATCCGAATTTGTCACCTTTTGCAAGAAAGTACAGAATGAAAAAGGTTACATGATCACTCGTATTAGAAGTGATCATGGTGGCGAATTCGAGAATGGAGAGTTTGAGCAATTTTGTGACACACACGGTTTTGTACACGAGTTCTCCTGCCCTAGGACTCCACAACAAAATGGAGTTGTGGAACGTAAGAACAGAACTCTATCCGAAATGACCAGAGTAATGTTAAACCAGTTTAGTCTACCCAAATATTTCCGGGCTGAAGCTGTCAATACATCTTGTTCTGTTCTCAATAGAGTTCTAATTCGACCCAAATCGAAGAAGACTCCATTTGAGTTATGGTTTGATAGAATTCCATCAGTTTCATATTTTAGAATATTTGGTTGTAAATGCTTTATTCTTAATACAAAAGACAATTTGGGAAAGTTTGACGAAAAGGCCGATGAAGGTATATTTTTAGGTTATGCGGCCAAGAGCAAAGGATACAGAGTCTTCAACAAACGAACCATGATCATCGAAGAGTCAATCAACGTCACTTTTGATGAACTGAATCAAATGACTATCGATGACAATGACGAAGATCCAACTGTACCAAACTCAACAACAACTGATTCTCCACCAAGCTCGACACTAGCTGATCCTCCTAGAGAAGATCCAGGAACCAGCTACCTTCAGAGTCTGCCGAAAAGATTGAAATTTACGGCTGATCATCCAAAGGATTTGGTAATTGGTGATATTACCAAAGGTGTAAGTACTCGTACATCCAGTAGAGATGTTGTTTCTAGTGTTGCATTCATTTCATAGATAGAACCTAAAACTATTGATGAAGCATGTAGTGATAGTTTTTGGATAGATGCTATGCAAGAGGAATTAAACCAATTTGAACGGAATCAAGTTTGGAAACTTGTTCCCAAGCCTATTGATCATCCGGTCATTGGCACCCGTTGGATATTCCGAAATAAACTGAATGAGAATGGTTTAGTGACTCGTAATAAGGCTCGACTCGTAGCTCAAGGATATAATCAGGAAGAAGGTATCGACTACGATGAGACTTATGCCCTAGTTGCGAGATTAGAATCCATTCGTATGTTATGTGCATTTGCATGTTTTCATAATTTCAAATGGATGTCAAGAGTGCATTTTTAAATAGTTTTATAAAAGAAGAAGTTTTTGTAGCACAACCTCCAGGTTTCACAGATTTTAAAAACCCTGATCATGTTTTCAAGTTGAAGAAAGCTTTATACGGTCTGAAACAAGCCCCTCGTGCTTGGTATGATTGTCTAAGCTCTTTCCTACTTGACAACGGTTTTTCAAAAGGCAAGGTTGACACTACACTTTTTATTAAGTCCTTTAATGGTAAGCTTCTCTTGATACAAGTCTATGTTGATGATATTATATTTGGATCTACTGATGAATCTCTGTGTCAAGAATTCTCTAAGTGTATGCAGAATGAGTTTGAGATGAGCATGATGGGAGAGCTGAAATTCTTTCTCGGACTGCAAATCAAACAAACTGACAATGGGATGTTCATAAATCAAGCCAAGTACACAAAAGATTTGCTAAAGAAGTTTGATCTGGACAATGTCAAACAAATTGGCACTCTGATGGCAACTTCAACAAAGCTTGATATTGATGAACAAGGTAAGCCGGTCGACACACGTAAGTATCGAGGTATGATCGGTAGTTTACTTTATTTAACTGCTAGTCGTCCAGATATTATGTTTAGTGTTTGCCTGTGTGTACGTTTTCAAGCTAATCCAAAGGAATAACATCTGTGCGTAGTTAAGCGTATCTTTCGATACCTTAAGGGCACTTTTTCTGTTGGCTTATGGTATCCCAAAACTAAGTCCTTTGACCTTATTGGTTACTCGGATGCAGATTTTGCTGGATGCAAAGTTGATAGAAAAAGTACCAGTGGCACATGTCATTTCTTAGGCAAGGCTTTAGTCTCATGGTTTAGTAAAAAGCAAAATTCTGTAGCCCTATCAACAACAGAGACTGAGTATATCGCCGCAGGATATTGTTGTGCTCAGATTTTGTGGATGAAACAAACCTTAGAAGACTATGATTTATTTTATATACACATTCCCATTTTCTGTGACAACACGAACACTATTAATTTGACTAAGAATCCAGTATGTCATTCTCGTACTAAGCATATCAAGATCCGACATCATTTTCTTAGAGATCATCATCAAAATGGAGATATTGACCTTGTGTACATAGATACTGAGAATCAATTAGCTGACATTTTCACAAAACCTCTAGCAGAAGATCGTTTCAATTATTTACGTCGAGAATTAGGAATTTTGGACGTCAATAATGTTAATTGATTTTATTTTATGATTTTATTTCAATTTACAAAAACTGTGTTAGAGACAAGCCAATAAAGAGTCTGTCTGTCACCACAACTACGGTTGAAGCGAAGCGGTACTTAAGAGTTCCCCAGTGAACCTCCGCCAGCTGGGATAGTACTCTTACAGTTAATCTGAAACAGTTGCTGTGTAACAAAATTTAATTTATAAAATAACATTAATTATATTATTTTAATGTCAAAATTACTAATCTTTGAATAAAATATTTGAAATGAACCAAATGAAAAAGAAAGTGTTTCAAACCAACCCCAGGCGAATTTGGCCAGACTTCGGACTGAATTCGGCCCGAGTTCGGTTGAAGGTATCAGGTTATATAACCAGAACTCGAGAGCCTTTCTTCTTCATTGCTTCTAAATTTCATCAAAACAGCAACAGCAACCGCGCGAGAACAGCCCTAACCCTAGTTCTTCACCACTCCTTCTCTTCCAATCCAAGTGGTGAAATCAATCCAAACTTTGGATTCGTGCGGAGTTCGTTGTTTTCTACAATATATTCGAATCTCGGGAGGTATAACTTCGTATTTCCCCTCCTTTCAATTTTGTGCATATTTAATTTTATTGCACAAATGGCACCTAAGGGATTTAACCCCCTCAAGAGAAAGAAGACAACCAATCCTAGTGAGAAAGGTTCATCTTCGAATCCACCCATGGATTGCCTCTTTTCGCCTGTCCAATCTAGCGATGGCGCGTTCGACGGGTTTTACTTTCAAACCCTAGATCAAGCCCTACTGTGGTATGGAGACTTCTCCATGAGATCCATATGCACAGGCGCTCCCATCAAGTGGACTGTGTTTCCAGAACACCGCCCTTTCTTTGAGGCATTAGGGTTACAATATTTTGTTAAACTTTATTTTCCAGTAGCAACTAATGCCATTAGACTGTTCTACTACAATATCATATTAAACACGTTTGACGTAAGTACTCGTGTTGGAGGATTATATATCAATTTCAATGATGTTGTCTTAGCGGAAATCCTTGGTATTCCCAACGAAGGTGAACCGCTTGTTGATATCACTGAATTTGATTTTTCCGACGGCACAACACTTACTAGTTTCAAAGCTGAACTCTGTGCACCTGATCGAGTTCGCTCTGGAAAGTTTAAGGCAAACAACTTGAACTTGTTTAATTATGAATTGCACCGTATCATTTACTCTACTCTCCTTCCGAAGTCTACTTCAAAGGATGATGTCACGTCTCTTGAATTATCTGCTATGTATCACATTCTTAAGGGGATTCCATTTTCTGCCCCTAAGACCATTATCCAGATGATGGGACATTGTCGTGCAAGAGATAGAAATCTCTCTTATGCGATGATTCTCCCACGCATCTTTCAGCGTTTCGACATTGATTTATCAACTTGTACTCAAGACCCTGAGCCCAAGTTTCTGAAGTTATCTCGTCGCAGTATGACTGCTGCTGCTCCTCCTACTGTTCCTCCTACTGCTCCACCTCCTCTACCTACTCAGCAGTATGCCATGACTTTTGAGGGCATACACCAGCACCATTCGAATTTGTACGCCTCGATGACGGATATGGCTCGCGAGCGTGAGTTTCGCGATGTCATTCGTTATCAGGTGATAGCGAATTCTTTCCCAGATCTTCGATTTGCCCAGACTGGACATTCTGTCGGTTCCATTCCAAGAGATCCAGCTTTCTCTGGTTACCGCTGTAAGGTTGCGGCTGTTCATGCCTACTTTCAGCCCGGTAACGCATATGATTGGTACCGTTCTGACCGTGCTCCTCGAGACTATGTCGGTGAGTTTACACTGGCGCCCCTCCTCATCCTTCTGGCGCTGGTACCTCTGCAGCTGGTCCTTCTGGACATGCCGGTCATGCTGATTATGATGATGATGATGAGGATATGTGATATGTTATCTGATGTTTGAGACTTAGATATTATCTACTGTATACTTGGAAATGCTCCAACATTCCAAGTTTTTCTATCTTTTTAGACTTTATTATCAGTATTTCTTTTGAGGACTTGTACTGGATATTTTTATGTCTCTTGGACATCATTTCATCTTTATGGATTTTGTAGTTTATCTTTCACATCAGTTTACTTATTTACTTAGCATCTTTATCTGCTTCTTTATTATAAACTGTCTGTGAAATAATTCTATGTTTTATTATTAACTGCCTGAGACAAATACATGCCTGTGATGTATTTCTAATTTCTTTAATATTTCTACCATTTCTTATGATTATTTTTTTGTGTTTCTTCACTGTTTGTTATTTATGCATTGATTGCGGGGGAGTTTTTCTCTTTTGCAATTATTTTGCTAAATGACAACGGGGGAGAAAATAAAGATCTAACATTCTTTTGATAAAATGCAGGACATGAACAATTTTTGATTTTATTTCAAGCTTAAATGTTATATCATTCATAGTTTGTCAATTATCAAAATGGGGGAGATTGTTGGCCCATTGGTCATATGGTCAAACTGATTTTAATAATTGATCAAACTCTGTCTGGATATATGAAGCTAGTCAGGATATCTCGACTCTTGGACATGATCAAGAACAACTATCTACACAGTTCAAGACCGAAGCAATGTTTGCCTGTTCGAGTCTGTATTTATTTGAGCAATGTATTTTTCATTTTATTGAGTCTAGGAATACGTTGTACACCGAGTCGTACTGGCAAATAGGCTATTCCAAAATGATTTCAAAATGTTTTTAAAAAGTCCTTAGTTTTTGAAAAACATTCGTATTAACAAAAGCTTCAAAAAGGTTTTCAAAAAGGTTTTCAAAAATCCCTAAAAACTAATTTTAAAAACCTAACCTAACCCTGACAGAACTCGGCCAGAGTTCGGCCAGAGTTCGGCTAGAGTTCGGTTAGTGGCCGTTTTAATTTTTGAATTCTCTGGAACTTGGTCCTCCTGCAGTTGCGGATTTGACCGAGATTTCCTCATCGAGTTTTACCCGAATTCTGCCCGAATTCTGCCAGAATTCTGTCTTTGGAATTCCTATAAATAGAGAAGGATTTCGATCATTTTAACTCACTCATTCACTTTCAATCTTCTCTCTATCTAAAGCTTTCAGTCTTCCAAAGAGTTTCTCTTGAGCTTTAAATTTTAGATCCCAAGCCAGTTACAATCCTCTAGTCGATTTGCCAGTGCGGTACGGTCTAGAAGTTTCAGAGTGATTATAATCAGAGGCTTGATAGAAGATTCAACTCTTCATAATTGAAGTTGGACGAGTTCTTCGTATCAAAGCTCGCGTTGTAGAAGTTGCAAGGACTTCGTAAGAAAACTTGCGGTTTTGCCAATAGTGGATTCAACTGGTAGCAAGAGTTCTACCGACTGGATTAGTTCTCAACAGAGGAAAACCAGTATACATCGCTGTCTTTGCGTTTGCTTTCTTATCTCTGCCTTTACATTACTTAGTTGTGATTATTATTCTGTGATCTTGCTGCTAACATTTTTTAATTAGCATTATTCCGCTGCCAACTCTATTCACCCTCCTCTAGAGTATTGTGCTTTACGATTTCGTTCCTACACGAGTATTGTAATGACCCCTTTACTCCGTTGACGATCTGATACTTAGTAGCTTCTCGAAGTATCTCTGTGACTCTCACCTATGTATCTGGTACCTTCAGCGATGAGGTTGATTTGGTGGATCTGATCAGTTGAAGATATGATCTTCTTTTTGATTCTTTGATCGATCTCTCGATGATCTGTACCTCCTTCCAATTTGCCGTTTAGTGGGCACACTATGTAGGAGTTAATAATGAGGAAGGATCTCCTACGTGGAAGAGGTCGTTCGGGTTGTTACGGCTATTTAGGCAAGATTTTTAATCGCTTGGCCTAATTGAGGCGCTGATTGGGCGTCCATTGATGCAAGAGCTCCAGGTGAAGACTTTAAGGATCCTCGAATGTGATTGTTGGTGATTATGACTGTCCATCCGGACGGCTTGATCATAGGTGACCCAGTACACACGATTGCTTAGGACAACCTATCATTTGAATAGTGCAGTTATGTAACGCATGCGCTATAAACATGAGGCTTAAATCAGATGGTACGATCTTTGGTTGATATGTGGCACTGGCCGTAATTTAGAGGGAATCTCCAATTTGAATGGAGCAGTTATTATGAACACACCACAAAAGTAGTGTTGTTTCTTTCAGTCGTTACCAACGAGATTTGAGGTGATCCAGTTCGGAGCGCGAACCAGCGGTTGATGATCCAATTTGGGGCACAAACCAACTGTTGATGATCCAGTTCGGGGCACGAACCGACTGTTGATGCTCTGATTTAGGGTGTGAACTAACTATTTTGGGGTGGAGGGTAGCTCAGCCAAGGACTTGAGTCGTCTGCCTTGATGTGGAGACTAGTTGGGCCGTTTGTGTTGTGCCCCGCTCAACGAAGGCACTAGATAGACAGAGAAATCGGAATGTTGGCTCTGTAACAGAAGACGATTGATCAGGGCGAGTAGACGAAGGCTCATTTTCTGATTCGCTTATGCCTAATAACAATCTGAGTTTTGAATGAATGTTATTACTAATAACAAGATGGTAAATCATTGAGTATGCTTATAAGAGAATCTACTTGCTGCTATGCTAAAACAAAAAAAGAGATAATCTGTATGCAAAGAGTAAGAATGATGCCTGCTAAGTTAATGACTGATTTCATGTCCCAAATTTGTTTACTTGCAAAGAATGATTGATATGCTTAATCTGTACAGCTCCGTTATCGTATTTCTAAATTGATATTCGCTTTCTTGTCCCTTTAATATGTTCGGAATGTTAGACATGTATAGACGGACTTGTACATTTTGCAAAAGAAGATAAATATGTAGGAGGTTCGGCTCCGAGATCACAAAAAATAGAGAAGGCACCAAATGAACGTGTCATATATCTGCTAAGGTACAAAATGAACGAGTCATTTATTTGGAAGAAATATGTTTAATCTTCTCATCTGATAGAAATGTTAGAGCATACATTGGTCTCAGACAACTTGTGCACAAGGTAAATTTTTTCTCTCGGGTGGTATCTTAGGGCGCCTCGAATCACTCAACTTAGGAAAGATTAAAAGCCCCCTGGAAGAAATGGGTGTCGGTATCTGTGTCCATTAGCGATGAGCTGAACCCAAGATTCACAGCGGCTAACATGGGAAATGACCCATAGACCATCATATAAATAAGTGTTGATTGGTGTAGAGCTTAACCAGAGAGTCACAGCTGCCAATCGATTCTGCATGTGTCGGTAAGGGTTTTGCTAAGATCTAACAATACAGAGTCAAACAGGAAAAGATATTGGTTATATTATGTCTATGCTAATCCTTGTCTTGTGTAGGGATGAATCATCGGCTATGGTAAGAATCACTAAAAAAGTAATACATTTGTTGCTTAAGTTTATGTTCATTATTTGCTTAAAAAGAATAATTTAATGCCAAGAATTTCTCTGTCCCATTCAAAGAAAAAATATGACAACGTGCTTGTAATCTGACCCTGAGAATGCCTTAAATAAGAGAAAAGAATGCTAATGCTATTGTCCCTGAGAATAGAGTATAACTCATGAGACATGCTGCACACATTACAAGAAACGAGCTGTCCCTTGTATGCTTGAAATGAATAGAAAATAAATGTTGGTTTCGAAATAGTTTTCAAAAGAGATATAATCTGACTCTGATTTGCATAAAATGAACATGGGTAAAAGAAGCCAGATCAACATCACATAAATGTTTTTTTCACTAAATGAATTAGTGATCGTTTCAGATAATGTAGCCTTTGTTCATATTCACCAGTATGTTGATATACTAACCCACCATCAGTCTGCACGCAGGTGCATGATACATCAAGATGGATAGTCCAAAGCGATAGCTCGAGTCTCATCCTCAGGAGCCAGAAATCAGAAGAGATGCTAAGAGACAGACATCTATTTCAAAGAGTTTTTTTTGTATATAAAGGGATGTAATGTATGGAACGGGATATTGTAATGTGTAAAGTTTCTGAGATATTATAAGTCATATGGCATGTATCAAAAAAAATAAGAGAGCTTGTAATCTGTTCAAATATATTAAATAAAGAGAATGATTTCTTGTTACCATTGTGTTTCAATTCATAATTCTGCAATACGTCCGCTGCTGCTTCAATTATCTGCAATTATGTTCCGCTACGCTATTGTCTATCTTGTCTATTTTGTGATTGTACAGGTCTTAACCTTGTACAAGCACAACTTAGGCTTGTACGACATCACGCCCAAGCAAGGATGAATGGTTCTATAGAGTCCAAAGCAAGGACGAAAGGACTCTACGGGATCAGGGCGTGATAGATTGGTCTCATAGCAACATGATCTTCTGGCCAATTATTGACTCGATTGAATTCGAAGATGTTCTCCTGATCGAATGTTCCTTACCTGCTTTATATCATTGATGAGATGAACATTCCATACAATAAGTCCATAAATATTTTTATGATGCCGACATATGTTTTATCGATTGATCGAGATTTAGATGTCCTATTGAACATGAATTTTGATTTGATCTGGACCTGATTTTATGGACTATTGATGGCGAAGGATGAGGACTATCGCTGCTATGGATATCGTAAGTTTCTCCTTAAGTTTCGAGGATGAAACTTTTTCTCAATGGATAATTATGTAGTGCCCCGCTCTGTGAAGGCACTATATAGACAAAGAAATTGGATTACTAGTTCTGCAACAGAAGACGATTGATCTGGGTGAGTGGACGAAGACTCATTTTTTGATTCGCTTACGCCTAATAAGAATCTGAGTTTTGAATGAATGCTATTGCTAATAACACGATGATAAATCATTGAGTATGCTTATAAGAGAATCTATATGTTGCTATGCTAAAACAAGAAAAGAGATAATCTGTATGCTAAGAGTAATAATGATGCCTGCTAAGTTAATGACTGATTTAATGTCCCGAATTCGTTTACTTGCAAAAAAAGATTGATATGCTTAATCGGTACAGCTCTGTTATCGTGTTTTCTAAATTGATATTCGCTTTCTTGTCCCTTTAATATGTTCAGAATGTTAGACATGTATAGACGGACTTGTACATGTTGTAAAAGAAGAGAAATATGTAAGAGATTCGGCTCTGAGATTACAGAAAAGTGAGAAGGTACGAAATGAATATGTCATGTATCTGCTAAGGCACGAAATGAACGTGTCGTTTATATAGGATCGATGGCACCTCTAGAGGGGGTGAATAGAGTACAGCAGAAAAATAATTACCAATAAAAAATTCTAAGCAGGTGAAGCAGATAATTAATCAAATTTAAAGTACGAGTAAAGGAGTAAATAGTAGAGGCAAGAAAGCAATACGCAGACACAACAAGTTTATACTAATTTTTCTCTGAGAGGACTAATCCAGTTAACGAGTGAAATAACGTGTAGGCAACTCTAGAGGGGGGTGAATAGAGTTTGTGTCGATAATCACCAAAGAAAAAATAACTCTATATCACTTCCACGAAACAACTATCAAGATAGTAAAAAAAATCAGAGAGAAATACGGAAGTAAATAAAGATCAGAAGAGCAATCTCAGACACAGCAGTTTTAACCTGGTTTTCTTCGTGGAGGACTAGTCCAGGCCTGTAAACTCTAGCTCATGATTGAAATCCACTATTTGTGAAATAGTGTACAACCACGTGCCTTTACTTAGAAGATCATGCCATCTTTTTACAAACACGAGCCTTTGAAGCGCTCGCAACTTTAACTTCGCAGTGGCAAAACTTGGAATTGTCCAAGTGACTTCTTTTCAAATCTTGCACAAAAACTTCTAGCTGAATCGCACTTAAGCACCTTGGGGCTTAGGAAGTTTTATGGCTAGTAGATTGGAAGAGTAAGGCTTAGGTAGTATAAGGCTTAGATGATTGATAATGAGAGATCGAAAGATGATATGAAAAGAGAGAAATCAAGCCTTATTTATACTACTCTGGAGAGACAGAGTTCGGTCGGAATTCTACCCCAAGAATTTAAATTTTTGAACGTAGGACAGCTTGTACCAAGCATGCCCTAAAAATCAGGGTGCTGAAAATAAGGAGACAGAGTTTGGCCCGAACTCTGTATGGGGGCAGAGTTCGGCCCGAACTCTGCCTTCTAGGTGGCAGAATGGCCTTTAGGCTTTGTTTGGCTTGGTGGAGCTTGGGCTTGGTTCAGGAATTGGTCTGTTTGTATAGTAGAGCTTGGAGAGATATGTCTAGGGGTTGAGATGACACAGTAGGACTCAACGTACACATTCTCCTAGACTCAATAAATTGAAGATTACAGACTTGGAACAAATAGGAAAACCAAGAGCCCTTTGATGACGTCTTTCTTCTGATATTTGAGCAGACCTGAAGACGTCTTTTTCCTTGACAACAGTCGTCCAAAGATAAGCAGATCTGAAAATCTGAATACCTTTCGGGGGCTTTGCCTCCGAACCCCCGACGGGGGTGCTGCCCCTCGACCCCTGTCTGCAGACCGGGCAGCGGAACCTCCGATGCGAGGCCCCGGATAGGTCGCTAGGCGGTTCAGAGAAATCTTTTATATGATTTCGTCTTTGGTCCATCATTAATTCTTTATTGCCTATGTCCTGGTTTGATCATGTTAGATCATGCTTACTGCATGTCTACAAATACATGTTAGGCGAGCAAAATATGTTGCAGTACAAAACAAGCATGGCAATATGATATAGGACAATTAGGACAATACTAAGTTTAAGTAGCAACATGATAGTGAGTATATGAATATTAGTGACATCATTATGTTAAACTTAACTGATTAGCCATATTCAAAAATACGATGTAATCATTGGGCTAACAACGAGAACTATTGCTCGCTATAATCCACTATTTTGAATAGAGATTACACCGCATGCTTTACTCCGAAGAACATGCCAACTTCAACACCGTCGTATTTTTATCCGAAGCTATCACTCCACTTTTTTAGTATTTTTTAAAAAATCCAAGATCTATTTTCTATTCAATGATTTATTGTTTAATTAATAATTAGTCTTGTGACAAATTTGGAGGGAATTGAATTAAGAGCTGGAAATTCAAATTTAAAAGTTTGTTGTAACTAACAAATAGTGGTCCCCACCCATTTCTAACTGATTTTTAAGATTTAATGCAATGTATAAAAGGGAAAGGGCTTAACTGTTATTATGCCATTTATGGAGGGATTTTATTGCAAAATTCCTTTTTTCTATTTATGTTTAGTTGAGGAGAGAGACTCCTCTATTTGTTTTATTTGAGCCAGAGTTCCTCTTTTCCCTAAATTGTTGCTGGGAGCTAATCCTAGCTCACGGCGGCGGTTGCTGATCTCCGGCGAGAGCGCCTCCTCCCAGCAACGATTGAGGCCGATCTTATCCCTGACGACGACGGCCACCACTCCACGATACCACGGTGGAGCGATCATTTTCGGCGACGACGGCGAGTTGTCCTCCTCCATGGCGGTGCACCTTGACGGCGAGGTGACTTCTCTCCGGCAACTGAGAGATCTCCCCCAATGGCACACGACTACACGAGGTCTTTTCCTCGACGTACGACGATCAATCACCGACGACGGCAGCGACTAGGCATGTACCCCTCCGGTAATCAGGCGGTGAAGGCGAGCTTCTAGTGGCGGCATCGACTCCAGTATTTGATCTTGATCTGTTCTTTTCGAAGCTGTTTGACGAGTTTGCCGTTCGACTTCGACGACGACGACAAGGTGAGTTTGACTCGAACTCTTTTAAGAGGTTTTTTCTTTTGGATCTTCCCTATCCTCACTTTTGGGAGTTCGTGGCCAGATCTGACCGAGGTTCCATAAGAAGAACCGCTCCGGCGATCGACGAGCAGGTGGTAGAAGTGATCATTCAATTTTCTCCGACGGTTCCAAAATTTCCTCTGTGTATTCGAGCCTTCTTCGGTCAGGAAGTGGATGATCGATCTAGACTAATTGTCCTGACATCGAGCGAATCCGCGCCTCTGTTGTTCTCCATTGCTGATTCTATAATTCTGGGGACTGTGAGTGGTCGATTCAGATCATCGGGCAATTCCACACGCAGTGGCAAGGAGTCTGGACACGAAGAATCAGTGTCCGCTCTCTATGGCAGTATTTCGACATCAGAATTCCTTCAGGTAATTCTCCTATTTATTTTTGTTTTTTTCAAACTCCTTTCTACAATTGATGCTTAGTTGTTTCGATCATTATTCCAATTATATCTGCGTTCGTTTCATGTGTCATGTTCGTGTCTGGATTGGTGTCAATTCGCGTTCGAGTTGGGTGCGTATCCGAGGTTGGATTGAAGTTGTAGTTGTGTTGGCTTGTGTCGACTGTAGCTCAAGAGAATAGGGAACCGTGGTCGTGTCTGACCCGCTGGCGTGTATAGTTCGTATGCGTATCATAGCTGTGCGTCTAACCTGGTGCGTGGGATCAATTAGAGTCTGCAATTGATGTGGTGTTGGGCTTTGACGTCTTCCTGGGACCTGCGTTCTTCTCTGTTCAAATTAACGGCGTTGACAGGCATATAGCCGGTGGAGAATATTGAAGCCAACATTTGAATTTGCAACAAATGTGTATACCTTTATTATTTTGTATAATTTTTCCTCGACTGGTTTATTTTCTAATTTTATTCACTAGTTGAGATTCTGAATGGGTTTTCCTAATATTCAATTTGAGCTGTGTATTCACCATTTTGAGTCTGTTTGTTCTCCTATTGCTAAGTTCATTTGCCATTGGTTATGACCCCTATTCAGAGTTTCCTTCTGGTTTGTTGTTGCGAGGAAACTGTAGGTTAGCAGGGGTATTGTTACCATTCAGTTAAACGGTTATTGAACTACTGTTTTAAGTTGTTAAACCATTTGGACTAGGGTTTAATTTTGGCAGGAAGCAATTGTTGTTGAAGGAAGTTCTGTGCATATTGTTGGTTGTCCCTTGTTTGTATCTTGGGATTAATAAAAGCTGGGATTGAGTTGGATGGCTGGGCCTAATGGGTCTGGTCTACTCTAAGAGTTTAATTGATGAGGAGGGAGCATTTGTGGAGAACATTAGTATAGCTTGCTGGATCTTTTATAGTTAAAATATTGCTAAATTTAGTTAGTTGGGCTGGTTTCTTAGAGTGTTGGACAGGGTTGGACTTGAGCATTATGGAGTGAAGTTGAGTTCTGCTGGGTCCATTTATAATGAAGCTGGCTTAGTATGCTTGTTGGGCCAACAGTGGTCTTGCTGTGGAACTGTTGGTTAGAAGTTAAGTTAGTGGCAACAGTAGGGATAGGTTGAGTTTTTGTTAACATGTTATAAAATGATTGTGTTTCTAATTTATAATTTTAAACAACTGTCCTAGATAACTAACCATGGTTTTACTCAAATATTTATATAGTTTTTGCCATAGAGTTTAGTATCTTTTTATATATATAGATTAGTTTAAACTGTATAGTAATATTCCTAGCTAGTTTATATCTATAATTAGCTTATCAGTAAGCAATATCTAATTGGTCAGTTGACAGTATCTAGTTAGTGTCTTCATTGTAGAAATTAATCAAATTGTACCAAATTATAACAGGAGGATATCCAGATTTATTACCCATCCTCGATCACCCTGAGCAAGGCAAATGTACTTCTCGGACTTGTCCATTTCTTCATGTCTTGTATATTCATTCTTGTATCTCCTTGTTGACACGATATATCACGAGATTGTCTTGTATCATGTTTTTTGAGTTTACTTGTGTCTGGGAGGGAAAATACTACAGATGTGTGATCAAACCTGAGTTACTATTTATGTGAATAGCTTAGGCCCCGCATCGTGCACGCGGGACCGAAGCCGTACCATTTCATGTTTCCTGAATCTACCCAGGCCGATCACACACTCTGGATGTATTTCGATATATTGCACATTTCAGGTTCACGTTGTATTTCATGTTCAGGACTCATTTCATGTTCCTTGTATTTATTTTCAGTATTCATGTTCAGGTTTCATGTCATGTTCTCATTTCTCGTGTTTTATATTTCCTGTATTCTTTTTCATACCATGATATTCATGTTCATTTCCTTGGATATACTTAGCTCTTCTCCTAACTGGATATGTTGCTGGTGTACTTGCACGGTATCACTTTACCTTATGGGCCAGAGCTCGGGATCTTAGCTGAGCAGGATGGACATGACTTAGCTAGAAGCTTCAGGTTTAGACTACTTAGATTTACTCATAGATATTGTTTTAGAGTTCATAGCATATTTCATTCCTGTTCACTCTAGTACATTAATGATATATAAATTTTGTAGATTATGGTGATCTTTCTGGGAACGTTTTTAGATGCTGTGATTGTACACATTTATATTTATCTGGTTAGATTTTCCTAGCATGGTACAGCTTACTTCGTCGTGTCTAATAACGAAGGCTGGGCGTGTCCGACCCGTGTCCGATTATTCGGGAGCGGGTCGTGACAAAAGCCCACGATCAAACTTCAACAACACCTTTCTGAGAAAAGCTTTTATACACCAAGCTTTGTATAACTCGAATACTCCTAATCGAAAACCACCGGCACTAGAAGAATCGGGTTGTCTTGGAGATTTAAAGATTGAAGCTTTTTAATTTGAATAGAAAGCTTAGGAATAGATAGAGAAGATAGAGAATGAATGAGTGAATAGAAATGATAATTTTTTCTCCTTTTATAGGGTTTTCTAAGATAGAGTTCGGGCAGAACTCGATAGCCTAACGTTCATAATTTTGAATGCTGGTGATCCAAAAGAATAGGTAAAGCTGCTGACCAGGATGAAATCTAGGTGACCGAGTTCGGTCTGAGTTCGGGCAGAACTCTGGCCGAGTTCGGTTACCAGGGTTTCTAGTCAACCTGATTTGGTTTTGGCTTTTGGATGTGGTTTTGGTTTGGTTCTGGAAATGAATCAAGTTTGGTAAGGAGAAATGGATCAAAGATAGGTTTTAGGATTGATCTTTCTAAATGCCAGTGATCTCGACTTACAATTTAATCTAGACTCAATAAAACAAAAATACAAAATAAATATGAAAAATCAAATGAGATGTAAACTGTAATTTTTGGTTTCTTTTCATATCATATTCGGAGTTATAAGTCAATTATCGAAATCGGTTTGACTATGGCTAATGGGCCAACAATCTTCCCCATTTTGATAATTTGACAAAACTATGATTGATACTAAAGAATGTTCAGCACGATTTGGAAGTAGACTTGATATGGTACTAGAGGTACGGTTGCAGCTGTAATACTTATAGTTCGTATTACGTATTTTGAAATACGGGTACGTATTTTATCTTGTATTGCCTAGTTCCTTGCTTGGCTGATCTTGGCATTACATGGCTTGGTCTATTTTGGGTTGGTTCGGCTAGGCTTGGGTTGTCTTGGTTCATCATGAACCTAGGGGTGAATCCTTACCTACCACCACCATCATCCTTTATTAACCCATTCTCTCATTCTCTCTCTTCATTTACTTCTTCTTCTCCACCATAACTTCTTCAACCACCAGGAGAGTAAGAGAGAGAGCTTAGGCAAGTGCATCTTGCTTCATGGAGGAACTCAAGATTTATTGTTCCATTTTCTTCCTTGCAACATTCTAAGACTTTTTAGTGCTTGGCATTTTTAATTTCCATGGCTAAACTCTTCTAGATCTAAGTTTATTTCATTTTCGGATTTCTTGGGTTTGGATCTACTTAACATTATTATTTTCAAGTTTTGGTGGTTCCATGTTGTAGAGAATTTCGTTCTACCCTATTTTGACCTATGGAAGTTCGGATTTGGACTCGGGATAAAGGTTTTATGGAGCTTTGAAGCCCTGGACTCCATTGTTCTTCTTCTCGGACAAGTGGAGAAGAAGAATAGTCCCGAGCCGCACGAACTTCATAGCCGCTGCCGCATAGGCCTCGGCATAAAACGAGCCGCAGGAACTTCTGTCTACCTGTAGCCGCATATAACTCGTGTTCCCCTCCAGCCGCATAAAGCTTGGGCATAACTTAGCCGCATAAGCTTGCATACTCTTGCCGCATAAGACCCGCAACCCCCGCAGCCGCATATGCAAGAGATTTCCCGAGCCGCATGAGCGTGCACTTTTTCAGTCGCATAAGCCCCATCCGTTCTGCAGCCGCATAAGCCTGAGATCTCCGCTGCCGCATGAGCCCCGCAGTACTTCTAGCCGCATAAACTTATCACCTCCCAGCCGCATGCTCCCCATTCCTTCCTTAGCCGCATGGCTCTTGCCAAGTACAGCCGCATAAGGCCCTGTCTTCCCCCAGACGCATGAAGTCAATTCTTCAGCAGCCGTATGAAGTTGATTCTTCAGCAGCCGCATACGCTTGAGTGTTCTGCAGTCGCATAAGCAGTCCCTGGGTCCTTAGCCGCATAGACTTACTATATTCCAGCCGCATGAGCCCTACTACCCCTGGCCGCATGAGCTCAATTCTCTTAGCCGCATGGCCCCTTCCACAGTCTTGTCCTCCTTTAATTATTATTATATTATTATTATTATTAATTGGAAATGTCTTATTTATGCTTATGCCAGGTGAGTCCTGATATGTTCCATGAACACGATAAGTGGCCCGCCGTGGCGCACTCTTGACAATGTAAATCTGACATGATACGCTGTCACGACAGCTAGCCTGACATGACAAGTATGAATGACTTGGACACCGTGGGCGATTACGTTTGTACAAATAAACCAGTACTATATTGAATCATGTCTAGGATAGGGATTCCTGAGTACCACGGTCAGGGATACCTGCAGTAATTGACTAAGGCTAATAAAATAGAATAATTCAGTAGACATGAAGAGATTCCCAGCTACAGGCAATTCCGTTATCTGGGCACATTAAATGGACTTGTAGCCTACCGACGAGTAGGGCACATTTCCAGCACACAGTCATGTGGTGCACCCATCATAAACGAACATTCAACCCGGATAACCGGATGGTCTGCAGGGCTTGTGGCTGTTAGGGTAATCTCATTGCATCTTGCTAGTAACTAGGCCTATGATAACCCTAGTTAGTTAAAGTAGCAAGCCGTACTCTTTGCTTAGCCATGATTGATTGGATGGAGTTTATCCCAGCTTAGTTTTATCTTGATCATGTACAAGACTACGATATGTTGTCTCAACAATAACGATCAGGGGTCCAGTTCTGTTCAGGCGAAGGGTTACAACCCCGGTCCTTGTTTGGTTTAAGGGTTGTAACCTGGCTCCCGGAGAAATTCTGTGTTCTCTCTTCGTTTATTCTTATTGCAACCCTATGTCATGCTCGTCATGTTTTACCTTATTTTGATTACTTATGCTGGCCTTAGCAATAAAGATCAGGGGTCCAGTTCTGTTTAGGCGAAGGGTTACAACCCCGGTCCTTGTTTGGTTTAAGTGTTGTAATCTGGCTCCCGGAGCAGTTCTGTGTCCTCTTTTCATTTATTGCCTTCACTGTACCAATAGTATTTGAGACGGGTTTCTATTCAGGTGAAGGGATACAACCCCGGTCCTTGTTTGGTTTAAGGAATGTGACCTGGCTACTTGAATGGTTTCCTCGTACTCAGTTTACTGTTGCTATCTCTATTATTATCAGTTCTTATTTATTATTTATTCTTAATATTCTATTGTGATATGCTGGTTTTAGTTCCTAAGTGAAGCCTCCTTTGTGGCACTTGCTCTTTCTGGGGTCTGACCCAGCTGGTTTTGGGTGGCTAGATATCGGAGCAGCATCAGAGGATCCACCTGTCTTTCAGCCAGATGGTTACCACCAGACGTAACCCTGGCAACGAGTGGGTTTCTTTTTGTCCTCCCACTTTATTGTAAAATTATTCTTTTGAGGCGTTTAGCCGACGAGCACGTGTTAGCACGTATTGCACCTTTATTTACTGTCTGCCTACGGGCTGTAACATGATTGACAGATCCTAGGTTTGATCATGTATAACTAAAATCTTGCTAGTCCTGACATTTTGTAATGACTAGCTTCATGATCAGCTAAATATGTAATATTTGGGACGCCTTACTATTGTATATTTGGTGGTCTTACATCTTGTAACATTTACTTGCTTGTGATTGAGACAATAGGCTTGTTCTTGACCATAGGAGACTGATGGCTTGTAGTTAAACCCTCATGTATCTAGACAGCCGTGACCGTATAGCGAGGTGGGTTACACTTCAATATACGTAGCTGGCTATGTACGCCCCGGCTCTCCAGTATTCTGGTTCTGGGGCGTGACATGGTTTTAGTGGTGGCCCATGCAGGTCTTGTAAATCAAGATATGTGAGGGTTTACCAAATAGATGTCTCAATCAGTACTCTTCGTTGATCTCTGCTCGTATCTTCAAATCCCTGAGAATCTTGACCTGATCACATGCTTGTATCGTTGATCTGACCTGGTCCTTCCTTATTGTTCCCTATGTCGTCTTCTTCGGCGGTATTGTTCCTGGACCTGCCGATCAGCAAGGTGGAGCACCTTCCGTGGACCAGCAGCAACCCGGAGATCAAGCCCAGCATTCAGGAGTAGCCTCCAGAGTCGTGCCTACTAGAGGAGAGCCACCAGTTCAGCCCGTCCAACCTGCACAGCCTAATGATGGCACTTTGGTGGGTCTCATCAGGTCCCTATTAGCTTCCCAGGATCGTCGAGGAGATGCCTTGCACCAGGCAGTGGCAGACGCTTTGACCCGGGGAGGTCATCAGGGTAATAGCGCGGCCAACAGCTTCAAGCGCTTGAACCCTCCCTTCTCCGACGGCAGTGAAGATGCGATCGCTGCAAACGCATGGCTTCAGGACATAGAGGTGACTCTAGAAACAACTAGGACTCCAGAGAATGAGAATACGGCCGTGGTGCGCCTACAACTATTGGATCTCGCCCGTAACTGGTGGGCAGCACAGGCCGATGGATTAGTAGCACCTATTTCATGGGCAGTATTCAGGGAGAGATTCCAGAATAAGTATTTTGATGCTGTAGCTCGGTACGATCTACAGACGAGGTTCACCAATCTAAAGCAGATGGACAGGACGGTCGATGGATATGCGGCCGAGTTCTCCAGGCTTAGTCGGTTTGCTCCCACCTTAGTAGCAATCGAGTTCGATAGAGCCCAGTGATTCCAGCAGGAGCTCTACCTAGAGAATTTATTGGCGGTGGAGCAGTTTGAGCATCAGACTTTTGATGCAGTACTGAGGGCAGCCCGGAGGCATGAATAAATCTCCCAGAGGATCGTGGATAGGACCGGAGGTCGGAAGCGATCCCACAGCCAGATGAATCAGTCTTCAGCACCAGACCCGGCAGCCAGGGCTTTGACCATTGGAGCTCCGAGACGGGCGGCCTCAATGACGTTGGTTCAGCATTCCACCCCGACGCACCCTCAGCAGCAGAAGCAGAAGCAGTCTTCCGCAGTGGGATGTTCACACTGCGGAAAGCCAGGGCATGTGGTATCAGAGTATCACGGAGTACAGGGTTTGTGCTTAATTTATGGTACCCCGGACCACAGGGTAGGGAACTTCCCGAATAGGGGGGTCCATCGGCCTTCTCTAGTCCTTCAGTTAGAGGACCAGCACCAGTCCAACAGCAGCAGCAGCTGCAGTACCCGTTTCCGAGGCCATTGCCGACGCAGGCCCAGGCATTCCAGCAGCAGAGACCGCAGCAGTATGCCCAAGCCCAAGCCATGATCCAGAGCATGCAGAGAAATTTTCAGCAGAGGGGACCCGCACCCAGAGGACATGGTCAAGTGCTGGCTTTGACCATGGGAGAAGAAGGAATAGCACCAGGTGAGGTAGTGGCAGGTACTATTCTCGTCAATACCTTTCCAGCTTCAGTATTATTTGATTCTGGTGCCTCGCATTCATTTATGTCTGCACGATTTATGACACGGATAGGACTGGAGCCCGAGTCATTATCAGTAAGGCTCAATATACTTACTGGTAATGGACTTGTGGAAGTAGATAGCGTGTCTTCCTCGTGTCGGGTCGTAGTTAGCGGTAGAGAGTTCCCCGCTAGATTGATAGAGTTCCCAATGGCCGATTATGATGTGGTCTTATGGATGGATTGGTTGAGGGGCCAGTATGCCATGATAGACTGCCACATTGGCAGGGTTGTTTTTAGCATTCCAGGCAAGTCGAAGTTTTCCTTCTTCCGAGGCGAAGTTGAACCTTCTCCTCCAGTATTGCGGATGGCAGTAGCAGCAGTACAGTTACCTCGGATAGTCGAGGAGTTTTCTGATGTTTTCCCAGAAGAGCTTCCAGGGATGCCGCCAGAGCGGGAGATCGAGTTCACCATCGACTTTATTCCTAGGACAGCCCCAGTGTGAGAGACAGTCTACAGGATGGTGCCGTCAGAGCTAGAGATATTGTACAAGATGATTGAAGAACTCAGAACCAAGGGATTCATTCGTGCTAGTGGATCGCCTTGGGGAGCCCCGATGCTTCTTGTGAAAAAGAAGGATGGTACGTCCAGATTATGTGTTGATTATCGTACCTTGAACTCAGTGACAATCAAGAACAGATACCCTCTCTCGAGGATAGATGACTTGTTTGATCAACTCCAGAGGCAACAGTATTCTCGAAGATCGACTTGCGCTCCGGATATCATCAGATCAGAGTCAGAGAGCAGGACATCCCGAAGACAGCTTTTAGATCGAGATATGGGCATTGGGAGTTTCTTGTGATGCCATTTGGAGCAACTAATACGTCGGCAGTATTCATGGACCTCATGAATCATATCTTTATGCCTTATTTGGATCAGTTCGTGATTGTGTTCCTAGACGACATCCTAGTCTACAATAAGAGTGAGGCGGAGCATGAGCAGCATCTCCATGTGGTTCTTCAGATTCTCAGAGAGCACCAATTGTATGCCAAGTTCAGTAAATGTGAGTTCTGGCTCGATCGCATTTCGTACTTGGGTCAATCATCATCCGAGGAGGAGTTGAAGTGGATCCCCAGAAGATTGTGGCTATTGAAACGTGGCCGGTACCTAGCACAGTGGCAGAAGTTCTCAGTTTTCTTGGCTTGGCCGGCTACTACCGACGATTTGTTTCAGACTTCGCTCGGATTTCAGCGCCGTTGACCCAGTTGACCCATAAGGACGTGCAGTTTGCTTGGACAGCAAAGTGCCAGGATTCTTTTGAGAGGTTGAAGCGAGGTTTGATGAGGGCTCCCATTCTCACGCTTCCAGATGGAACCGGAGGGTTCTCGGTGTACTGTGACGCTTCAGGCAGAGGTTTAGGACGTGTTTTGATGCATCATGAAAAGGTAATAGCTTATACGTCACAACAACTTTGTGATCATGAGAGGAATTACCCAACCCACGACTTGGAGCTGGCAGGCATGGTGTTTGCACTAAAGCTTTGGAGACACTACTTGTATGGAGATAGGGTGGAGATTTTCATCGATCACAAGAGCCTGAAGTATGTTTTCACCCAGAATGATCTTAACATGCGTCAGAGGAGGTGGCTAGAGCTACTTGTGGATTATGATGTCAACTTGCAGTATCATCCTGGGAAGGCCAACGTTGTTGCAGATGCATTGAGCAGGAGAGCCGAAGTTTATTTCCTAACAGCGCCACCAGAGCTGTTAGCTGATCTTCAGAAGATAGGAATAGTAGTTGTCCTTCCTACCAATGTAGAATTGATGGCCAGCATGCAGGTTCAGTCCAGCATAGTCGAGAGGATCCAGATGGCGCAGTCGGCAGATTCCAAGCTTCAGCGGCTCAGAGCAGAGTGTGAGGCGGGACGAAGACCAGAGTTATACATTCATGAAGACGGTACACTTCGACATGGTAAGCGTCTTTGTGTATCCAGTGGAGATATCAGACTGGAGATCATGGCAGAGGCTCACAGTTTGCAGTATTCCATTCATCCCGGCGGTACGAAGATGTACCGTGATATTCGTCAGCACTTTTGGTAGAATAGCATGAAGAGGAAGATAGTCCGGTTTGTCTCTCGTTGTTTATTCTGCCAACAAGTTAAGGCTGAACATCAGAGACCAGCTGGACTACTTCAACCATTGCCAATTCCAGAGTGGAAATGGGAGCATATAACCATGGATATTGTGACTGGATTACCTAGATCCGCAGCTGGTCGAGATGCTATTTGGGTTATAGTTGACCGGCACACGAAGGTGGCTCACTTTTACCCGTTCAGAGTTGGTCAGTCGACGGCTCAGCTAGCAGAGATGTATCTCCGACAGATTGTCAGATTGCACGGTGTGCCAGTCAGTATCACCTCGGACAAAGATTCCAGATTTATGTCGCACTTTTGGCATAGTCTGCAAGAGAGTTTGGGAACTCACCTCCAGTTCAGCTCAGCTTATCACTCGCAGACAGATGGCCAGTCGGAACATACGATCCAGACTCTTCAAGATATGTTGCGGTCATGTACACTCGACTTCGGTGATTCGTGGGAAGATTACCTGCACCTGGTGGAGTTCTCGTACAACAACAGTTTCCAGGCCAGTATCCAGATGGTACCGTTCGAGGCACTGTATGGTAGGAAGTGCAGATCCCCGCTAGCCTGGGATGATGCTGGAGAGAGGCAGATGCTTGGTCCAGAAATGATTGCTCAGACCGTTGAGGTGGTCTGAAGAGTCAGAGATCATCTTCGAGTTGCCCAAGATCGCCAGCGCCATTGGGCCGATTCTTATCGACGTCCTCTTGAGTTTTCTGTCAGCGATCATGTATTCCTGAGAATTTTGCCTAACCGTGGCGTTATTCGTTTCGGCGTACGGGGAAAGCTTAGTCCTAGGTATATAGGACCGTTCGATATTCTGGAGCGAGTAGGAGTTGTATCATATCGTCTCGCTCTTCCGCCGTCGCTATGTGAGGTACATAATGTGTTCCATGTATCCCAACTGCGACGGTATATCCCGGACCCGAGCCAGATCCTGGATCATTCGGAATTGGTTGTTGGTACCAACCTTTCGTATGAGGAGAGGCCCGTGTCTATATTGGACCGAAGAGAGAAGACACGCAAGAACAAGACTATCAAGTTAGTCTGATTTGCTTGGGGTCATCACTCGTTGGGTGAGTCAACGTGGGAGCGTGAGGATGATATCCGATCGCGATATCCCGACCTGTTTGACTCATGAGGTATAATATCTTTCTTATGCCTCATGCCTTTAAATTCCTTGCTTGCATGAATAATTACTTGATTGCTTGATTAGTATAGCTTGTCCGTGAATAATATAGCTTGATCTTGTCCCTCTAGCCTCTTAATTAAATTCCGAAGACGGATTTCTTTTAAGGTGAGTAGATTTGTAATGCCTATAGTTCGTATTACGTATTTTAAAATGCGTGTACGTATTTTATCTTGTATTGCCTGGTTCCTTGCTTGGCTTATCTTGGCATTACATGGCTTGGTCTATTTTGGGTTGGTCCGGCAAGGCTTGGGTTGTCTTTGTTCATCATGAACCAAGGGGTGAACCCTTATCTACCACCACCATCATCCTTTATTAACCCATTCCCTCATTCTCTCTCTCTTCATTTACTTCTTCTTCTCCACCATTACTTCTTCAACCACCAGGAGAGTAAGAGAGAGCTTAGGCAAGTGCATCTTGCTTCATGGAGAAACTCAAGGTTTGTTGTTCCATTTTCTTCCTTGCAACATTCTAATACTCTTTAGTGCTTGGCATTTTTAATTTCCATGGCTAAACTCTTCTAGATCTAAGTTTATTTCATTTTCAGATTTCTTGGGTTTGGATCTACCTAACATTATTATTTTCAAGTTTTGGTGGTTCCATGTTGTAGAGAATTTCGTTCTACCCCATTTTGACCTATGGAAGTTCGGATTTGGACACGGGATGATGGTTTTATGGAGCTTTGAAGCCCTGGACTCCATTGTTCTTCTTCTCGGACAAGTGGAGAAGAAGAACAGTCCCGAGCCGCATGAACTTCATAGCCGCTGCCGCATAGGCCTCGGCATAAAACGAGCTGCAGGAACTTCTGTCTACATGTAGCCGCATATAACTCGTGTTCCCCCCCAGCCGCATAAAGCTCGGGCATAACTTAGCAGTAAAAGCTTGCATACTCTTGCCGCATAAGACCCGCAAGCCCCGTAGCCGCATATGCAAGTGATTTCCTGAGCCGAGCGTGCACTTTTTCAGCCGCATAAGCCTCATCCGTTCCGCAGCCGCATTAGCCAGAGATCCCCGCTGCCGCATGAGCCCCGCAGTACTTCCAGCCGCATGAACTTATCACCTCCCAGCCGCATGCTCCCCCTTCCTTCCTTAGCCGCATGGCTCTTGCCAAGTGCAGCCGCATAAGGCCCTGTCTTCCCCCAGCCGCATGAAGTCGATTCTGCAGTAGCCGCATGAAGTCGATTCTTTAGCAGCCGCATACGCTTGAGTGTTCCGCAGCCGCATAAGCTGTCCCTGGGTCCTTAGCCGCATGGACTTACCATATTCCAGCCGCATGAGCCCTACTACCCCTGGCCGCATGAGCTCAATTCTCTTAGCCGCATGGCCCCTTCCACAGTCTTGTCCTCCTTTAATTATTATTATATTATTATTATTATTAATTAGAAATATCTTATTTATGCTTATGCCAGGTGAGTCCTGATATGTTCCATGAACACGATAAGTGGCCCGCCGTGGCGCACTCTTGACAATGTAAATCTGACATGATACGCTGTCACGACAGCTAGCCTGACATGACAAGTATGAATGACTTGGACACCGTGGGCGATTGCGTTTGTACAAATAAACCAGTACTGTCTTGCATCATGTCCAGGATAGGGATTCCTGAGTACCACGGTCAGGAATACCTACAATAATTGACTAAGGCTAATAAACTAGAATAATTCAGTAGACATAAAGAGATTCCCAGCTACAGACAATCCCGTTATCTGGGCGCATTAAATGGACTTGTAGCCTACCGACGAGTAGGGAACATTTCTAGCACGCAGTCATGTGGTGCACCCTTCATAAACGAACATTCGACCCGGATAATCGGATGGTCTGCAGGGCTTGTGGCTGTTGGGGTAATCTCATTGCATCTTGCTAGTAACTAGGCCTTTGATAACCCTACTTAGTTAAAGTAGCAAGCCGTACTCTTTGCTTGGCCGTGATTGATTGGATGGAGTTTATCCCAGCTTAGTTTTATCCTGATCATGTACAAGACTGTGACATGACATGATTGATTGTGCTTGTCTCAACAATAACGATCATGGGTCAAGTTCTGTTCAGACGAAGGGTTACAGCCCCGGTCCTTGTTTGGTTTAAGTGTTGTAACCTAGCTCCCGGAGCAGTTCTGTGTCCTCTCTTTGTTTATTATCTTATTGCAATCCGATGTCATGCTCGTCATGTTTAACCTTATTTTGATTACTTATGATGGCCTTAGCAATAAAGATCAGGGGTCCAGTTCTGTTCAGACGAATGGTTACAATCCCGGTCCTTGTTTGGTTTAAGGGTTGTAACCTGGCTCCCGGAGCAGTTCTGTGTCCTCTCTTCGTTTATTGCATTCACTGTACCAATAGTATTTGAGACGGGTTTCTATTTAGGTGAAGGGTTACAACCCCGGTCCTTGTTTGGTTTAAGGGTTGTGACCTGGCTACTTGAATGGTTTCCTCGTACTCAGTTTACTGTTGTTATCTCTATTATTATCAGTTCTTATTTATTATTTATCCTTAATATTCTATTATGATATGCTGGTTTTAGTTCCTAAGTGAAGCCTCCTTTGTGGCACTTGCTCTTTCTGGGGTCTGTCCCAGCTGGTTTTGTGTGGCTAGATATCGAAGCAACATCAGCGGATCCACCTGTCTTCCTGCCAGATGGTGACCACCAGGCGTAACCCTGGCAACGAGTGGGTTTCTTTTTGTCCTCCCACTTTATTGTAAAATTATTCTTTTGAGGCGTTTAGCCGACGAGCACGTGTTAGCTCGTATTGCACCTTTATTTACTGTCTGCCTACGGGCTGTAACATGATTGACAGATCCTAGGGTTGATCATTTATGACTAAACTCTTGCTAGTCCTGATATTTTGTAACGACTAGCTTCATGATCATCTAAATATGTAATGTTTGGGATGCCTTACTATTGTATATTTGGTGGTCTTACATCTTGAAACATTTACTTACTTGCTTGTGATTGAGACAATAGGCTTGTTCTTGACCATAGGAGACTGATGGCTTGTAGTTAAACCCTCATGTATCTAGACAGCCGTGACCGTATAGCGAGGTGGGTTGCACTTCAATATACGTAGCTGGCTATGTACGCCCCCGCTCTCCAGTATTCTGGTTCTAGGGCGTGACAGGTGCTTTGGCCGTCAATATTGGTATAATATAATTGCTCTCCCGTAATGTACAGTCAAGTCTTGTTACTCTCCCGTAATAAAACATATCAGCTGAATCTGTCTAGAAAAGAAAAATAATTTCTCCAAACAAACTTTTAGTGATAAAACATTTATAAGCAACATGCACCAGAGCATTTAAGTATCCATCATTTAGTATTATTTATTATTACTCCCCCGTTTTGTCATATGAACAAAATAATAGTAGTAATACTCAACACAGTCAAGAGTAATATCAAAATATTAGACATAAGAAATACTCGCATAAACTGAAATAGAGGGAGAGTACATACTAATAAAGCTGATAATGCTTGAAAGAAGCATTTATCACTAATACAAAGTCACACAAAAAAATAAAAAACATAACTAGTGGTGAACTATCACGAGGAAACATATCCTCAATCGTCATCCTCCTCCTCATCATCATCAACAACTCTGGAAGTATCGGTCTCAGCTGAACGATTGGGATCATATCGGGCAGCCGGAGGGTCAAAGTAACGCTGAGCCTCTGGATCATCAATCCGGTAGCCAAGTCTGGTAGGATCAAGAACCATAGGGATGGGTCCACTAGGGTTGTGAGAAAGACTGTATGACATATCCCATATAGAGTTGGATATGGCCAGGAACTGAAGGGTAGTATAGAAATCCATGGAGCGAAACTGCTCCAACATAAGAGTCTGAAGTGACTCAAGAGTAACACCACCGGAAGGATGAGTAGGAGGATGAGCAGCAACAGCTAATGGGTCAACTGGAGGAGGAGCCAGAACAGTAGGAGCCGGAGCAAAGCGACGATGCTTATGAAGATAAGCAAGAGCACCATCCTCAGCACAATCCTCGAGTCCAACCTCAAAGTATTGAAAGATGTAAGGGAGATACATCGCATAAAGAAGACATCGTGATTTCTTGCGACGATAATAGTCTTGGTTAGACTGAAGGGGATGTGAAAATGGAGATGATAGATAGCTGAAAGCTCTAGATAGGAAATCTCATCAGTGGCGGTATTCTTTGGAATGATGGTGGAGAATACCATTTTATGAAGATTATAGAAATAGTTGTTCAGATGCCTAGGGCGAAGGGTGCCTTTCAGTCGAGGGTTTGGTTCACATAATGAGTCACGAAAGGAGTCAAATGTTGTCCCTTCGAGAAACTGGACAGAAGTGATATCTACTAGGGACCGACAAGTTGATTCCACCAACTTTTGATTTCACTATCAAACTCTATATTGATTCCACCAACTTTTGATTTCACTTTCCCGTTAGTGACCGACAAGTTGCAATAAAACATCTGAATTGCATTGGCATATATAGGAAAACTAGATTGAACTAAATCTAGCAAATGTTGATATTCAAAAAATGTTCAAATGGTCAGAAAATAATATGAAATCAATAGGAGCACCCGGACAAAGTTTTCTTTTATGGAAATCATTAAACCACTCATTTGAGGTCACCTCATGAGGAGTAGAGGATGAACATTCATCAACCTTCCTTTTTTTCGAAGAAATAAGAATTTTAGGAGCCATGGAAAATTGAAAGGAGTGGAGATAGAGGATTTATACCGAAATTGAAGGTAGACAGTGGAAGAGAACTTCGAGAGAGCTTAGAATCCAAAGTTTGAAGACTTGAGAAGCTTGGAGGAGGGATAACCAAGAAGTTAGGGTTACGGTTTTTGATAGAAATATGGTGGCTGTGATGAGGTTGAAGATGATGATGAGGGTTTAAATAAAGAGGAGGCTCAGTTGTCTAGCTTCTGTTCGAATTCATGCACACCGAGTTCGGTCCGACTTCGGCCAGAACTCTGACTGAGTTTGGTCACTTGGGAATCAAAACAGAGGTTAGAAAGGGTGTGATAGTTTTTAACATGAATACAAAATTAATTAAAAATAAATGTGTTGAACTAAATAATTAATATTGATTAATTAATAACACATAAATTGTTTCGAATACTTTGGGTTAGCTGTAGGGGACGGATCCCAGCTAGTGGTAGTCCGAAGACTAGTACACCGTGTCGATTCAGGCTATTTACACATGCGTGACAGAAGGGCCCTTTCGGCTTATAACCAAAATAATTTTCGTAAATTCATGAGTATTAACTAATAATATTTAATTATATTACTTAAATATCAAAAATTCCTAATTCCTTTCTACTACTAAAATATTGGTAATTAGCGATAGATATTTTCGTCACTAAATACTATATTTCCGTCGCTAAAGTAATTTATCGACGGATTACCGACCAAAATAGGACGTCGATAACTATGCATTATGATATTTCCGTCGGTAAGTCGTCGCTATGGCGACGGCTTACCGACGGAAATACTGACCAATTATTGCGATAGATTAGCAACGAATATAAACCATCGACAAACATGGCGACAACTTAGCGACGGATTACCGACATACTATTGTGAGCAAAAAAAGCATATTTTCCAGAAGCTCAGCGATGAAAATTTTCGTCGCTGACTCGTCTGATACGCTTTTGGTATCAAACAGAACCTTAGCGACGAAAAATTCCGTCGCTCGTCCATCGTGAAGCCTACAGGTATTCGTCACTAAGCCGTTAGTAGTTAGTCGCTAGCCTGCAAATTTTACAGATTTTTGTCGTTATTCCGTCGCTGGTTAGTCGCTAAGCTTTTTATTATTGCTAGACTAAATTGTTCCAGCTTTGCTCAAACATGTGAATAGATACAAACACCAATATAACCCCAATATACATTACAGTCAAATGATATACATGAAATATAACCCCAATATATACAAAAATTAACCCAAGCACCAATATATACATTAAATTAAACTCCAATTGGCTATCCAAACAACTCCAATAGATACAAACTCGTCCAGCAGTCGCAATATAATACATATTCAACTCCAATAGATACAAACTCCCTAAAGTTCATACAAATTCATCATCAAATACAATTGGTATCGACCTTCAGATAGGTATCGGTTTTGATCCGATTGGTATCGGCCGTATCCGATTTTGTAACTTTCGGAAGATATATGATAAATTTCATATTCCGATACCGTGTCAACCTATATGAATACCTAGAGCTTGATGATTGGCCTTCATCACTTTAATTATAGAATTTTTTGATCTCTCTTCTTTATAATTCTATTGTTGGGCTCTTAGAATTTTTGCGATCAAATGTGCCCTAAATTTTTGCGATCCAATGTGCCCTAAATTTTAATTTTTTATATAAAAATTTTACGATCCATTGTGCCCTAAAATTTAAATTTTCAAAATAAACAATCTTACTCCAGATTCAAATCCATGCAACCAAATTTTTAAAAAAATTTAATGAAACAAATATAAATTAAATTGGGGTTATACCTGCAGTCGGAGAGGATAAGGAGGGGGTTTACGGCACCGCTGGGGAACGGGGGGTCTGCGTCGCCAGGGAATGTGGATCACACGTCTGAATGGAGCAATCGTCCTCGCTAAGGCGTGATGCCACACGAGCCTATGTTGCGCTCGTACATGGAGGGTTCCATAACTGCCGATTTCAGCGGCTGCGACGGGGTCGTCGCACAGAAGTTCCAAGCAGAGACATTGAATAATAGTAGTAGAATTTGAAGAAAAACACAAGTCATTACAAAACACTCTTTTATTGATATTAAAATAAAGGTTACAATGGGGCGCAAGGCCAAGATTTCAAGTCTCTCAAGCTTACTCATCTCACATTACAAGTCACTCAGCTCACTCTCATCTTTCAATACATGTCTTGAGCCAGCGGATGCTTTGGAAGGCGACGTCCATACATTATGTCCTATATAGGTCTTGAATCCATGCGACCGCACGCTTCGAATCGCCAAGGAACTCCGTGCCTCGACGCATCCAAGTGAGCTCTGCGCCACGAGCTTCTACATGTGCCTGTACATAAAAACTATGTGGGTGTCAGTACTCAACTGTACTGGTGGAATGAGCTCCTCGCCCACCCATACAAAATTGACACGTTTGATTTACTTTGTGAAAGTTAGTCCCTTTATGATTGTCTTTCTACTCTTGCCTTAGGATCAGTTTCAGGACAGACGCCTTGGCCTATTTTGTGTCTCAAGACCATCCCGTGCTTGCAACATCAACGTTAACCTATCAAGTCGTGTTTGCCTTACAGCCCAAAATCAACGACGCAACTACTTGGTAAGACTCCATTTTCATATGACCATGCTACAAATCCATCGTACCGTGCCCCGCAACTCAGTGTGACTTAACCATATCGTCGCCTCACGAACTTAGCTACTTTGATCACCAACTGACCCAATCAAGACTTGTGGGTTAAGTGTCGTTCGACCGACTTTGCCTTACGACGTTCTTGACTTAAACTCGAGACAACTCAAACCAACTTATACAACTTATATGCCGACAACTCAAGACTCGACGCCACATCTCGTGCCGAAGCACGGTGTCTTCTTTGTAGCCAAATCTTAGGCCCAAACATTGTCTTTCGATCGTGCACGCATTCGACTCGACTCATTGATATATATAGTGAACACAACACTTGACTCAATCCAAAGACATTCACGCGGATTGTCGCCCATTCCGACTCATCTACATGAACTAGTCACTAGCACCCAGCATTATAATGGACTCCTTTTGTAGCTTTTGATTAGACGAACGCCCCTTGCCAGCGCGAGTAGCGAGCTCCGCTGTAAGTCCCTGCTAACCCGTGTGGTCATCCAGCACAGCTACGAATGTCTACCATCGCAACGGTTCCTATGGGCCGCCTGGGTCGCCGTTGGATAAGCAGTTTAATTTACCTTGTACAAGCTATCCAATGACCATGCAAGACTCGACTCAATCTGACGTCTCACACAGTCAATCTACTTCTAGTGTTACCATCTCTTTCAGGGACAAATTCAATACTTCTCACATCTGAGATCTTGTCTCGACGACCCAATCGCGAGCATTCTTCTTTCTTACCTCGACGACCAAGTCGCGAGTATTCTTCTTTCTTGCCCTATCATTTCACTCAACTCAAGAATAACTATTTAAAACACTTTCCAAACTCAATAAATCAACCGTGGTCCGTGCCTTAAAACACTAAATCCGTGACATCGTGTCTTAAACCAACTTAAAACTCTATGTGACACCACCGCCCAAGTCATACTCTATATGACGGGCCTTACAATCGTGGGACTATGTGGCTATACCCAGCCGTAGAACTCATAGGACCATGCTTGCCTGATAGCTTAACATAACTTGCCTAACTTATACTTTGCAACAACTTGACAAGCAAAGGCTGCGTTAAGCCTTGCATCGTGGAAACGTGTCGTACACGCTTTCAACCTTGAACAGCCAAGTTATTTGGGGTGCCTAGACTTATGCCACAAGCCGTACAATACAAGTTAACCCGTCGGGCGAGCAGAGGCTATGCTACACCTTGGGCTATGAGATCGTGCATGCTTTATGAAGCAATTATGCGGGCGAAGCCTATGAATTTGGCTAACTCCTAGCTTGTGGCAAAGACCAACTTTTTCTTCTCCCAAGCTACGGGACGAAGGACTTAGTGTCATTTTCAAAGCACGTCGTGCACCAACTCTAAGCCGACCGTTGGACCTTTCTATATTCTAACTCAATTCGACCTGTCAGGATTACTCCCTTTAGCTATGTGGATTCGTCTCTTTTATTATCAAGCCTACTTGTGCAAGTTAAAAACATGCAATTTATTATGTGAAGGCTAAGAAGAGTCAAGTTCACCGAAACTACCCCACCTAAGTGAGCGGTCGTCTTGACCGAGCGAGCCTTCAAGTGGCCATTGCATGCTATGTCTGAACGCCGTCGGCGTTTCGATTCCTCCGATTGATTGAGCGGGACGGGACACTACAGTCTGTGCCACCGCTCGACAGAGAATGAGAGGAGAAAGAGGAGGAGGAGGAGGAGGGGTTTGACCACCTGGGAGGGCACAGAGGCCAGTGAAGGAGGGGTCGACCGCCGGGGTGGAGGGCAGTGAAGGAGGAGGAGGTTGGGGTTGGAGGAGTCGGGGTCAGAGGATTTGGGAGGAAAATTTTCGGGTGAAAATTTTAGAATGAGAAAGAAAGGGTTAACATTTCACTTTTACTCTTGTCCAGCGACGGAATAAATTTAATCTAGACTCATTAAAAAAAATACAGAATAAATGTGAAAAATTAGAGGAGATGTAAACTGTAATTTCTGGTTTCTTTTCATATCACATTCGGAGTTTTAAGTTAATTATCAAAATCGGTTTGACTATGGCTTAATGGGCCAACAATTTATTTGAAAGAAATCTGTTCAATCTGTTCATATGATAGAAATGTTAGAGTATGCATTGGTCTCAGGCAAATTGTGTACAAGGTAAAATTTGTCGCTCGGTGGTATCTTGGTGCGCTTCGAACCACTCGGCCTAGGAGAGATTATGAGCCCCGTGGGAGAAAAGGGGTGCAGGTATCTATGTCCATTAGCAATGAGCTGAACCCAAGAGTTACAATGGCTAACATAGGAAATGATCCATAGACCATCATAGAGATAAGTGTTGATTGGTGTAGAGCTGAACTGGAGAGTCATAGCTGCCAATCGAGTCTGTATGTGTCGATAATGGTTTTGCTAAGAGCTAACAATGCAGAGACGAACAAGAAAAATATTGTTTATATTATGTCTATGCTAATCCGTGTCTTGTGTACGGTTGAATCATCGGCTATGGTATAAATCACTAAAATAGTGATACATTTGTTGCTTAAGTTTCTGTTCATGATTTGCTTAAAAAATAATCTGTAGACAAGAATTGCTATGTCCCATTCAAAGAAAAGATATGACAACGTGCTTGTAATCTGACCTTGAGAATGCCTTAAATAAGAGAAAAGAATGCTAATACTATTGTCCCCGAGAATAGGGTATGACTCATGAGACACGTTGCGCACATCACAAGAAATGAACTGTCCCTTGTATGCTCGAAATGAATAGAAAAGAAATGTTAATTAATAGAAAAGAAATGTTGGTTTCAAAATGGTTTTCAAAAGAGATGTAATCTGACTGTGATTTGCATGAAATGAACATAGGTAAAAGTAGCAAGATCAACCTCAAAGAAATGTTTTCTCACTAAATAAATTAGTGATCATTTCAAACGGTGTAGCCTTTGTTCACATTCACCAGTATGTTGATATAATGACCCACCATCAGTCTGTACGCAGGTGCATGATACATCGAGCTGGATAGTCCAAAGTGATAGCCCGAGCCTCATCCTTAGAAACCAGAAATAAGAAGAGATGCCAAGAGATGGACATCTGTTTCAAAGAGTTGGTTTTGTATATAGAGGGATGTAATATGTGGAACGGGCTGAGAGCTTGTAAGTTATATGGCATGTATTAGAGAGAAAATAAGAGTTTGTAATCTGTTCAAAGATATCAATAAAGAGAATTGTTTTTTGTTATCATTGTGTTTCAATTGATAATTTTGTAATACGTCCGCTGCTGCTTCAATTATCTGCAATTATGTTCCACTACGCACTGTCTATCTTGTCTATTTTGTCATTGTACAGGTCTTGGCCTTGTGCAACCGCAACTTAGGCTTGTACGGCATCACGTCCAAGCGAGGACGAATGGTTCCACAGAGTCCAAAGCGAGGACGAAAGGACTCTACGGGATCCGGGTGTGACATTTGAGCTGCATCCTCTATTGGCCGCATAGGGCTTCTTGAAAGAGAGGCCGCATAGTCTATGGGTCGCATACAATCTGGTCGTATGGAGTGGTCCAGCTGCCTTTGGTTCTACAAAGGTGATATACCTCGGGGTACTATGATGTTGGCATTTGGCTTCCCACTAGAGGTTTTTTGGGCCTTCATACACTTTTTCTTTGGTAATTTGGTTATGATCAAGCCTGGGAAATTTCTATGCTTCTATGTACAAGACCACCCCCTTCAAAGGTTTCAAACTTGGCAATAAGTTTAGAATACTTTGAATAGAAGCATACAATT
The DNA here is from genome assembly GCA_029216955.1 of Iris pallida. Classification (NCBI taxonomy): domain Eukaryota; kingdom Viridiplantae; phylum Streptophyta; class Magnoliopsida; order Asparagales; family Iridaceae; genus Iris; species Iris pallida. The sequence goes on along the minus strand of JANAVB010019797.1, from coordinate 2,822,255 downwards.
TTCTGGGTCCTTGGACCATTGAGGCTTTACTTGTATTCTGTTTACCCTTGCAAACCCTAGGTTCCATGGCGGCCAAATCTTCCTCCTCTAGTGCATGTGCGAAGAAGGCCAGAAAGGGTAAGGATCTGACTTCTACGTTTGATGAGGGGGCATTGAAGTTTCCTCCTGATGTTCAGCCGCCAGTTGAAGGTAAGAATGCCCTATGCCTGGTAGGTTTTGTTTCTAAAACCCCAAATGTGCTGAGTCCTTTCACCTTTTTCGTCTTGCAGAGGTTCTTCCTCGAGCATCATCGGGTGAGCTCTTTTTGAGTGCAGAACAAATTCCGTCAAGAGCAAACTTTGATGATCTGAAGGCAGCAATTTAGGTCCAGATTGACGAAGGCCAGCCAAAAGTTTATCAAAATATAGTGCACGATCGGAGCTTATCTTTCCTTCTGGAACAATTAAATGTGGGGAGGCTCCATTCTGCTAATGGAAAGGTCAATTTTGTTCGGTGACGCCATTCTCTTTTCGGCGTCGGAAGTAGTTAAGATCAAAGAAACTGGCATCTCTCTTCTGGCGGAACGTGCATGCACTTAACTTCGATGGAACGCTATGTATCGTTTTCTGCTTTCGTGTTGGTTGCGGGTTCCCAAACGAAGTGCTTGAGTCTGACCAAGGAACTAGCAAACTTCCGGCTCGGGGTCATTCAGTTTTCTTCGAAGACGAAGCAGGTATACGCGAACCTCAAGGGTCCCGTTCCTGGCCCATCTGCGGGTTTACTACCCGATGCCTCTCTAAATGACCTATCTCCAATTGTTCGTCTATTTTTCGTGGACACTTTTGTAAATAGATTAGCAACGAAAGGAACTTACCACCTGCAAAACTCTAATTTTTTAGTTGGGGCCATAAACTTGTGTGGGAGGCACTGTCATGGTGGATTTTGGAGAAGTATGAGGCCGAGTTCAGGAAGCTCTCATGCTAACCTTTCCGCAAGAAAGCGAGGCTGAAAGTGAAGCATCGACCAGTCCATCCACTTCAGCCTACGTTATTTATGTCTATATGACAGGGGGTGGCAAGGAAGAAGAGGGGAACTCTTCAGCTCCGGATCTCGTGTGTCGTATGGACACCTTGGAAGCGGGTCTTAAAACCCTTTCCACCACCATGCAGTCCTTAACTCAAGTCGTATTCGAGATCCGGAATACCCTGACTGCCCTACCTTCAACTAGGGCTCCGATATCGGCCAGTCCCGATCCAGGGGCCACTGGAGAATCAAACGTACCCCCTCAGTGGGTATCTTCAGGGACGGGTCATCTCACCTTGCCTCGGACATCAGCACCCTCGGGTGCTGAACATCGTACCTTGCCTCAATCACATGCTCCTAGCTCTACTGAAGAACTGTTCAAGCTGGTGAGAGACCTACGCGATCGCTTTGAGGCAAAAGACAAGCAGGAGGAACGCCAATAGCTTGGGATGCGGCAACCCTATCCTCCTGAGTCAAATAATGTGGTTTATCCCCCCCAAGTATAAACCACAGTCATTGATACCATTTGACGGGAAGAAGTCCCCCCGTCAATATCTAACTTATTTCAACTCCATGATAGGGCACCTACCAAAAGAGGACGCCCTTCTCACGAGCCTATTAATTGGAGCACTAAAGGGGGTTGCCTATGACTGGTATTGTAGCCTTCCCGATAACTCCATATCTTCCTTCGGAGACTTGAAGCATCTCTTTCTTTTCCGATTCTATGACGACGGGAAAGATATGACTATGTCTTCTCTTGTAGAGATTACCCAGAAAGAAAAGAAGTCAGTCCGGACCTACATTGAGCGCTTTCGGCATGCGTGTCTAAGGCTACCCTCTGGCATCCCCGATGTAACGCCCCAGTCCCAAAATACGTAGGACTAAGTACATAGACATGCCAGCTGTAGATATACGAAAAATACTCTAATATATAGAATCCTCGTATAAATACACATAAGCTGTAAAATGTAGAGAACCAAGACATGCTAAATCTCATCCACAAATATATAATAAAATAAAGATAGAATCAACTTGAATAGTTATGGTACTATTGTTGGACGGAGACAAAGTCCACTACCAACTATCTCGATGAAATAAATGTACAAGAAAGCGATGGAAAAATGATAAAACGAACCAAGAGCAATCATCTTCGAAAAATGGGGAAGATCACGGGCTTGGCTAGAACACCTGCAGAAAAACATAAACACACACCTGGGGAAAAAACCAGTCCTCAGGGGGACGTAACAAGACACATAATATCATGCCATAACTGAATAGTAAGAGCTCAATAGAAAATATACATGCATAAAGGTTCCTAACCATTCTATGTGATATACACTTTGAGAAGACAATGTTCTACGCAGGAGCTTAGGTGTTCAGCATAGATGGAGAGAGAGTGGTAGTAGGTAGCGCTCATAAGAGACACTATCGACCATGGGCAGAAAGTAGCTCTCATACGAGAACTATCGACCCCGGGGCAGTAAGTAGCAATCATACGAGACATTATCGGCCCAAATCTATGTGTGTACTGAACATGTAGCCCCTACGCTAATAACTGTCTCCCCCTCCCCATGATACTATACATGTGTCGACTCTACGACACTATTTAATTCTTAATAACTGCCAAGTCTTCTACATAATCTATTGACAGTTATATCCTAAGGCACGGCCTGTACGCGCCAATGATCATTCAATACGCAAGTCCGCATCTATATGCGACTCATAACTCACACACAATCCGTGGCACATCGTGACAGTTTATGAGATGCATTAAACATTCGGTGGTCCCTTAACTCTAAGCCAATTGCATAAAATATAATAATTTGCATATATATATAATTTTGAAAGAACAACATAAAGAAAAAGCATGCATGATATTGAGCAAAAAATTAAACAGTAAAGGCAAGGTGTCTTGCCTGTGTGTTGCGATAATCCAGAAAGTTTCGATTGCCCAATAGTCATGGTTGATTGGTAGCAGTCCAAAGTCGCAAGGAAAAATAAGGATGTTTGATTAGTGATGATGTCAAAGAGAAAATTTTGCGTAAGTGAATACATATACTATTTTTAGAAAGTATTCTATATTACTTAAAAATACATTTTATTAGTTAAAAATAATTTTGATAATTAAATATTAGGAAATTAGTATATAATTTGAAACTACTCTTTAGTAATAATATTTTGGAAAATATCGTCTAGAAAAACGATTTAGGACTAAAAAATATAATAGGGATGTTACCAAAATTTAAAATATAGATGTAGGCTTTAGTCATAATATTTATGTTTTTAGAAAGTAGTAGTATAAATCCGAAAATAAAATATTAATAATATTGATACTATTGGTAGCCATATCTATGCTAAGTTAAATATAAAATCATAATTATATAGATTTCTAATTTTAGTCATTCTGTAAAAATAATCCTGATTATAATAATACTAATAATAATAATAACAAATAATAATCATAATACAGTAATAATAATTCTAATATTAAGAATAATATTAGTAATAATAATAATGATAATAATAATAATACTAATAATTATAATAATAATAACTTTTAAAGAACTTTACTGTTTTTGTTTTCCCAAACCACACTGAAGGAGAGAGAAAGATTAGAGAAGAGTGAAGAGAAAGGGGCGGGAGAGCGAGGGTTACCGGGGGGGCGATTTGCGGAGGCCGGAGCTCCCCCGGGATGAGCATCTACGCGGTAGCGCGCCTGTTCGCGGCGGCGGGGGTGTTCCATCGGTGGGCGGATGGGCGTCCGTGGCTGGCGCGACGTGCGAACAAGGAGGAAGGGGGCGCGGCTGCCGATCCCGCTGGTCTTGGCACCGGCGTCTCGGCTGCGGAGATATGGAGGTCAGCGCCCAGATCTGAGAGGTCTCCTGCAGTTGTCCAGCTGGAGGAGGCGGCAGCACTGTGCGTTCATGGTTACGAGATCGCCGGCGGCGGCGGGCTCCGTTGACCATCGGGCTGACGGATCTGGTGACCGCGGTGGTTTTCAGCGCGCGGAGGTGCGCGCCCGCGGCTCGGAAGCTCGGCGATGAACCCGCAACGGCGCGGCGAGGATGTTCGGCGCTGGCCTGGGTCGCTCTGCCTGAGATCGGCGCCAAGCGTAGCTACGGTAGCGCGCTCGGACACTCCCGACCGGAGAAGGTGGTCCGGCGTAGATGAAGCGAAGCTCGACGGCGCTCAGGTGAGGATTCCTCCTCCTTCTTCTTCTGGATGCTGGTGAAGGTGGTGTTGGCATGGGTAGAAATTCTGGTGGTGACGATTGGGTGTGGTCGGGTTTGCCGCGACTGTGAAGGGGGTGTGTTGAGGGTGGCAGGGGGTCGGAGAAGGTATTGGTGGTGGTGAGGTTGGTGTAGGCGGTGGTGGCTGCGGCCGGGAATGGCCGTGGCGGTGGTTGTGGTGCTGGTAGTGGCCGACCTTGCTTGGTACTGGTGACGGGGTGGGGAGGTGACGATGAGGCTGATACGAGGGGGCAGTGGTGCAGGGCTACGTGGAGGAGGATGGAGATGGAGTTTTGTCGTGTCAGGGGTGTGTTCCGACATGAGGTGGATGAATGTAAAGGGATGGAATAAGAATTTGGTCGTCACAGACACGATGCACATCTGAATGTGGTGGAAAATATGGAGGAGTATCTCTCTTACATATAGGAGGTGGGAATTTCCAGTTGGATAGGGTTTGGGAGGATTTAAATCCTCTATAGATAATATCATATAAATTTAAATAAATCAAATCTAACTTAAATTAAATTCCAATTTAAATCTAGATCATCAAAACTCAAATATAAATATAAATTCTAACTTTAAGCTTTTTAAATTAAATCCATAAAATCAAATCAAAATTTAAAATGGCCACAAAAATTTCCAAATATATTTTCCAAAAATATCAAAAATAATAAATTCAAAAATAATAAATATTTGTAAATACCTTTTTGAATAATAAAATGTTGATATAAATAAATTCAAAAAAATGGAATTATATATATGAATTTTAAATCTATGTACCTCGTATGAAATAAATATTTGCAAAATACCTCGTTTTCAAGATTACTATTTATAAACCTTTCATAATGTAAAATAAAGAGTTGGAAATTCCAATATGACGTATTTTACAATTTTAAATAATCAAAAATATTTATTATTTAAAAAAATCAAGCGTCTTAAAATAAAAATTGTTTTACAAAAATATGTACCTCGCACATATTCGCACTCGACGAGTCATATGAAAATTGCAAATTCATACGCGACGTCGCATAAGACAAATTCGTACGCGACGTGTAATACGACTATGCGACGTACAAATACCAAGTAAAATTTTAAATACTCAATTTATAAAAAATTTAATGTAGAAATTTAGGGGGTTTACACCCGAATATGTGTTAATGGACTCTTGCCGGAAGAACATGAAGCCGGCAGTCAAACTTTGGGTTGATGCCGCCCAGTATGTAGACTGGACCGCGTTCATTATCGGCGCCATAGCCACCGAGTTGAAGGCCCGTGATACTCATTTTCTGGGGGCCAGCTTCCCTACGTTCGAGGACAAAGGGAAACACGCCGCCAATTGTAACAATAGTAGGCACGAGTCGAAGGAAAAACAGGCATTGACTATGAACACCTCCAAGGGCGTATCGGCTCTTGCCCAGAAGCCCCTGGCCGTACCAAAATAGAAGAAGTTCTACTCCTTCAATGACGAAGACACCCTGCAGCTCTTCGAGGTGCTAATGCATGGCGACCAGATCAAGTTGCCTGATCCTAAGCACCCCGATGAGGTGGACAGGGTAGACGACCCGAGGTATTGTTACAACCATCGATTCGTCGCGCACCCAACTCGAGACTGCTATATATTAAAGAACTATATCCAACGCATGATCAATTCGAATGTCCTCTCCCTCGACTACGAGGACAAGATGGTCTCTACAAATATGGTGTCTCTTCAGTTTGGTATCTTGCCGCCAACTTAGGCCCAAGACGGTGTCGTCCCTATCCCAAAGGCGACAATGGAAGTAGTCAACCTTCCACCAACTCGTAACAACGTGAGCGGACAGGTGCCACTCACTACATCCCTGGGAAAGATTATGTGGTTTCACCCTAATCTAGCGCCAGAATTGACTCAACCGGTGGCATGCCCTGCCACCAAAACCAACGGCAAGAAGACCAGGTCTTGCCGAATGGTCACTTCCTCTCCGGAGGAAGCCTTTTCGGTGTAGAGGCATTCATAACAGAACGCTCAGCAGGAGGAGGTTTCGATTAAAGAGGTACCTCCTGACACCACCATTGCTACCCAAGTGGAGTGTACATCTCAACCTCCAGCAATAAACAAACAGAGGCAGAAGGAGGCTCATTTCTACAAGCCTCTGCGGAAGAAAGCTGCTTCGGGGCTGACTAAACCCCATAACTTCGACATATTGGCACAGCTCGCCAATACTTCGGCTCAGTTATCGTTGTTTGAGCTTCTCCAACTGTCCAAAGATACTCAGAATGCTCTATGTGAAGCACTGAAGGTTGTTGAGTCCTGCATCAGTCAGGTCCCGCAGCCCGAAGAAGACCCATCTGCATGTCCGCACTACCATAGTATAGGGGAAATCATCCCTAATATTACTTTCACTCAACAGGACATGCTGCTTAAGAATAATTGGCACAATAGACCGATGTATTATACATGGTACATTGGTGCCATCAAGGTGGATCATATTCAAATTGATCTGGGGTCTTCTCTTAGCATTATCCTTCGAACTCTACTTCAGACGTTGGGGATACCTATGCACCGGTTGGCTGCATCTACACCACGATCAGTGGCTTTAATGTCGAAAAAATTAAACCTTTGGGCAAGATTCATCTAAAGTGTCACATCGTCGACCTCTAGACAGAGGTGACTTCCTACGTCATTGATGTTGACATCGACTATAATGTCTTGCTAGGTTGCCCATGGATATACGAATATATGGTGGTATCGTCTACCCTCCACCAATATATGAAGTACGTATCCACCAATGGCATCTTCAGGATGGAGTTCGCTGATGTCGATCCCTTCAGAGGCATCGAAGCATTCTTCATTGACGTCGATCTATACAAGCCAATCCACTTAGACGATGAGGCCAACGATGCTGATGATGATATAGAGGCCGAAGCCAAGGCTAAGACAGAAGTCGAGATGGTAATAGAAGCACCCTTGAAGGTGCGGCTTAAAGGGAAGCCTTTCCCGGTATCAGCCCCACTCGTAGCCAAGCTGCATGTGAAGCCTCTGGCTTCGGCTCCTTTGGTTGTCAAACTCCCAGGCCGGGCCCAGGAACCTATCAAAGACAGGCTCCCAAAAAGGTCACCGGAAACTCCTCCTACCAGATTTTTTGCTCCATTGGTCACCAAGATACGACGAAAAGCCCCTATACCTCCTCCAAAGGCTGCTCTAGTTCTTATGGATAAAAAACTGGGGGATTACATATCTGCTAAAGTTAATGCACCTTCTTTATACGATATACACTACCAAAATATCTCATATTGGCGATGAAATTAGCGACTCTGAATAAATACGTCACGCTTTTTTGTGTCTTTAGTGACGTATCACAGTGACGTCGTTGAACGTTAGTATCAGTAACGTTTGGCGACTGTTAGCGACGAGCATTATGGTTTGGAAAGAAGATGTCGTGGTTTAGTCGAAGAACGTCGCTAATTTGTTTTATTCAGTAACATTTTGCGACGCCTACTCCAGCACGTCGTCGGTTTGTTAGTGAATAGCGACGTTTAGCGACATCTTTTTTCGACATCGCTAAAATGTTTCATATAGGGTTTGCTGGCCAGACGATCGATTTCATTTTTTTCACCCAAAATTTAATTCTCCCGCTCGAGAGCCCCAAATATTTTTCCCTTTCCCCCTCTCGTCTCTGGCGACACCCTCTCCCCGACGACCCCCTCCCCTCCGACGACCCCTCCCCCCGGCTACCCCTCCCTCCAGCGACACCCCTCCCCCTCTTTTCCTGTCCCGGTGACCCCCCTCGCCAGCTGGTGTCCTCATCGCCGCTCCTCCACCGTCGACCCCCCTCGTCCTCTACTCCAACGACACCGACCCAACCCCGTATAGGTATACCTAACCATAACCAACACGATATGATACAGACACACTGACACACATACTGACATGATACAGACATACTGACACGATACATGCACATAGAAACCCGTCCCCCTTGCTGCAGATTTTGGTTTTGAGAGTTCATAGTTTTCTGAGATTGTATATATATATATATATATATATATATATATATATATATATATATATATATTTGATATGAGTATTTATAAATATCTGAGGTTATGTAAGTTCGTATATATATAATATCTGATAAATATATATATGATGTTTGTTTATGAGAGTATAGCCATGTGGGGTTGTATATGTGAGGGTTGCCAGGTTCCTGCTATCTGTGAGTTTTTCTGAGATGAAGGTAAAGTTCTGTTCAGATTAGGTAGGTTATATTATAGGTTATAAGTTATCCATGGGTTACCAGTTATGTATATGTTATATATATGTGTGGGATTAATTGAGTTAGATGCAACTCAGTTTTCAGAGTTACACATATGGGTTAAAGGCTGTGTAGTTTGGGGGTTCAGTTTTGCTGAGATTTACATATATATATATATATATATATATATATATATATATATATATATATATATATATATATATATATGTGAGTATAGATGTAGGTTTTGCCAGTACCTAGAGTGTATAGAGTATCCTAGTACCCAGAGTGTATAGAGTATCCTAAGAAGTGTATAGAGTATCCTAGTACCTAGAGTGCATAGAGTATCCTAGTACCTATTGTTACGACCCGCTCCCGAATAATCGGATACGAGTCGGACACGCCCAGCCTTCATTGTTAGACACAATGAAGTAAGCTGTACCAATCTAGGGAAACTAACCAGATATACATGAAAGTATAGAGTCACAGCAACTATATAATGTGTCCCAACCAGAAAAGAGATGCAATATCTGAATTATTACAATTCAACTATAAGAGTCTACTAGTCTCAAAACATGGAAGATAAATGGAAACTAAATGCAGTACTAGGCCTCTGCAGCCTCTAGGTCACAAGCAGCTCCAGCTGGCTCAGGGAAGGCAGTATCCTGTCCATAGTATGTGTCACACAAAGCCTCCATCTCACCTATCATAACATATCCAGTCAGGAGCGGAGCAAGTACAATTCTAGGTAATGAACAAGACATCATAAAATGAAAGTATAAGGGAACATGGAAAGTACAGGAAAATACAAGTGAATAAGTACATGAAGAACAGGGTAAAGTACATGAAAGAACATGAATGTAAGAACATGAAAGTACATGGTGTGTAAGCACATGGAAGAACATGGAATCACAGGAAATAAGTACAAGGGAATCTCCTGAACATGTGTGTAATGCATTTGAAATATAACTAACTATGTGACCGGCTAGGGTAAGCACCTGAAAGCACCTGAAAGCACATGAATGGTGACTTAGGACCCGCGTGCACGATGCGGGGTCTAAGCTAAAACACACCTGAGTTGTTACTTGGGATTGGTCACATAGATAGTATATTTCCCCTCCCCAGATACAAGTAATAAGCACAAGAGAACAAGAGCACCAGAAAGTACATGACGTGTTGCAATCGTGTCAATCAAGGAAGCACAGGATAATAATGAAAAGCACAAAACCATAGAGTGTACTTGCCTTGCTCCAGGAAAGTACAAGTAGGCAATAGAGTCAGATATCCTCCTGTATGAAATAATAATGATGTGTACAAGTTGGTTAATAAATAAACTAATTCTAATTGGTTATCAAAAGATTCTATTCACAATAAATTCCTAAATATAAACCTTAACTTCTATGGGTATCAACATTACTCACTATATCTAATCTAGCAAGAACTTAAAATAGAGCTAAATACATGATGTGGATACTTAGTTGTTGGCTAATACAATTGTTAAAGGTTGATCCTCTTAGTCTCTATTAAAACCCTATGATTACTTCTAAGAAAAAGGAACTAAAATCTTGACTCAAAATGATAAATGAGAACTTTAGAAAAAAATAAGGATTGATCTAGTTTGGGACCACAGTCCTAATAGACTGTTCTAAACAGGAACCTTTACCCATTAAGGACCCTAAAGGATTTATACATATTTAAGTTCAGGAAATATACAAAAAATAATGATTAGAGAACCCAAGATGAATGTTCAAATGAGAAGTACTTCTCTGATTCCTGGTTTCAACTGAATGGATCATTTGGGAAATGATCTCAGGTTCCCATATCTCACAAGACTCGAATTAATCCTACTTCCTAGGATCAGTACCCCCTTGGTTCCAGGTTTCAACTAACTAAATCATGAGATGTCTCAGGTCCCTAATTAACTGAACCATTGAGAAATATCCCAGGTTTCAACTAGCTGAAACATTGAGATGTCTCAGGTTCCTGTAGTATTATTTACGTCAATATGGGTTGATTAAAAGCACCCTTCGAAAATAACATACTCAGCCAAAATACTCAACCAAGCCTATACTCAACCCAGCCTATACTCAACCCAGCCTTCATATTGACATGTTCAGAAGAGTGTTCACTTAGCCCTGGCTTTGTATCATCAAACTCTTTGCCAAGCACACACAGCTCACTATGCTTAGCTCAGAAAACCCCACACAAACTCAGACCAGCAAGCCTAAACCCAATAAATTATACACCAATTGATAACAAGCCAGAATAGAATTATACAAAATAATTGACGAAATAAAAGTTATACACCCAGATCGATTCAAAATAGAAAAATCCCGCATTCGCTTATTCCCGATCCAGCCGACTCTTAGTCCATGTAGACACGGACACGCAGGTAGACACGAACTGGCTTGGACACGTACAACACATGGATACGCACATATGACACGAGCAAACCTGCACTCACTACGACCCGATCCTGATTACAACCTGCCCAATCCCCCATCAAGACAATTACAAATCAAAACATTACTTAAGGAAAGTCAATTGATACCTGAGAATCGTCGGGTCTGCATCTACGTATACGGGCGACCGTGTCGGATACATTCTTTCAAGTCCACTCACGAACAAAACCAAACTGAGTCCCCACTGATACACGACGGTTCAGTACAACAGTCCCGTGTACGATGGTGGTGTCTTCGAGTCCCCAGCGCGACGACAAGTTCTCCCGGGCGTTTCGTCGAACAGATAGTGTGCGTGAAAAGAAGGCAACAAAAATGAGATCGATTGGAATTGTATCGACTCCAAAATTGGAGAAAAACACAAAAATTAACCCAGAACTTCACCAATAAAATCAACAGACTCAATCAAGAATCATTCTCTGATCTAAAGAAGAAGACAAAGTTGTACACAACATCGTTCAAAATTGAAATTGATCCCGCCATTCTCAGATCAATAAATACGGAATAAGGAGACGAAGAGATTGAGACTTACCAAATTGCTTCCTCACGATTGATCCTCACGACATGACGACCCGATATGATTGTGATGAAGAATGACACTGCCCTGCTTGTCACCGATCGCTCGAGTGTGGTTTGTCGCCACGGAAACTTGACGTCGCCGGAGATGAGCTCGCACAGCCGAACTCAGCCATGGAGAGGTGCCACTGTGCCTAGGCATCGGTCGCCGGAGTGAGGCTCCATCATCATCGCCGTCGACATCGTCGTCGCCGCCACCGCCGATGTGGTCGCGTCCTCGGGGAAGCTCGCCGCAGGGAGGAGCCAGAGTCGCCGTCGATAGATCAACGTCGCGAGCTCAGCTAAAGAGGATGATACTGCTGCTCCTCCTCGTCGAAGAGATCCTCCGCCTCTAAGTTCACCGGAGAACAGAGGATCGCCGCCCGCTGTCGAGGAGGGTATCCCGACCGCCAACTCAGGAGACGCTGCCGCCGAAGCTGTGGTGGCTCCGCCCCGTCGCCGTCGCCGGAGGGTGGAATGTCATCGTCGCCATCATCGTCTCTTAGCAAATTAGGGTTAGGGTTAGGGTTAGGGTTAGGGGGAAAAAGGATTTGGAAAGAAAAGTTGAGATGAGAAAATAGGTTTCTCTCTCATGTCAGGTATAAGAATGCAAATTTTGCACCTCAGCCCTCCCGCTCTGGGCAATTTAGCAGGGAGGTCTTCGGATTTTTCGTTTTTACAAAATTCCATAAAAAAAACAGTTATAATTTGAATTAAAGTACAAGGACCACCAAAAGTTTGTTATAACTAATTTTCAATTTTAAAAGAATAAAATTCTGCCCAACTAATTTCCCTCCAAAATATCATTCACCATATTTATATTTTAAAATCAAAACTTATTATTTGAAACTTAATCATCAACTATTATTAATATAAAAATATCATTAAAATCAAATTTATTTTCTCAAAACAGGGAGGTGGAGTTACAAATCTCCCCCCCTTAAAATAATTTCGTCCTCGAAATTCGAGAGACAACAAAAAATCTCAAAGCAAAATCTCAAAGAAAGTTCAAACACAAATCATTTGTATTTAAATTCTCAATATCAAAGTACACTCAAACAAACGAACTGGAATAGCGCTCCTGCATCTCGTCCTCGCGTTCCCATGTGGACTCTCCCGGAGAGTGGTGTCTCCACATGACACGGACAAGAGAAATGGTCTAGTTCCGCAGACGCTTCTCCCTCCGGTCGAGGATCTCTACTGGCTGCTCCTCATAAGTCAATCTCGGGCCCACCTCTAGCTCGGAATAGTCTACAACATGGCTCGGGTCTGGAATGTAACGTCGAAGCTGAGATACATGGAAAACATCGTGCACTCCCTCCAAGCTATCTGGAAGCGCTAGTCGACATGCTACCTCGCTAATCCGTACCGTCACATCGAAAGGTCCGATGAATCTCGGACTGAGCTTCCCGCCTCTGCCGAACCTGATGACGCCCCTAGTCGGTGAGATCTTCAGGAATACTCTGCTTCTAGCTGCGAACTCCGTGACCATCTGCTGTTGTCCGCCTAGTGCTTCTGTCGATCCATGACGCTCTGAGCCTTTGAGATCAAATACGATAATTACACACAAGAAGTTGAAATAACACGATCTACTAATGATCAAAATCAAATAGGCATGAGATGGAACGAAGTTCAATTACATCTTAGAGGAGCAAAATCATGAAGTCACAATTATTAGGTATGATCAAGAATCGATAGTTTAACACAGGTAGACTAGAACAAGATAGAAAATCATGGTCAGATAGACATGACTTAAGATTGAAGTTTAGACAAGACACAACGAAATATGGAATCACAATCTGGTAATATACAATTTTGAGGAATTCAATAATATAACGATAAAGTGCTAGAAGGAAAATTTAGCAAGGATTGATTGAGGAGACGTACGCAATACTCAGGAGATACAATATCAAATCAGAATAAACTTGTAAGGATCTGTGATTCTCAAAAACCAATAATCATATAAAAAGGAAATATAGTCTCTAGAATATCCAAGAACATGTTGGTATCTGAAATCACTTTGCTTAGAATCCCTACCCCGCCAGTATGTATCTGACTGCAGTGGATTTCAGCTCCGTGACTCAAATAACAATATGTCACTGAATAATCTGTCAACCTTATCCATTTCCCAACAATCATCGATGAAGCAACCCAAGAGATCAAGATATGAAGAATATGACAAGTCTCGACAATACTCGAAAACCTATGGGTGTCTGGAATCACTTCAACTTAGAGTTCCTGCCTCGCCAGTGCGCTACTGGCTGCAGTGAACCCTCAGCCCCCATAATCCAGCTAATGGCTGCAGCGCGCAACTGTCATGCCATAGTAGGTCATCGAATAGCCTCTCGACTTTATCCCTAGGAATTTCAAAAGAGTTCCAAGGAATTCAAAATGAGTTTCAATAGTCCAAGTCACGAAAATAGTGAAGTTACTTGACTGTTAGAATACAAGGTTTATTAGGTACTATGAAGTAACACGGAATCCAATCGAAGAGTAGTGAGTACAAAAGGGCAACCAGGAAGATTTAAAATTTCAGACAGGACAAAGTTTCAAATTATGACGAAATATCAACTGATATCTGAAATAGTAACAAGATTCCATATATGGGACGTTATTCCGAAGGGATAACAGAGTCTCGAAGGATGAACTGAACAAGGTATCAGATAGGGGACAACTTTCAATTTAAGAAATAAAATCTTGAATAGAAAATTTCAACAAGGAAACAAGGTTTAGAATAGTGACTAGAAAATAGGTTCTAATAGGAGACAAGGTATTGGATTGTAAACATGAAACAAGCGAATCTCAATAGCAACAAAATTGTAAATAGAGAACAAGTCCCGAATAAAGCCAAGAATAGGAAATAGAATCTCAAACAAGCATCAATAGAAGCGAAGGTTCAAGCAAGGTTTCAAAATGATATTTCGAGTAGGAATAATTCTGGAATAGTACAAGTTCGATTAGCGAACAGAATATCAATAAACGAGTAGCAACAAGTATCCATGAAACAAGCAAAATCTTGGATAGGAGACAAGATCGAAACAAATAGTGGACCAACAACTCTCGACTAGAAAATCAAAGTCATGAATGAGGAACAAGTCTCGAATAGGAAACGAAATCTTCAAAACCCTCAAAGGTATTTGCAACAATGTCTGCATAGGATGGAGCTTTAAACAAGTTTCGAATGAGGAACATGATTTCGAAATGAAATCTCGAGTAGAAATTAAAATCTCAATTAATACGAAGTTTGATAAATGAACAAAATTTGCAAATAGGAGCCATCACTAGGAAACAAGGTCAGGAATGGTGAATAGAACAAGTATTGAATAAAAAATCAAATTCCAACAATCCCAAATAGAAAACTGAACTTCGAAAAGAAAAACAAAATTTACAAATTGTAACTAGTCCTGAATAGGAAACAAAATTCCTGAGTAGAATCTCGAAAAGAGCAAGGTTACGAAGAATGGATTAGAGGAGTACCAATCAACGAATAGGAAACAATATCTCGAGTTAAGTTTCGAATACCAACCAAGATTCCAAAATAGAAAACAAGAAGTTCCAAGAAATGGTCTAGATGCTAAAAGAAATTTAAGAAAAACTAGGTTGCTAATCAAGATACATGGTTTTCCCAACCATGCAAAAGAAATCTTCTGTCTTCAATCTATCTTCAATATTTCCTCCGGGACTGGAATCACTTCAATCTTCTTCACTGTCCTGACGTAGACTGGTCCATGCGGTAATGCTCCATATAGCTGCTGAATCTGGAGAGGCGGGTCCTTCTGCTGCAGTCCTGGTGCTCCTCGTGCTTGTTCTCGGGCAGTGCGATCAACGGTCTCCGGACAATCTTTGACTTGGTGAGTAGGTGATCCGCAGTACTAGCGTAGCCTCCGTCTTTTGCGGCATTCGTCGTAGTGGTGTCCTGAGCTGCGGCAGAAAATACAAATGATCGTTGACTGGATCTAAATCTGGATCTCCCGTTGGGGCTGAAGTGCAGGGCTCTGGCAGGAATATATGACTGCTGGCGTGCTGGCTGCTGAGATCTGCTCCTGATGATGCGACTGGTGATGTGACCGAAGAAACGCCGACTGAGTGTTACGATGCTTTGCGGGTCTAGGGTAGTTGCTGTCTTCGTCATAAGTCTTCATGTTCTCATGTGCTTCAGCTTCCCGTCTCGTTCCGTTGCCTGTGTTATATTCTGGATCTCCTGGCTGGTGGCTCTAATCTTAGGAGAAGTCGGATCCTCACATGCTGAGATGACCTTCAGTGGCGGCTTCAGGTTCTCGATCTACTCCCTGGTGCAAGATATGCGCTTGGTGTCGGAAATCCAAGGTCTGATAGTCTGGAAGTTCTCTCTAACTCGAGAAATACATTTGCAAGTCTGGATTGGAAAAGAACGGCCTGCTGGTGTCAAGGAACTCTTGAAATGTCTTCGTCAACTGCGTACTACCCATGGGGATAGTAGTGGCGATAGAAGGTAGTGGAAGCTCGAAACCTTCAAGTGTAGGTGGATCGACAGTTCTGGTGTCGTATGCTTTTGAACTATCTGCAAAACAGAAAACTGTTAAAATAACCTAGACCTACATACAACAAGTGTTTATAGAATATCAAAATACCTGATACACCTGATATACCTGATATACCCTTATTTCCCGATTTTCCTATGCTGTGATCAAGTTTCCCTAGTGTAAATCAAGTCCCCCAATAGTACGCTAAGTCCTAGGTACCATTAGGATGGACCTGCATGGGCCACCACTAAAAACATGTCACGACCCGCTCCCGAATAATCGGATACGAGTCGGACACGCCCAGCCTTCATTGTTAGACACAATGAAGTAAGCTGTACCAATCTAGGGAAACTAACCAGATATACATGAAAGTATAGAGTCACAGCAACTATATAATGTGTCCCAACCAGAAAAGAGATGCAATATCTGAATTATTACAATTCAACTATAAGAGTCTACTAGTCTCAAAACATGGAAGATAAATGGAAACTAAATGCAGTACTAGGCCTCTGCAGCCTCTAGGTCACAAGCAGCTCCAGCTGGCTCAGGGAAGGCAGTATCCTGTCCATAGTATGTGTCACACAAAGCCTCCATCTCACCTATCATAACATATCCAGTCAGGAGCGGAGCAAGTACAATTCTAGGTAATGAACAAGACATCATGAAATGAAAGTATAAGGGAACATGGAAAGTACAGGAAAATACAAGTGAATAAGTACATGAAGAACAGGGTAAAGTACATGAAAGAACATGAATGTAAGAACATGAAAGTACATGGTGTGTAAGCACATGGAAGAACATGGAATCACAGGAAATAAGTACAAGGGAATCTCCTGAACATGTGTGTAATGCATTTGAAATATAACTAACTATGTGACCGGCTAGGGTAAGCACCTGAAAGCACCTGAAAGCACATGAATGGTGACTTAGGACCCGCGTGCACGATGCGGGGTCTAAGCTAAAACACACCTGAGTTGTTACTTGGGATTGGTCACATAGATAGTATATTTCCCCTCCCCAGATACAAGTAATAAGCACAAGAGAACAAGAGCACCAGAAAGTACATGACGTGTTGCAATCGTGTCAATCAAGGAAGCACAGGATAATAATGAAAAGCACAAAACCATAGAGTGTACTTGCCTTGCTCCAGGAAAGTACAAGTAGGCAATAGAGTCAGATATCCTCCTGTATGAAATAATAATGATGTGTACAAGTTGGTTAATAAATAAACTAATTCTAATTGGTTATCAAAAGATTCTATTCACAATAAATTCCTAAATATAAACCTTAACTTCTATGGGTATCAACATTACTCACTATATCTAATCTAGCAAGAACTTAAAATAGAGCTAAATACATGATGTGGATACTTAGTTGTTGGCTAATACAATTGTTAAAGGTTGATCCTCTTAGTCTCTATTAAAACCCTATGATTACTTCTAAGAAAAAGGAACTAAAATCTTGACTCAAAATGATAAATGAGAACTTTAGAAAAAAATAAGGATTGATCTAGTTTGGGACCACAGTCCTAATAGACTGTTCTAAACAGGAACCTTTACCCATTAAGGACCCTAAAGGATTTATACATATTTAAGTTCAGGAAATATACAAAAAATAATGATTAGAGAACCCAAGATGAATGTTCAAATGAGAAGTACTTCTCTGATTCCTGGTTTCAACTGAATGGATCATTTGGGAAATGATCTCAGGTTCCCATATCTCACAAGACTCGAATTAATCCTACTTCCTAGGATCAGTACCCCCTTGGTTCCAGGTTTCAACTAACTAAATCATGAGATGTCTCAGGTCCCTAATTAACTGAACCATTGAGAAATATCCCAGGTTTCAACTAGCTGAAACATTGAGATGTCTCAGGTTCCTGTAGTATTATTTACGTCAATATGGGTTGATTAAAAGCACCCTTCGAAAATAACATACTCAGCCAAAATACTCAACCAAGCCTATACTCAACCCAGCCTATACTCAACCCAGCCTTCATATTGACATGTTCAGAAGAGTGTTCACTTAGCCCTGGCTTTGTATCATCAAACTCTTTGCCAAGCACACACAGCTCACTATGCTTAGCTCAGAAAACCCCACACAAACTCAGACCAGCAAGCCTAAACCCAATAAATTATACACCAATTGATAACAAGCCAGAATAGAATTATACAAAATAATTGACGAAATAAAAGTTATACACCCAGATCGATTCAAAATAGAAAAATCCCGCATTCGCTTATTCCCGATCCAGCCGACTCTTAGTCCATGTAGACACGGACACGCAGGTAGACACGAACTGGCTTGGACACGTACAACACATGGATACGCACATATGACACGAGCAAACCTGCACTCACTACGACCCGATCCTGATTACAACCTGCCCAATCCCCCATCAAGACAATTACAAATCAAAACATTACTTAAGGAAAGTCAATTGATACCTGAGAATCGTCGGGTCTGCATCTACGTATACGGGCGACCGTGTCGGATACATTCTTTCAAGTCCACTCACGAACAAAACCAAACTGAGTCCCCACTGATACACGACGGTTCAGTACAACAGTCCCGTGTACGATGGTGGTGTCTTCGAGTCCCCAGCGCGACGACAAGTTCTCCCGGGCGTTTCGTCGAACAGATAGTGTGCGTGAAAAGAAGGCAACAAAAATGAGATCGATTGGAATTGTATCGACTCCAAAATTGGAGAAAAACACAAAAATTAACCCAGAACTTCACCAATAAAATCAACAGACTCAATCAAGAATCATTCTCTGATCTAAAGAAGAAGACAAAGTTGTACACAACATCGTTCAAAATTGAAATTGATCCCGCCATTCTCAGATCAATAAATACGGAATAAGGAGACGAAGAGATTGAGACTTACCAAATTGCTTCCTCACGATTGATCCTCACGACATGACGACCCGATATGATTGTGATGAAGAATGACACTGCCCTGCTTGTCACCGATCGCTCGAGTGTGGTTTGTCGCCACGGAAACTTGACGTCGTCGGAGATGAGCTCGCACAGCCGAACTCAGCCATGGAGAGGTGCCACTGTGCCTAGGCATCGGTCGCCGGAGTGAGGCTCCATCATCATCGCCGTCGACATCGTCGTCGCCGCCACCGCCGATGTGGTCGCGTCCTCGGGGAAGCTCGCCGCAGGGAGGAGCCAGAGTCGCCGTCGATAGATCAACGTCGCGAGCTCAGCTAAAGAGGATGATACTGCTGCTCCTCCTCGTCGAAGAGATCCTCCGCCTCTAAGTTCACCGGAGAACAGAGGATCGCCGCCCGCTGTCGAGGAGGGTATCCCGACCGCCAACTCAGGAGACGCTGCCGCCGAAGCTGTGGTGGCTCCGCCCCGTCGCCGTCGCCGGAGGGTGGAATGTCATCGTCGCCATCATCGTCTCTTAGCAAATTAGGGTTAGGGTTAGGGTTAGGGTTAGGGGGAAAAAGGATTTGGAAAGAAAAGTTGAGATGAGAAAATAGGTTTCTCTCTCATGTCAGGTATAAGAATGCAAATTTTGCACCTCAGCCCTCCCGCTCTGGGCAATTTAGCAGGGAGGTCCTCGGATTTTTCGTTTTTACAAAATTCCATAAAAAAAACAGTTATAATTTGAATTAAAGTACAAGGACCACCAAAAGTTTGTTATAACTAATTTTCAATTTTAAAAGAATAAAATTCTGCCCAACTAATTTTCCTCCAAAATATCATTCACCATATTTATATTTTAAAATCAAAACTTATTATTTGAAACTTAATCATCAACTATTATTAATATAAAAATATCATTAAAATCAAATTTATTTTCTCAAAACAGGGAGGTGGAGTTACACCTATAGAGTATCCTCTAGAGTGTATAGAGTATCCTAGTACCTAGAGTGTATAGAGTATCCTAATATATTGGGGATTACATACTCTGAGAACCTTGTTAAGAAGTATCCTAGTACATACAGTGTATAGAGTATCCTAGAAGTGTAGGTATGATTGGTAAAATATTTTAAGCCCTTATATAGAAATTAAATTTACTTATGCCAAGCTTTTTGGGCCTTTCAGAGTTATAGAATTTTTTGGAAATTTAGTATAACACTGATTGCCTTAAAAGGCTTGCATAAGTAAGAGTGTATAGAGTGAGTATACTTGTAGTATATCGTATTATCCTAGAGTGTATAGAGTGAGCTTCCCTACTTTCTTTCTTCTCATTTGGGTCATTGAGCCGACTATTCCGCATCATAGGATATCTACCTCAACCTCACCCTAGAGAAGTGTAGAAATATTAATATTAACCAAGGTTCACAGTATCGGTTTCGGTATCGGTATCGTTATCGGTATCATTTACGGTTGATATCATGAATCTCATAGCTTCCGCTAGCAGAGCACAATGTAGAGCCAAACGTGAAGCAGAGCTTCATATTCAAAATATTAGAAGTAAAAAGTTTTTGATTTGTGGTGGGACGAGAAAGGATTCTGACTCGTCCCACCACCAATCAAAAAGTTTTTTACTTCTAATATTTTGAATGTGAAGTTCTGCTTCACATTTGGCTCTACATTGTGCTCTGCTAGCGGAAGCCATGAGATTCGGGATATCAACCATAAATGATACCAAAACCGATTTCGATACCGATACTGTGAACCTTGGTTAACATTAATATTTCCACACTTCTCTAGGTTGAGCTTGAGGAAGATATCATATGATGCTGAATAGGATGTTGAGAGAGTCGAATGAGAAGAAAGGAAGTAGGGGGGTCGAAGAGGGCGATCGGAGATGGGGCCTTCTTGTTGAACATGTGACGACACTAATTTAATACTCATGTGTCTATATGCATCAATTTGGAATATACTCGAATAATGTGTATCTATCTTTGTAGAATTATTGTTAAATTGATATGAATTACTATCTGCGACATCGTTCGTGGATGTATAATCGTCATCCTGATGACATGTGCGGTGTGCGGGATGAATTTATACAGGGAGTAGAGCAATTCCTGCAGTTCGCCAAGGCGTTCCCTCAGTACATGGACCGTACCAAAATTAAGTGTCTATGTGTAAGATATCGTAACATGAAATATCATCCAGAAGTGGATGTGACATATCATTTATAATCGAGAGGTTTTATGCCGAATTACTATTAGTGGACGTCATATTGAGAACTTGTGCCTTTAGCATCGGAGCTGGAGCCTAATTTCCCGTATATGGATGTCCATGGCCACGCTGGTTACGACGAAGGATGGGTGAACATGGTATTTGATGCTACGGGGCCTAGGTTCGTTCCAGACAATCATGATGCGATAGATGAGGCACCAAATGCCGATGCTGCGAAGTTCATGGAGTTGGTAGAGAATGCAATGACTCCTTTGTATCCTGGTTGTGAGGATCATTCACCGTTGGAGGTGGTTACAAGACTGCTGGACATCAAGTCCAATTTTAACATGTCTCAAGAATGCTACAATCGAATCATCGAGTTGATTATAGAGATCTTATCGGTAAGTGAAAAGTTACCTAAAGACTTCTACTGGTCTAAGAGGATGGTGAGATCTCTCTGGATGGGATACAAAAAAATTGATGCATGTCGCAACGGGTGCATGTTGTACTATAAAGATGACAAGAATAAAGATGTGTACAGATTTTGTGGTGCTGATCGCTACAAGACAACAAGTTCAAGTAGGACCCCCGGTGCAAGGAAGCCGACCGATTCGATGCACTACTTGTCGTTGACGTCGCGGTTGCAGAGGTTGTTTATGGTGAAGGAGACTGCAGAAAATATGAGCTGGCACAGACGGGAACAGATCGAAGGAGTGTTGGATCACCCATTTGATGGGGAAGCATGGAAGCAATTTGATCGAGTGTATCCAGATTTTGCTTCGGATCCACGTAATATAAAATTGGGTCTCTCCTCCGACGGTTTTACCCCATTCGTACTTTCAGGCTCCCAGTATTCATGTTGGTCTGTGATCGTCACTCCGTACAATCTACCTTGGATGTGTATGAAGATTTCGTATATGTTTCTCACCGTTATTATCCCGGGTCCAAACAATCCGAAGAGAAATATCGATGTTTATTTACAGCCATTGATAGATGAGTTAAATCAGTTGTGGAAAGTAGGTGCCAACACCTACGATATTTCTAGAAAGCAAAATTTTTAGATAAGGGTCGCACTGATGTGGACTATCAACGACTTTCCGGCAAATGAAATATTATCTAGATGGAGCACTCATAGTCGTCTCTCATGTCCGTATTGCATGGACCGTACAAAGGCTTTCCGTTTAAAACATAGAGGAAATCGTGCTTCTTCGATTATCATCGACAGTTCTTGCCAAAGGACCATCCGTTCCGGAGGAACAGGAATGCATTTCGTGCCGGCATTGTAGATAAGGCTAATCCACCGCCAAGGTAGACTGGAGGCATGATATGGGAGAAGGTCAAAGATTTTCCAAGTGCTATCGACGATCCTACAAAGGGATACAAGTGTGATAAATTTGGCCGCACTCATAATTGGACGAAAAGAAGTATATTCTGGGAGCTGCCTTATTGGAGCACCAATATAATCAGACATAACCTTGATGTCATGCATATCGAGAAGAATGTATTTGTCAGCATAATCAATACTGTGATTGACGTAAAGGGAAAGACGAAAGACAATCCCAAGTCCAGTTAGACTTTGAAGATATATGCAGACGTCCTGCGTTGCATTTGATAAAGAAAGGCAATGGGAAGTATAAGCAGCCTAAGGCAATTTTCTCACTAGATAGGGAGGATAAAGTGAGACTTTGTAGGTGGATTCAGGGCCTGAAATTTTCTGACGGATACGTGTTGAATTTAAGAAGATGCGTCGACCCGAAGGAGAACAAACTGACGGATATGAGGAGCCACGAATGTCATGTATTTATGGAGAGGTTAATTCCGATAGTATTTCAGGAATTATTACCGTCGTTCGTTTGGGATCTATTGACAGAGTTGAGCATATTCTTCAAAGATCTTTATTCTACTAAGTTGCTTGTCGATCGTCTAGAGAAGCAAGAGAAGGACATTGCAGTAATGATATACAATCTTGAGAGGGTGTTACCTCCTGGGTTCTTTGACTCCATGAAGCATTTACCAATTCATCTATCCTAGAAGGCACGTGTTAGTGGGCCCGTCGGTCATCGGTGGATGTAACCGTTTGAGTGGCAATTGAACCACCTAAAGAGAAAGGTGAAAGATAAGGCTCGGGTCGAGGGTTCCATTTGTGAATCCTATATTCTCAAGGAGATTACAAACTTCTGCTCGATGTATTTCAAGCCACATGTTGCTAATGATGATGGATATCTTGAATCTAATGATGCAATACTGAAAGTCTTCAATGATTTCGGAAAGCCTTCCGGGAAAATAAAGAAAAGATATCTGAATGACGAGGAACTATGGGCTACTCAGTTATATATATTTCTTAACTGCGACGAGGATGAAGTGGAGAAACTCGAGGGGTAAGTAACTAACACGTCCATATTTACGTCATCTATGCATGTAATAGTATCTAATATTATTATTACACAAATTGGAATATGTGTTGTTATTTTTAGCACATTTAATGATGAGGTGAGGTCGAGTAGACAGTACATAACGGATGAAGAACTGGAACAGGAAATAAGACGTCATTTTCTTTCATGGTTGAGTGCATATGTAAGATGACGCAGTAATTACTTCTCGTATATGCACTTCACACAGTAATTAACGGAACGCTGAATTTAATTTCTTATCTTGTGGTATTTAGGTCGATCGTCCGGACATAATACAAGAGAATGAGTCTATTAGAACTTTAGCCAAGGGGCCCATTTATTCCGTCAAACTATGGCCATGCTATTGTGTGAATGGGTTTAGGTTCAAGTCAACAAATGCTCCGATCAGAGAGAACTTTCCAGATCTTGATTCGACCAAAAATAGTTGTTTGTGTATCCGATCTACAAACTACAAAGATGTAGATCCGGGCAATGATTTCTATGGCGTCTTATGGGAGATTGTAGAGTTGACATATATCTACAGCGTAGAGCCTGCTATGATCGTGTTGTTCACGTGTGATTGGTTCGATCCGATCCATGATCAAGGTTGGAAAATTGACAAGCATGGTCTTGTGGATATTAACTACCGTCGTTGATATCAAGGATACGAACCATTTGTCCTAACAAGTCAGGCTCAACTAGTTTACTTCACTACTTATCTTAGACGGGGAACAACTAGGTTGGACTGGTGGGCAGTATGCAAAACTAAAGCCAGAAATACCTAAGATGTTGATGAAATAGCTTATCAGGGGGACGAGCTACCTCTCGTAACAAATACAGTTGACGTGGACACAACGGAAGTTCCATATTACATGTCTATTCGTGTAGAAGAGGTAGAAGTATTCGAAGTAGATGAAAGCGAAGATGAGGAGGAAGAGGAAGATGAGGACGGAGGACGAAGAAGATGAATTTTTAGAAGATGATTGAAACTAAAATAAAATGTAAAATATCTTCCACATTACACGTCTAATATTATCATTTTTTAATCCTTAATTAATCTCTATGTTTCCATCAATCTTACCAGATGGCACCCATAACCCGAGGACGTCGCTTGAGAGAGGCACATATGGCTGCTAAGGAGGTAGTGGCACCTCCTGCTGCTGAGGTGGTAGTGCTTCCTGCTGCTGCTGAGGAGGTAGTGGTATCTACTTCAGAGAAGACGGTCAAGAAAGAACTTCCTCCTACTATTAAGGAAGAAGTGATTCCTAAAGCCGAGAATGCTGCGAAGGAGGAGGTGGCACCAGAGGGCAGTTGCACCGGGAGTTCCAGTCATCCATCTCCTCTGAATATTGTGTAAACCGCCATATTTTTCATTTCTAATTTAAATATATTTTTTATTTCTTCTAATTACTAAACAGCCTGGAAATTTTTTTTACGAGTTTCTAATTGGTAAATTTTATTAAATATGTTTTGCACAAGTTGTTATGCCACAATTGTAGCTCCCCTTCCCGGAGATATAGAATTATTTTATTATTTATTGAAGCTATATAATATTAATATTATATTTGAGGTCACTGAGAATAAATTATTTATTATTAATAATTATTAATTTATTATTTATTAAAAGAATAAATGTAGATGTGTATGCGTATTTATATAAAAATATATATATGTATATGAGTGTAGGTGTAATTATATATATAAATACATAAATGTATATGTGTGCATATAAATATTAATTTGTTATATGTGTGTAAATATATATATATAGAAATAATATATATAGAAATATGTATATATATAGATAATTATATGTATATGTATACGTATATATATATATATATATATATATATATATATATATATATATATATATATATATATATATATATATATATATATATATATATATATATATTTTAAGAAAGGGGGAATTTTATTGATGTATTAGGCGCAAAATGGAAAAGCCTATACAAAAAGAGCGACTAGCGCTGGCAAAAGAAGAGAAACGGCTAGGCAAGCCGACAAAAGTGAAAGAGAAAGAAGACTGGGACTAATCAAGGGATTCCCAAAATTTTTGGCGTAGAGTGCGAGCAGCGCCTCCGGATATTAAGGGTCTGTCTGATGATTTCCCTGTACAGCTGGGAGGGTGGAAGGTGTTTACCCTCGTAACGGTACGTGTTCCTGTTTTTCCACAGGACCCAAATGCCCGCGGCTGCGATGATCTGATGTCCGTGGGAATCGCCCCAACTAGACAGGAGATCGTTGAAGCCCCTGGGCGGGGGTGCCTTCCTAATTTTGGTGCTGAGAGTCACCCACATGTTCTTGGCCAGATCACCGGAGATAAGGATGTGCTCTGCCGATTCGGCTTAGGGTAAAGTGCAGCAATGGCAACTGGAAGCAAGGCTGTAGCCAAACGAGATGATGGCATCGTCAGTGGAAAGTTTGCGTAGGTGGGCTCGCCATATTAGGATAGACCATTTGATGGGGATACAGGCATGCCAGAAAGGAGCGATGAGGGGGGATGGGGTTCCGATGCCACGTGCGACAGACCTGGCGGATTGCAGGGAGAAATGGCCATCCGAGTTAGGTGACCATCGCGAGATATCCGGAGTGTCGGAGATACGGAGATTCGCATTGGCGAGACAGACGGTAGCCGCAGGACCGAGCCACAGCCTGACACGGTCCCAGATCCATCCGGATGTGGCATTTCAGAGCTCGCGAATCTGGCCCTCCCACGAAGGGGGCTCAGGAGGGTGCTAGAGGTTCCCACCCAGCCAACGATCGTGGCTCATAGATGAGTGGCCGTTGCCCAGCTGGATGTGAATGAGGGGGTCAGCAAGCTGGCGGCCGCGGGTAATGCGTCTCCAGGATGAAGATGAACGGTTGTTGACTAAGGCTGTTCCCGGGTGGGAATATCTGAAGTATCTCGCTTGCATGAATCGAGTCCAAATTGAATTGTCCGTGCGAAGTTTCCACCATAGCTTCATGGAGCAAGCATCGACGATGTGTTCCAATCTACTGAAACCAAGGCCGCCCTCGAGGGTAGGATTCGCCATAGTAGTCCAGCTAGCCCAGTGGTGTTTGTCTTTGCCTTTGTTATGGCCCCAGAAGAAACGGGCGAAGAGGGATTCAAGCGAAATGAGCACCTTTTTGGGAGGGTTGCAGACCGCCAGGGTATAAATAGGAATGGAGGATAGGACATGCTTGATCAGAATCAGCTTGCCTCCAGGCGAAAGTGTGGCATTGTGCCACCCTTCGAGCCTTTTCCTGATGGCACTGACCATGTACTCGAAGATGCCCGAGTTGGCCTTGCCATAGACCAAAGGACACCCTAAGTAGGTGAACGGGGGGTATGCTATGGCAAAGGAGGTCAGGTTGGAGATAGTCGCAGAATGTGACCTGTCCGATTTGTGATGGGTGTAGATGACGCTCTTGTTGTTGTTGATTCTTTGTTCGGAGCATCTGGTGTACCTGTTAAGTGTTTGAAGGACAACATCGATGGAGCCGGTGTCTCCAGAGGAGAAGATGAGGACATCATCAGCGTAAGCAAGGTGAGTGATGATGGGATAGCCGGTGGTGGTATAAAAGTGGTGGAACCTCGGGGAGTTGGGCATGTTCTTGAGGTTTCTGCTGAGGGCCTCAGCAGTGATGATGAAGACAGTGGCTGAAAGAGGGTCCCCCAGGCGGACGCCACGGCTAGCGGTGAAGAAGCCATCGGCCTGTCCATTGATAACGGTGGAGAACCAGAAATTGTTGATGGACCTGAAGATGATGTCAATCCAGGCTTCGGAGAACCCAAAAGCCCTGAAGACCCAGATCATGAATTGCCAGTCGAGATGGTCGTATGCTTTCTCCATGTCCAGCTTAATGGCGATGTTCCCCCCTTGGCTGGAAATTTTATGCAAGTGACCATTTCTTGCGTTAGCAGGATGTTGTCCACGATGTTGCGCCCCTTCACAAAACCGCTCTGCTCTTCGGATATAATTTTGGGCAGGAGCTCCGTCATCCGGTTGGCGATAATTTTTGCGATAATTTTGTTGGCAAAGTTGCATAGACTTATGGGGCGGAAGTCTTTGAAGGTTTCTGGGTTGTCTATTTTAGGGATAAGAATTAGATTAGCCCTGGATACCGATTTAGGGTATCGAGCTCCTTGGAAGAATGCAACCGCAGCCTCTAGAAAATCTGTACCAATGATCTCCCAGCAATGTCTGTAGAATACCCCGCTAAACCCGTCGGGACCGGGAGCGCTATGCTCATTAAGATCCCAAACCGCGGTCCGGACCTCGGCAGCAGATGGGAGGGAAAGGAGTTGCTCGTTCTCTTGATCGGATATGATGCTCGGGATATTCGCCAGCATTCCCTCGTCCAGGACTACCGCATCTTTGGTGAAGAGGTTGGAGAAGAAGTTGGCCGCAGCCTCTTGAATCTTGTGCTGGTCCGTCAACTGGTTGCCGTTGTGATCGGAGATACGATGAAGGTTGAGCTGTTGTCTGCGGCCTTTAACGCAAGCGTGGAAGAAGCTGGAGTTGCGGTCCCCTTCGTTGTCCCATTTAAGTCTGGCTTTTTGTTTCCAGAATTCTGTTTCGACTTTAAGTCTGGACTTGAGGATAGCTCTGGCGAGGTTGAGAGCGGTCCAAGCTTCGGGGGATCTGTTAGCGACGTAAGAGTTCTCGTAGCGGGTAACATCGTCTTCTGCATTTTTGATCTCTTGAAAGATATTGCCGAACGCGGCCTTACTCCACCTGGAGAGAGCCTTGCTCGTGGCACGCAGTCTGGCCGCTACTCTGTACATCGGGTCATCGTCGTTCACTGAGAACCAAGCAGATGCCACCTCGGATTTGAAACTAGGGTGATGCCTCCAGAAATCCAGGAATTGGAAAGGTTTTTTGATGCTGAGGGAGCATCTGCTGATCTCGATGAGAAGGGGTGAGTGGTCAGTTTCCGTGGAGTTGAGGTGAGTGAGGCTAGATATCAGCCCCATGTCAGCCCAGAGGCTGTTGATGAGGGCACGGTCGAGGCGGGAGTATTGACGCCGGAAGCTTTCCTGCATGTTGCACCAGGTGAAAGCGTTGCCGGAGAAAGGAAGGTGAGCGAGGTGAGCGTTGAAGGTAAAATTGTTGAAGTCGTCCATGGCTGGGGGGGGGAGGCGGACGGCCTCCGAACTTCTCTACACTACTCGAGATGGTGTTGAAGTCGCCTATGCACATCCATGGGAGGTGCTGGAGGGAGAGGTGGGTGTCGAGCAGGTCGTTCCAGAGGATCTTCCGTTCTTGGTAGTCACAGCTGCCGTGAATGGCGAAGATAAGGATTCTGTTGCTGAGTTGGGGGTGTTCCACCCAGAAGGAGAGGGCTTGGCGGGAATCCTGGACCATGCCAGATGTGATGCCAGCACCGGCGAGGATTCATATGTCGTGGCTTCCAGCTAGCGCGGTCGCGAATTCCAGTTGAAGTTTGATGCCGGTGATCCTTTTTTTGGGGATTTTTGGTTCTATGATCACTAGGATGTCGATTTTGTGGATTTTTTTGAGGCTAAGGATTCTGTTCATTGTTGGTTTGTTTGCTATGTCTCTAACGTTCCACGAGAGGATGTTAAACATTTGGTTGGAGGAAGTGGGTGGGGAGGTTGAGCTTGGTTGCAGACCTTGTGGTCATGGCCGCTTGCTGATTCTTTTTCTTGTTTTTCTTCTTCGATTTCGAGGAAGATTTCTTGGTGGAAGATTTGTGGTTGTCGCTGACCTTTGTTAGGCCGTAAGGAGAGCAGTCCCGTTCGACGTCCGCTGCAAAGTAACTCGCTGCCTCGACATCGTCGAGCGCACACATGGGGTTGTTACGGTCAAGGAAACCAGCGTCCTTGGCTTGCCAGAACCTGCCAGTGAGAGGGGAACAAGTGTCTGGGGTGGCGTCGGTGGAGATGGGGGGTAGGGCTGGAATAGCAGTGGACAATTCTGGTCCTTCGACAAAAGAGCAAGGGTCGTGGGTCTCCCTGAGCTGCTCCCGAGGGTGACCACCAAGGGAGATTGAGGGGGAAGTGGTGCTGGAGCCCAAGGGCTTCGGGAAAGTGATGAAGGAAATATCGCGGGGAACCGTGTCGGCACGAAGAGCGGTGGAGAAGGGGGGCAGAGGGCCTATAGGATCTGGTTGTGGCAGTGCGTGAAGCGTCCGGCTCTTCCTGGGAGATGTTGTCAAAATCTTGGTAAATGTGATCTGAGGTGAGCTCGCAAGGGCTCATGAGGGAGCTATCGCTGTCAAGTATGGCAAAGGAGTTAGTCAGGGTGATGGTGGGGGGATTGTATGCAACGATGGCGGAGTCGGATGAGATGTGTGACCTGGGCCCTTGCTGGGGGATGGTTTCGGTTTGACGAAGGGAGGAGTGGGGGAGTTGTCAGGCGAGGGAATGCGTGGGGTGGTGAGAGCGACCGTGCCGCGTGGTTTGCGGGGTCCAGGCTTCTTGAGAGTCGGGTTGGCCCGGAAGCAGTGTTGCAGGGAGTGACCGCTCATCTGGCAATGTCGGCAATAAATGATGTTGTTGTCATACTCCAGCGTTTGTCTGATGTTCTGATCTCCCAGCTCTATCTCAATTATTTTTGGCGGTTCCTCGGCGAGATCGAGCTCGACACAGATTTTCGCATAATTGCATTTTGAGAGGTTGCGTGTTTCTTCCGCAATGGCGACCAGGGACCCGAAGGCACTGGCGATGCGCTTGAGGGCAGCTGCGGGGAAACACACCAGGGGAAGGTTGGAAAGGGTTACCCATGTGGATATGATTGACGAATCCATGGAGGGGTTGAATTTGGGTGACCATTTGACGATTTTAACAATCTGAGAGTCGATTTTGGTGGTACCTTTGGCCCAAACCGTGGTGCAGTCCCGATCGGAGGACAGGTGCAGGAAAATATGCTTGGGATCGAGAGGGGCGACCCGGTAGGTGTCCAAGAGACCCCAAGCTGCGATAGTCTCCTTCACCCTAGTTATCTTCGGACAACCGGAGGTGAACTTAAGGACGAAGGACCTGAGGAAGGTGGAGGATAGTGAAGAAATGTCCGCGTCGGAGAAGGGAACGCGGATGGGGGATCCGTCGGATGGAGGAGTGAAAACTATTTCAGGAAGGACTATCTCCGCCGGAGGGGGTGGTAGGACCTTCTCGCGGTCAGGCCGCAAAGCTTCGGCGTAGGAAGGAACACGGGTGGGGGAGGGTGATGGTGCTGGGGCAGCGGGCTGGCCGCGATTGACGGGGGTGGACGGTGTGACGTAGCCTACGGCAATATGCCCGCCAGCAGAGGGGGTAAGGAGCCCAAGCGCAGGGGAGGACATGGATGAGGTGGGGGGCTGGGCCAAAAATTGGGAGCCACCAAACGCTGGGGGTCCCGTAACTGAGGGTGGGGGCTTACCCACAACGTGGGGGCCTCCGGGCAGGCGAGCAACGCTACCCGAAAATGGTTTGGGCTGGCCCACAATGTGGGTGCCTACGGGCGTACGAATGTTCGAAACACAGGATGAGGGCTGGCCCACAGCGTGGGTGCCGCTGGGCGTGCAAAGACCCGTTTCATCGGGTGGGTGCTGGCCCACAACGTGGGTGCCACCGGGCGCACTGTGGCCCGATACGTTGGATGAGGGCTGGCCCACACTGTGGGGCCCCTCATTCACGCGTAAAATTGGTTGGTCCAACACGTGGATGCCAACTCTCAATCCCAAAGCTGAGGGAGAGAGGTGTACGCAATCGAGTTGCGTAACCGGAGAAAAGGTGCTGGTTATGCAGGCCTTCTCCTGCGCTGGATTACGCATGGGATATGGGGGAGGCTCGGTCTCCGAGACCAAAGTATTGCATGAGCAGAGGGCAAATCCAGCTGTAGCATCGGAGATTGTGCAGCACGGAGCCCCGAGCCCGCTCGGCACGGAAGCCGAGGGGGGAAAGACCAGGTAAATCGAAGGGGCGTGGGACCCGATGCTGGCGACGGGGGAGAGGACCTAGCTCCCCGCTCGGCCGTGACGGAGGAAAGCCAGGCCAGGGCTGGGGGTGCCGGCGGAGCTAGCCCGGAAGTGGAGACGGAGGGAGGGGCGCCTAGCCCGCTCGGCTCGGGAGCCGCCGGAGGGAGAGATCGTTCCAGATTGTCGTGTGCTGCTCCGCGCTGGCCCACGACCGAGGAAAGCCAGGCCAACGCAAGGGCCGCCGGGGAGCTGGCCGGGGCAGGGGGAGGGCGGCCCCACGACCAACGAGGGAGAGTTGGTCGGGGGTCCAGGCGGGGTACGCCTGAGGGGGGCGCCGAGAAGGGAGGACGGCGGCAGACGGCGCGAGGCGAGGTCGTGTAGGGAGCGGGGAGGGGGGGCGGCGTTGAGAGAACTTGAGTGCGCCGGAGCCGGAGGAGGAGGGCGGGGGCTTCTTGATGAGGCGACGAGGGCGGTGAGGCCGGGGGGGCACGAGCGCCGGTGGCAACAGCCCGGCGGGGGCGCGGGGGTAGATGAGGCAGAGATGGGGGAAGGCGGTGTGGTAAGGGGTGGAGGTAGAGGGGGCACGAGGGGAGTGGGTACGGTGAGGCCGGGGGGGACGGCCAGGGCTTCGGGCGGTGGCCGCCCGGGCGGCCGGGGGGGCATGCCTGAGAAGAGCCGCGAGACCTCTGAAATCGCCTGGGGAGCTCTCGGGAAAGGGAGAATTTTATATTATATTATATATATATATATATATATATATATATATATATATATATATATATATATATATATATATATATATATATATGTGTTTATGGAGATATATATTTGTATGAATATATAAACGTATAAAAATATGTGTATGTGTATATATATAAATATACGTATATAAATGGGTATATATAATATATATGTATATGTGTGCGTATATATATACGTATAACCGTACAAAGATATTTATATATATGCATATATATATTCATATATGAAAGGAATAAAATGGGAAAAGAAAAAAAAGAAAGAAAGAAAAACCAATTAGAAAAAACAAAAGCAGTGGCAGCCGAACCCAAAATAGAAGAACCCAGACCCGAGCATTAAATCCCCACCCCAGGCAAACACAGTCGACCCCTCAGCTTTGGTTAAACCCAAGTTTATGTGTGTATATATATATATATATATATATATATATATATATATATCAGTGGAGAGAGAGCGAGGAACGCTCAAATCGCAAAACCCTAACTCTACCCACGCCTCAGATCGCCCGACCCTGTGTGCCACCACGCCGCCGCCGTGGCACGGCCGGCCACGAGCCACCGGCGGCAGACCGGACTATCGCACGCGCGCCGAAAACAGCGCGCGAAACAGAACAGCCTCGGTGTGAACGGCCGACTTTGTGCCTCGTGTTCGCGACGTACGCTCGACCAATTGGCGTGTCGTTTCTTCCGGTATGCTTGCTACCTAACCCTCTTCAAATCTATTCTTTTAGTTTGTAAGTAAACATCGTTGATAGTTCGAAAAATCGACTCAAAGTTGATGAAAATCCCGCCCCAAGATAGGACACGAATCGGTCCAAACTCCCAAGTTGGGAGGCAAATTTCTGTTAATCCATTAGCTTTTTCAGAAATCTAATTGAACAACTTTTTAGACAACATATACATGATCACAACCCTTTTGATAGACTCTATTTTCGTAAGGTATATAGGAAGTTATTTGATTCTGAAGTTTACCAAAAACCCCATTTTTAGAATATTAAAAATCATAAAATCCTTCCACACGACGTGCGTCCCGCCATTCCGGGCGACGTGGTCGCGAACCGAAAGCATCAAAAGGTGCGTAATGGCATCGTGGTCGTGTGAGCTTTGACAGAATTCAAATTGGTCGCGTGTGCGCGACGAATTTGATACGTATCCGTCGAAATTCATCGTATCGGCCTCTGTACAAGTTTCCTAATTACTTCGTGCACTCTTGTCAGATTGAGACAAAACTTGCGCCAACAGGACCGTATTATTTTTTTGGTCCTGTATGCCAAATTTGGTCCAATTCTGAGACAGTTGAATCGTACGTCGTTTTGCGGGCCCCACGGTCCCACTCAACGGGCAATTTTGTGCACAGCCCACCGGAATCCAACTTTGGACACACGGTTGGGTTCGTATCGGAAAACTGAATCCGTAGTCATGTAGTTTAACGACTTTAAAGATCGTTGACTTTGGCACATTTTTCGGTGCAAAGCGGATCCAACGACGGACATCGTTCTTGCCCGAAATTACCGTTTTGCCCCTGTGTCCAGAATTGGACTTAAGGACAGGAAATCCTAGCTAATTTGACTATTTTGAGAACATTGGTACTGTTTATTTTAGCATTTGGAGACTTCTGCATGTGTTGACTGATTATGGCTCATTGAGTGGTATAGTATTATTGGTTTCTCCAGCTAAGGACCTCAGACAAGTGCACTTTCTGATTGCTTTCCGATTCATAGTAGTCTTTTCATTTCATGTCTATACATATATCTTGCTGCTTGTTGACACGCTCGTCACACGGAGTAGTCGGGAGGGAAAATATCTTAGTAAACATGTGAACTACCCAGAACTGTCCCATGAGTCTATTCTTGAATAATAGCCGCTGCACACGACACGTGCAGCGTGCCGGATTTACCCCCTAGCCGTTCACATGTCGAAATGGATATTTCACACCACCTAAATAGATGTCTTTTTGTCACGACCCGATCCCAATTTCTTGGGTCGACTCGGATCATGCCCAGCCTGCACCGTTGTTGAGACGGCGGCAGTAAGCTGTATTCCATATGCAGGTACAATCAACAACATTTGAAATTATAATTGCCACAACATTTAATTTAAACGATAAAATAAACTTGTCCATTACAAAGCTTGTCCACAACTTTAACATAACATTTATTTTATTTAAAAGATAAACTAAACTTCAACTAAGCAGAAGTGTCATCATCATCTCCATGGACCTCGTCTGGGAGCACAGCAGGGTACAGCTCCGGGTCGTAGTAACTACTAATCAGTAGCTCTGAGTCATCAATAGAACCTATTGGGTGTGGGGGATCCAGTCAGGAAAGGAGCAAGTACAATTATGAAAAATAACAATTTGCATAATGAATAGAAACTTGCAATATTAAATAATTTTGAAACAATGATTTCCAACTATAAAACAATTGTGATTTGAGTAAACAGTATCTATGACCGGTTTAGGATGATTCAATTGTATCCTATTGATACGGTCCGGCCTAACCCCGTGTGAAGAGGGGTAAGCTCGCACATTCATTAACTATTTGGCTTTGATCATAGATAACTACGCTACTCCCTATTATCCCGATGCAATGATTCAATATTACTCTAGGAGAGAGTACGTGTAACAGTTGTGTATTTAACATGCAAAATTCTAATATTAATTAAACTGCAATTAAACACAACCGTACTTGCCTCAATTTGTTTTGACTGGAAAAGTCGGTACTTCGGGATTGACGGTCAGGAACTTCCTCGAAATCCTACATCCGAGAAACTTGTCTCAAAAACCAGAGTTAACCATACTAGTTATAATCCCTATTTGATCCCTAGTCATTTTAGTCTTGTTTTAGCTAACAAAAAATGCGTTTACTAATGAGATGAAATTAAGAAATTTCAATTTATATTTTATTTCGGAAAACTTGTATTTATCAATTTATTGGAAAAATTTGGTATTTTTATTATTATATATATATAATATATTTTTCTTTTAAATGAGAAATATTGTGGATTTCTTAATTATATTAATATTGATTATTCCTAACTTTACGCGCTTGCATAATCCAGAAAATCACAAAACTAACATCCTACTTATTACAAATTTTACAGAAGGATAAACTAATGAGCTTATGCCCTTATAAACTTAATTACATAAATTGAAATAAGAAAAGAAACTGGTTAGTCCGAAAAATTAACTACAATTTAACAAAAAGTAAATTTCCAAAATATTATTTAAAATTTATAAGTCTCAGACTCTGGTCCAATTTCATTTTTAACTACTCTGCCTCAACGTCCGGTCGAACCGGTGCGTTTGCATTTCGTTGGGGCCCAGTAACCAATTATGGTTGTCGCCCAAAAATGCCAAAATCATTTTAAAACCATTTAATTTTTCCGAAAATTTCGACAGCATTCCCTTTGTTTTCGGTCAACCCAAGAACTGGGAAATGCTCCGTTTATCTGCAAAATAATGCCCAACCCAAATATACATATATAAACATCCACAGAATTAATTTTCCGAAATAATTCGGAAACCCGAAAATATCAGAAAATTCGAATAATCTCGAAAACTTCACAGAACCCAATTTTCCAACTATTAACAAAAACCACAGAACGAAATATATGTAAAAATCTATCACAGCAACATTTTCGAAAAGAATTGGAAAAAACCAAACCCATAGAAATATTCTAAAAACTCACAGAAAGTTTCCGAAGGAATTTCGGAAAATCCGGAAATCTCGCAAACTGAATTCTCAGGGAATTCTAGGACCAATTATCATCACAGACAAAAATAGAGAACTACGGGACTATCCAGAGGTTACCGAAAACACGAAGGAATCCGAAGTGATGCCTCGGACTCGAAACACACAGAACCGCGGAAATCCCCGGAACTTCGGAACATGGAACACGTGTCCAGCAACACGGGACGAACGGGGGCGAGCGGCGGTGCTGGCGGCCTGGCCGGGCTGTCGCCGGCAGTCAGAGGTCGCCGGACGGCCGGAAAGGGGGCGGGCACTTGGGCGGCGGATGGCCGGCCTAGGGCTGTAGGGGGTTCGGCCAGGGGTCGCCGAAGAGGGCGTGGCCTGAGGAGGTTGGCGCCGGCAGCCTCAGGCGGAGGTCGGCGGTCGGGATCGACTCCGGAGTCAGTGGATCTCGCCGGAGAACGGGGTTAGGGCACGGTTAGGGATTTGGTTTGAGAACTGGGAAAGAAGAAGAATGGGATTGTGGTGGTGAGGATGGAGTGAAAGAGGGTTTATATAGGTGAAGGAAAAAGTGGGGGTTACCGGAGTAGGGGAAACTGGAGAGTCTCCTGGCCATTAACGCCGGCGGCGTGGGGAGGTGATGGGTCGGCCGACGTTGGCATCGAGTTGGAGAATATGAAGAAGAAAAGCTTTTACAGCTTTTCAATTCTAACAGCCCACCATTCATTCCTAATGAATGAATGATAACTCATTCATTAAAAGTTACAGCAAATGGGTTTGCTAGTGAGCCTAATGGGTTTGCAAATGGACCTAATGGGTTGCCATGGCATAAAAATCCTTAGTGGGTTTTGTTAAGGAAAATGGTAAATGGCTTTTAGGCCAAATGGGCCTAAGGGAAAAATGGGCGACTAATATTTTTTGAAAAATTAGTTTTGAGCTCCAATTAAAAAAAACTTTAACAAAATAAACTTGGGCTAAACACTTTTTGAACTCATACAATAATTTTCCTTTTATAAAATAACTATTACTTAAAAACCCCAATTTAATATATAAAAGTAATTTTAGTCTTAAAATGGGTTCGAACCGGATTCGGGTCTTGGGCTAACAACCAAAAATCCATGTAACCATTTTTTTTTTTTTTTTTTGGAAACAATTTTTCATGAATTCACAAATAATTAAATAATATTATTCTAACACATAATTTATTTAACAACATATTATAAATGATTAAAATAATTCCTAAAAATTACCGAAAAATTACGGGTTTCACAACCTTCCCTCCTTAAGAAATTTTGTCCTCGAAATTTAAAGAGTTAGGTGAGAAATTACCTCAAGTCTCAAACAAATACGGGTACTGCTCCCGTATTTCATCCTCACGCTCCCAGGTAGACTCGCCTGGGGAATCATGCCTCCACATTACTCGGACTATGGGAGTCACTGAAGTCCTGGTCTTCTTCTCGCCTCTATCCAAAATTGCTACAGGCTTCTCTGGTACAGTGAGGCTCGGTCCGATCTCCAACTCTGAATGGTCCAAGACGTGGTTCTCATCAGGTACATATTCTCTGAGCTGTGAGACGTGAAAGACGTTGTGCACGCCCTCTAGATTAGCTGGTAGAGCTAACCTATATGCCACTTCTCCAACTCGGCTCAGAACTTCGAACGGACCAATGTATCTGGGACTCAGCTTCCCAGCTCTGCCAAATCTGATTGTACCTCTGGTAGGAGAAATCTTCACAAAGACCTTATCTCCTTCTTCAAATGCCAGTGGTCGACGACTGCTGTCTGCCCAGTGCTTCTGTCTGTCTTGAGCAATCCTGAGCTTGTCTCTGATAAACTTCACTTTCTCTGCTGCATCGGTCACTATCTCTGGACCCAGCAGTACTCTTTCACCAACGTCGTCCCA
This sequence comes from Iris pallida, assembly GCA_029216955.1. NCBI lineage: Eukaryota > Viridiplantae > Streptophyta > Magnoliopsida > Asparagales > Iridaceae > Iris > Iris pallida. The sequence goes on along the minus strand of JANAVB010019797.1, from coordinate 2,784,518 downwards.
TGCCAATGGTGTACGGCAACGACGTCCATAAAGAGCTTCAAATGGAGTCATACCAATACTGGCTTGGTAGCTGTTATTGTAAGAAAACTCTACCAAGTGCAGATGGTCTTCCCACGATCCTCCAAACTCCAAGACACAAGCTCGCAGCATATCTTCAAGTGTCTGGATCGTCCTCTCAGATTGCCCGTCAGTCTGGGGATGATAAGCTGTGCTGAACTTCAACTGGGTCCCCAAGCTGTCATGCAAACTCTTCCAAAAATGTGAGGTAAAACGAGTGTCTCGGTCAGAAACAATGCTTACCGGTACGCCATAAATCCGGTAGATGTGCCGCATGTACAATGCTGCCAACTTCTCAGTGGATAAACCAACTTTGAAGGGGATAAAGTGAGCTGACTTGGTTAGTCGGTCCACAATTACCCAGATGGCATCCTTCCCTCCTTGGGAACGAGGCAGTCCTGACACGAAATCCATCGTGATATACTCCCACTTCCATTCTGGAATGTCCAGCGGTTGTAGAAGTCCTGCAGGTCTCTGTCTACTAGCCTTCACTTATTGACAGATCAAGCATCTAGCGACATACCTAGTGACATCTTTCTTCATTCCACTCTACCAGACAATAGTGCGCATATCCCGATACATCTTATTGGCTCCAGGATGTATGGAATATTGAGACTGATGCGCTTCCTTAATCAACTCGTTCCTCAGTTCGCCGGACGGTATACAAAGCCTCGTACCATTCTTCAGAGCTCCATCACTGGCGATTGAGAAACCCTCCAGTGTTCCTGCTAACACTTGATCTCTCAGCTTGCAAAGTGCCTCATCTTGAAACTGCGTCTCCTTGATCTTGTCCATCAGGTACGAGCTCACTTGCAACATCATCAACACAGAATCAGCATCCAGTTCCTTCCGTCCAGGCAGTACAATCTCCAGTCCGAGCTTCTCGATGTCCTCCAGCAAGTGCCTCTTCTTGGTTAATAACATCGCCACTGGGTATCGACTAAGTGCATCAGCGACTACATTAGCCTTACCCGGGTGGTATTGCAAGTCGATGTCAAAGTCCTTCATTAACTCCAGCCATCGCCTTTGCCTCATGTTCAACTCTTTCTGAGTGAAAACATACTTCAGACTTTTGTGATCTGTGTATATTTCCACTCTCTCTCCATATAGATAATGCTTCCAAAGCTTCAACGCAAAGATCACCGCAGCAAGCTCCAGATCATGAGTGGGATAGTTCTTCTCATGAGTCCGTAATTGCCTAGATGCATAAGCAATCACTTTCCCATGTTGTTGAAGAACGCAACACAGTCCTTTGCCCGAGGCGTCACTATAGATTGTGAAACCACCGGATCCTACGGGTAGCGCAAGGATTGGTGCAGTAGTGAGCCTCTTCTTCAACTCCTCGAATGCTGCTTGGCAATCTTCCGTCCAGATGAACTCTTCATTCTTCCGAGTCAGCTTCGTCATAGGTTCAGCAATTCTAGCAAAGTCCTTCACGAACTTCCGATAGTAGCCCGCCAAGCCCAAGAAACTTCTGATGTCAGCAACTGAGCTTGGGGTAGGCCACTTCTCCACAGCAGCTATCTTCTTAGGATCCACAGAAATTCCTTCTCCTGTGACAACATGGCCAAGAAAATCCACTTTGTCTAGAAAGAATTTACACTTGGATAGCTTACCGTACAGCTTCTCCTTCCTCAAAGTTTCCAGAACTTTCCTGAGGTGCTCTTCGTGCTCCTCCTTTGTCTTTGAATAGATCAGTATGTCATCAATGAAGACGACGACAAACTGGTCTAAGTATTCATGAAAAACCTTGTTCATAAGGTTCATGAACACAGCAGGAGCATTCGTCAGACCAAACGGCATGACCAACAATTCAAACTGCCCATACTTGGTGTTGAATGCCGTTTTGGGAATGTCTTCCTTCCTGACCTTGATCTGATGATAGCCAAACCTGAGATCAATCTTGGAAAACACCTTGGCTCCACTCAACTGGTCAAATAAGTCATCGATCCGGGGCAAAGGGTACTTGTTCTTGATTGTGACATTGTTCAGCGCCCGGTAGTCGATGCACATCCTCACCGTTCCTTCTTGGGCACAAACAAGACAGGTGCTCCCCAGGGTGAAGCTCCGTCTCGAATGAATCCCAGAGACTTCAGTTCGTTGATCTGCTCCTTCATCTCTTTGGCCTCTTTCGGGTTGACTCTATAACATCCCTTAGAAATCGGGGGAGAGCCAGGGACTAAATCAATAGTGAATTCTATGTCCTGATCTGGGGGTAGCCCAGGAAGACTATCAGGAAAAACATCCATGAATTCCGCTATGATGGGATGGGGAGGTTCAGGTTCTTCATAAATAGAGTAGACAATACTCTCCATAACCTCCGGAGCTCTAGAGACTTCAAACTCTGGCCCTCCAGGTGGGCTGAAGATTACACATCCTCTGTGACAATCTATCAGCGCATGCTGCTTGCTCAACCAGTCCATTCCAAGGACTATGTCATAGTTAGGCAAGGTCATTGCCAGTAAAGGTGCTACAAATTTATGGCCAGATATTGTAATGGGGCTATTACAGGTCTCTGTTATAGGTAGGGGTCCACCTCCAGTCATAACCCTACAAATCCTCTTGCTAAGGCCCGTAACTATGTGGTGTGCAGAGATAAACTTTGTTGCTATGAAACTGTGTGTTGCACCAGAGTCGAATAAAGCTAATGCAAGATGAGAATGTACATAGATGTAACCTGATATGACATCCGTATTAGGTTCCTGCTCCGGCTCTGGTTCCTCTGCAGTTAGGGCAAAAGCTCGCCCAGTCCTCTGTTGATGCTGCCCAAATTGTTGCTGCTGAGTGGGCAGAGGTCCTTTCTGCTGATTTCCTCCAGCTCTGTTGGCCGCTGAGGGGCAGTCCTTCACTTGGTGGGTGGTAGACCCACAGATCAGACATTGTCCAAGCCTCTTCCGACAGATGTTCACCTGATGACCCGGCCTCTTGCAATAGCTACAAACAGGGATCTGCTTCTGGGGTGCTACATCATTATTCCTTGCTTGCTGGTGATGCTGGGGCCTGTTGTTGTTGTTGGGCTTCTTCTGATTATCCTGGAAGTTGCTAGTTCCAGGATAATCTCTCTTCGAGCGGGCAGGTTGGCTCTTCTCTATGTCTTGTGCTCGTTCCAGGATCTTCTCATAAGTCTTGGCACCGCCTGAGATCACATGGGTGCGGATCTCTTCTCTTAGTCCATATCTGAACCTTTCAGCACGATCGTCAGGATCAGCCACCAGATTCTTGGCAAATCGGCTGAGCTGGCCAAATTCAGCAGCATATTCTCCCACAGTCATGTTGCCCTGCTTCAGGTTCTGGAATTGTCGCTCCATCTCCCGCAACTCTGAAGTTGGAAAGAACTTCCTCTGGAACAACCTCTTGAAGGTGTCCCAGTCAACTTGCCTATCCTGGAGTCGGGATTCATTCCGATACCAGGTGCTTGCTACATTCTGCAGTTGAAGTCCCACTGCTTCGGCCTTGAGGTCTTCTGGAAGCCGAACAACGCTCAGGAGACGCTCTATATTGTCGAGCCATTCATCAGCATAGACAATTCCCTCGGTTCCCTTGAAGGGTCGAGGGTTCTGCTTCTTAAAGCTCTCAATATCGCCCACCTTGGCAATATGATTTCCATAAATTAAATGGCCCTACTATTACATAAATTAATTATTAAATTTATGTTTACCTTGGCAGGCCTTGGTTCCTGTTGAGCTGCTTCTCCTCTTTCCAGTGCAGCCATTGCCACGCTATGGGCGTTTTCCATGCCTTCTCTCATAATGGCCGTCTGCTCACGATGAGCTTCAGCTTGAGTTCTCTGGGCTTCTAGTACTCCTCTTAGCAGACCTATGAGGTCAGTGGGGTCCACAGGCACTGGTGGGGCAGCTGGAGTGGGCATAACCACAGGGGGTTGCATCTCTGTCCGAGAAGATGATGGATCCGTCGTTGTATTATGGGGACGGTCGGCCAACTGCCGAGGTGTAGGATCCGGACTTGATTGGGTAGGTGGGGTATGGTCAGGTGTTGACATCCTATCGCCAGCAGGGTTGGTATTGTCAGTGGTCATTCTCTGGAAGTTTTAGGACAAAAACATAAGCAAGGTAGCCTATCTATAGCCAAACAAAAAAATATTTAATAATAATATGTATATATATCGGTCCTATGTTGTGGCAATTTGATGTTCTAATGTTCTAAATGTTTCCTAGGTTTTCCTAAGTTGTTGATACAGAGACCTGCATGGGCCACCACTAAAAACATGTCACGACCCGATCCCAATTTCTTGGGTCGACTCGGATCATGCCCAGCCTGCACCGTTGTTGAGACGGCGGCAGTAAGCTGTATTCCATATGCAGGTACAATCAACAACATTTGAAACTATAATTGCCACAACATTTAATTTAAACGATAAAATAAACTTGTCCATTACAAAGCTTGTCCACAACTTTAACATAACATTTATTTTATTTAAAAGATAAACTAAACTTCAACTAAGCAGAAGTGTCATCATCATCTCCATGGACCTCGTCTGGAAGCACAGCAGGGTACAGCTCCGGGTCGTAGTAACTACTAATCAGTAGCTCTGAGTCATCAATAGAACCTATTGGGTGTGGGGGATCCAGTCAGGAAAGGAGCAAGTACAATTATGAAAAATAACAATTTGCATAATGAATAGAAACTTGCAATATTAAATAATTTTGAAACAATGATTTCCAACTACAAAACAATTGTGATTTGAGTAAGCAGTATCTATGACCGGTTTAGGATGATTCAATTGTATCCTATTGATACGGTCCGGCCTAACCCCGTGTGAAGAGGGGTAAGCTCGCACATTCATTAACTATTTGGCTTTGATCATAGATAACTACGCTACTCCCCATTATCCCGATGCAATGATTCAATATTACTCTAGGAGAGAGTACGTGTAACAGTTGTGTATTTAACATACAAAATTCTAATATTAATTAAACTGCAATTAAACACAACCGTACTTGCCTCAAATTTGTTTTGACTGGAAAAGTCGGTACTTCGGGATTGACGGTCAGGAACTTCCTCGAAATCCTACATCCGAGAAACTTGTCTCAAAAACCGGAGTTAACCATACTAGTTATAATCCCTATTTGATCCCTAGTCATTTTAGTCTTGTTTTAGCTAACAAAAAATGCGTTTACTAATGAGATGAAATTAAGAAATTTCAATTTATATTTTATTTCGGAAAACTTGTATTTATCAATTTATTGGAAAAATTTGGTATTTTTATTATTATATATATAAAATATATTTTTCTTTTAAATGAGAAATATTGTGGATTTCTTAATTATATTAATATTGATTATTCCTAACTTTACGCGCTTGCATAATCCAGAAAATCACAAAACTAACATCCTACTTATTACAAATTTTACAGAAGGATAAACTAATGAGCTTATGCCCTTACAAACTTAATTACATAAATTGAAATAAGAAAAGAAACTGGTTAGTCCGAAAAATTAACTACAATTTAACAAAAAGTAAATTTCCAAAATATTATTTAAAATTTATAAGTCTCAGACTCTGGTCCAATTTCATTTTTAACTACTCTGCCTCAACGTCCGGTCGAACCGGTGCGTTTGCATTTCGTTGGGGCCCAGTAACCAATTATGGTTGTCGCCCAAAAATACCAAAATCATTTTAAAACCATTTAATTTTTCCGAAAATTTCGGCAGCATTCCCTTTGTTTTCGGTCAACCCAAGAACTGGGAAATGCTCCGTTTATCTGCAAAATAATGCCCAACCCAAATATACATATATAAACATCCACAGAATTAATTTTCCGAAATAATTCGGAAACCCGAAAATATCGGAAAATTCGAATAATCTCGAAAACTTCACAGAACCCAATTTTCCAACTATTAACAAAAACCACAGAACGAAATATATGTAAAAATCCATCACAGCAACATTTCCGAAAAGAATTGGAAAAAACCAAACCCATAGAAATATTCTAAAAACTCACAGAAAGTTTCCGAAAGAATTTCGGAAAATCCGGAAATCTCGCAAACTGAATTCTCAGGGAATTCTAGGACCAATTATCATCACAGACAAAAATAGAGAACTACGGGACTATCCAGAGGTTACCGAAAACACGAAGGAATCCGAAGTGATGCCTCGGACTCGAAACACACAGAACCGCGGAAATCTCCGGAACTTCGGAACACGGAACACGTGTCCAGCAACACGGGACGAACGGGGGCGAGCGGCGGTGCTGGCGGCCTGGCCGGGCTGTCGCCGACAGTCAGAGGTCGCCGGATGGCCGGAAAGGGGGCAGGCACTTGGGCGGCGGATGGCCGGCCTAGGGCTGTAGGGGGTTCGGCCAGGGGTCGCCGAAGAGGGCGTGGCCTGAGGAGGTTGGCGCCGGCAGCCTCAGGCGGAGGTCGGCGGTCGGGATCGACTCCGGAGTCAGCGGATCTCGCCGGAGAACGGGGTTAGGGCACGGTTAGGGATTTGGTTTGAGAACTGGGAAAGAAGAAGAATGGGATTGTGGTGGTGAGGATGGAGTGAAAGAGGGTTTATATAGGTGAAGGAAAAAGTGGGGGTTACCGGAGTAGGGGAAACTGGAGAGTCTCCTGGCCATTAACGCCGGCGGCGTGGGGAGGTGATGGGTCGGCCGACGTTGGCATCGGGTTGGAGAATATGAAGAAGAAAAGCTTTTATAGCTTTTCAATTCTAACAGCCCACCATTCATTCCTAATGAATGAATGATAACTCATTCATTAAAAGTTACAGCAAATGGGTTTGCTAGTGAGCCTAATGGGTTTGCAAATGGACCTAATGGGTTGTCATGGCTTAAAAATCCTTAGTGGGTTTTGTTAAGGAAAATGGTAAATGGCTTTTAGGCCAAATGGGCCTAAGGGAAAAATGGGCCACTAATATTTTTGGAAAAATTAGTTTTGAGCTCCAATTAAAAAAAACTTTAACAAAATAAACTTGGGCTAAACACTTTTTGAACTCATACAATAATTTTCCTTTTATAAAATAACTATTACTTAAAAACCCCAATTTAATATATAAAAGTAATTTTAGTCTTAAAATGGGTTCGAACCGGATTCGGGTCTTGGGCTAACAACCAAAAATCCATGTAACCATTTTTTTTTTTTTTTTTTGGAAACAATTTTTCATGAATTCACAAATAATTAAATAATATTATTCTAACACATAATTTATTTAACAACATATTATAAATGATTAAAATAATTCCTAAAAATTACCGAAAAATTACGGGTTTCACACTTTTATTAGTTTTTTCTTGTTTACTTCTCTATCGTGCTATGTCATCAGTTATCTGCCAGTTTTTATCTCTCATATGTTATTTTCATGTCTTGTTAATTCTATTGTGTTCTCGCATTATCGTCGGTTTGTGTACTTGTTCCATTCCTGACTGGAAACCAATATTTTTCAGGTTTAGCCGCGATCACTCTTAGCATTAGGAAGACTTGGGTATGCTGAGGTCAACCTAGAAATAGAAAGCAATTGTATCAATTTTATTAATTGTAAAATCTTGTATTTCCTTTAATTTTAAATGATGTAAATATTGTAATAAATATAGAAATATGAATGAGCGCAAATGTTATACTTTGAGCATTTATTTCTTGCGGGCTTGACAGCGTTCTACCGTCGACTCTGCGGCGTAGGCTGGCTTGGACATGTCTCATATTCGGAAAAATGGGTACGGGTCGTGACAAGTTTTTGTGGTGGCCCATGCAGGTTCGTCTTCGTAAAAGATTGCAAACTCGTGATGGTACGTTAGTCGTACTATTACGAGCCTGCGCCCAGGAAATGCTCATTCACAAACTAGGATTGAATTGATTTAGAAGAATGACTAGGAATAGGAGTCCCTTATTTAAATTGACCGATTGGGTAGTTAAGGTTGTTAGATAGGCCATGTAATTTAGAATCATTAAATTTAGATTGCTTGCTAGATCCCTATAGGTACACTATTACTTTTGATATGACAATGTGATCCAATATGGATATACTATCCACTTGGTATGTTAGACTTGCCCAGAATTATGGCGTTAATTTCGATAAACTGTTTAATTTTCTGTTGCTTTATTAGATATAAATCTTATATCATAAGTTAGATTGCCTGTTTTAAAATCATGTTTGCTGTAAAGAATTAGTTTGTAATTTCTGATCATGTTATTCATATACGAATCTCAAGTCAGATTTGATTCAAAGTTTTCCCCTCATCTATTTAAAATATATATAAAATAAAGATTAGGATGTTCTTCCTTCATTTGTCTTTAGATATTTTCTTTCGACCAGCCTTTTACTTTAAGGGTTGAGACTTATAAGCAGATGTTACACCTTCTATCATAGTCAACTAGTTTGAAACTCTAGCAGCTCCTTGAAGTCCTTAGGAATATAGTTAGAGTAATTAAATGACTGCGAGGACTAGACAGCAGCGCACTATCGCCAACTGTTTGAGAATGTATAGTATGGTTTCACTGCAGCTAGCAGCGCACTGGCGAGGCACAACCCATAGAATTGAAATTCCTTCGAAGAATTGTAGGTTATGGATCATTGCTAAAACTATGTCCTAGTTGACCTCTTTAGATCTTAGATACCCTTGTGTCAATGTAAGGTAGAGTACCTGATAGCCTATCACAATTGAATCATGGAACCAAGGGTTTACCACCGTCCGAGTATACGGACGAGGCATAATTCTCGGTGAAATGACTTCAGATGTGATTACGAGTTTAGGATATTATTGAGGATAGGAAAGCGCCATGTATGCCCTCTAAGATCCAAAGCCAATACTAGTAGAAGCTCTGTAAGTGGTAGCATGCCTCTCAACTTAGCATTATGTGTCATTGTGATCTATTGACGAGGTAATTGACTGACACTAATAGGTTTACTTAGAATATAGAATTCAGAAGTCCTTAACCCATTAGTCGACCAAGGCCTTATGGATAGAAGAAAGTAGGATGTCTATATAAGCAATAACACCAGGTAAGGTTTAATTCTCCCAAAAACTCGAACTACTTGTATCTCTTTTCAAAAATCTCGCGTACTTGTATTTTGACTATCTTGACCAACGCTGCTATTACAGCCTAGTTTTGCAAGCTTACTCTTTATCAAGCTTGATTCGAGACATATGTTTATTGGGGACGCCCGCTAACATATTGTCTAATCAGAATCATTGTATTACGGTATGATCAACCATGATGCATTGGTTCGCTCTTCATTTAATTACATTACGTGGAATGAGATATAGCGTTATCTAGGATCTCATCTGCGACTGCCTTGACAATCCCTCTTGAAAAAATATATTCGCCTTTGAATCACGTAATTGTATTCAGTGACATCTCTCTTGAACTCTATATTGTTTTTGTCTTTCACTGATTTGAAAGACGAAAGCTCGTAATTGATAGATAGATACCTAGTATTCCCATGACCATGATGGTTGTATATGCAAGTATAGCTACTATCGGCCAGTCCTGTGACAGGAACCTTGCCACCATATCCTAGCCTCTAAGGTGGGAAGATTGTAAGCCTTCTAAAATTTTGGTATATACGAGGATTATCGATTGATTAGAATAATTTTCCACTAGGATGATAATTAGTGCCCCGTGGACTTCCACTTTCCATTTAGATTATTTTGTGTCCCGGCCGTGTCATTAATATTCGGAGCACGAGACCAGCTGTTACCCTCCAACAGATTTCACATACAAGATCTAGACAAGTCCACCTTCATCTAGGTATATCATGTCCCACTCAAATCTGTCCCCTTGTACTCTATTCTTGTGGTACGACTTTCAGGACAAAAGGACTAGCTATAACCCTTACCACAACACCGATATACTTTCTGACTTTCACTAGAGCCTCAACCTTGACTCAATACATTCGACCCAATATATGGTTGTGATCTACTCGAAGTCCACTACGCACATGCCACTAATGTGCCACCCAATTGAGGCCTCATGTGCTGCTTAAACACAAAGGTCACGGGAGGCATATTTCGGGCTTTATGAACCTAGCTAACCAACCTGACGGACAACTAACCCAACCCCTTGGATAGAAACCTATTCTAGAATACCCTAATCTAGTAGGAATAATTTTATCATTGGAATCTTGTCCAGTCCATATAGATTGCAATCCAAGGCTCATCCAACCAACGAATGATGCCAGATAGGGAACTCATTAAGACCTAGTAAAACCCATCTAGACATACCACCATATTTGGACTATAGAACTGAACTATCTGAAATCGGCCCCTGTATCTATTATGTAACCTCCACCCCTTAGAATGTGAATCCATTCGTAACCTTTATCCTATCTACCTGAACGTCGCGATACCATCTTGTATTGCATTCGTATTCTTTGCTCGTGTGTTTAAATAACCACAGAAAAGATCATAATCTTGATTTCTCAAATTTCGTCCCATTATGAAATCTTGTTCAGATAAAATTTTGAGGACAGAATTTATGTATTGCATGGATTGCAAGCCCTCTAGGAAATGAAGAGTCCTTCGATTTAGCAAGTGACTAGACTAGAGTAAAGTCAGTGGTTCATAAACTTTCTTTCTATCTGCATCATTGGATACCCTCTACCGCTTTGGGAGCTTCATATTCGCTCTCGATTATTTTTCTTATCTTCATGTCCTTCCTATTGAAGAGTGACGAATGGTCATACTTATTAGGATTTACCAATATTTCTTAGCTACTTGTGTAAATTTGTTGCTTATTAGATTTTGGGTTATTTAATAGGTAGGAGAGGATTATAGAGGCCAAAAGCAATAGATAACCATCTTAGCAAGTAGCTGGTAGACATATCATTGAAGGAGTAGTGTGACCAAAGTGGGTAGACGACCTTGGTGTTTCGTAGTTACAAAATGGCTAGAAGGAGGATAATAACTATTTTGAGGAATTAAAATTTAAGGAGATTAAGATTATAGTAGACTTCTTTTTGAATTTAAGAATAGTTATTAAATAGAATTTCGAGGACAAAATTATTTTTAAGGTGGGTAGATTTGTAGCTCCACTTCCCGGAGATATAGAAATATTTTATTATTTATTGAGGCTATATAATATTAATATTATATTTGAGGTCATTGAGAATAAATTATTTTTTATTAATAGTTATTATTAATTTATTATTTATCAAAAGAATAAATGTAGCTGTGTATGCGTATTTATATAAAAATATATATATGTATATGAGTGTAGGTGTAATTATATGTATATAAATACATAAATGTATATGTGTGCATATAAATATTAATTTGTTATATGTGTGTAAATATATATATATAGAAATGATATATATAGAAATATGTATATATATAGATAATTATATGTATATATATATATATATATATATATATATATATATATATATATATATATATATATATATATATATATATATGTTTATGGAGATATATATATATATATGTATGAATATATAAACGTATAAAAATATGTGTATGTTTATATATATAAATATACGTATGTAAATGGGTATATATAATATATATGTATACGTGTGCGTATATATATACGTATAACCGTACAAAGATAAAAAAATAATATATGAAAGGAATAAAATGGAAAAAGAAAAAAAAAGAAAGAAAGAAAAACAAATTAGAAAAAACAAAAGCAGTGGCAGCCGAACCCAAAATAGAAGAACCCAGACCCGAGCATTAAATCCCCACCCCAGGCAAACACAGCCGACCCCTCAGCTTTGGTTAAACCCAAGTTTACGTATATATATATATATATATATATATATATATATATATATATATATATATATATATGTATATATATATATATATATTTTTTTTTATTTATATATATATATATATATATAAATATATATATATATATATATATATATATATATATATATATATATATATATATATATATAAAATAAATAAAAATAAATATATATATAAATATTATATATATATATATATATATATATATATATATATATATATATATATATATATATATATATATATATTTTATATATATATATATTTTTATATATATATATTTTATATATATATATATATATATATATATATATATATATATATATGTGTATAAAAAAAAAAATATATATATATATATATATATATATATATATATATATATATATATATATATATATATATATATATATATATATGCCTCGAGATCTGGAGCGTCCCATGGCGTTACAATATTGAGACGTCTTTATTGATTGTTACATGTTTTACTTTTCTCTCTTTCTACATGTTATTTACTGTTATAATAGGCATGTTTTATGTATCTTGCTAGTCCCCTCAGGACTTGGTGATCTCTCTAGGCTTAGTTAGGGAGGAGGATTACCTGAAGGTTACGGTTCTGGAGTCGAGACAGGTGATGTACCTTCGCAGGAGGACAAGATAGTTCCAAAGGACTTCTTTTGATCTATATCGTCTCTTTATTTAGACTTACTACCTTATTTCTTTTTTTTAGCAGACTTGGAGCTGAATATATATATATATATATATATATATATATATATATATATATATATATATATATATATATATATATATATATATATATATATATATATATATCACAGAAGAGAGAGAGCGAGGAACGCTCAAACCGCAAAACCCTAACTCTACCCACGCCTCAGATCGCCCGACCCTGTGCGCCACCACGCCGCCGACGTGGCACGGCCGGCCACGAGCCGCCGACGGCAGACCGGACGACCGCGCGCGCGCCAAAAACAACGCGTGGAACAGAACAATCTCGGTATGAATGGCCGACTTCGTGCCTCGCGTTCGCGACGTACGCTCGACCAATTGGCGTGCCGTTTCTTCCGGTACGCTCGCTACCTAACCCTCTTCAAATCTATTCTTTTAGTTTGTAAGTAAACGTCGTTGATAGTTCAAAAAATTGACTCAAAGTTGATGAAAATCCCGCCCCGAGACTGGACACGAATCAGTCCAAACTCCCAAGTTGGGAGGCAAATTTTTGTTAATCCATTAACTTTTTCAGAAATCTAATTGAACAACTTTTTAGACAACATATACATGATCACAACCCTTTTGATAGACTCTGTTTTTGTAAGGTATATAGGAAGTTATTTGATTCCGAAGTTTAACAAAAAATCCATTTTCAGAATATTAAAAATCATAAAATCCTTCCACACGACGTACGTCCCGCCATTCCAGACGATGTGGTCACGAACCGAAAGCATCAAAAGGTGCGTAACGGATTCGTGGTCGTGTGAGCTTTGACGGAATTTAAATTAGTCGCGTGTGCGCGACGAATTTGATGCGTAACCGTCGAAATTCACTATATCGGCCTCTGTGCAAGTTTCTCAATTACTTCATGCACGCTCGTCAGATCGAGGCGAAACTTACGCCAACATGATCGTATCATTTTTCTGGTCCTGTATGCCAAGTTTGGTCCAATTCTGAGACAGTTGAATTGTACGTCGTTTTGCGGGCCCTACGGTCCCATTCAACAGGCAATTTTGTGCACGGCCCGCCGGAATTCAACTTTGGACACACGGTTGGGTTCTTATCGGAAAAATGAATCCGTAGATATGTAGTTTGATGATTTTAGAGACCGTTGACTCTGGCACGCTTTCCGGTACAAAGTGGGTCCAACGGCGGACATCGTTTTTGTCCGAAATTACCGTTTTGCCCCTGTGTCCAGAATTGGACTTAAGGACAGGCAATCCTAGCTAATTTGACTATTCTGAGAACATTGGTACTGTTTATTTTAGCATTTGGAGACTTCTGTATGTGTTGACTGATTGTGGCTCATTGAGTGGTATAGTATTATTGGTTTCTCCAGCTAAGGACCTCAGGCAAGTGCACTTTTTGATTGCTTTCCGATTCATAGTAGTCTTTTCATTTCATGTCTATACATATATCTTGCTGCTTGTTGACACGCTCGTCACACGGAGTAGTCGAGAGGAAAAATATCTTAGTAAACATGTGAACTACCCAGAACTATCCCATGAGTCTATTCTTGAATAATAGCCGCTGCACACGACAAGTACAGTGTGCCGGATTTACCCCTAGTCGTTCACATGTCGAAATGGATATTCCACACCACCTAGATAGATGTCTTTTATTATTTTTTCCTTGTTTACTTCTCTATCGTGCTATGTCATCAGTTATCTGCCAGTTTTTATCTCTCATATGTTATTTTCATGTCTTGTTAATTCTATTGTGTTCTCGCATTGTCGTCGGTTTGTGTACTTGTTCCATTCCTGACTGAAAACCAACATTTTTCAGGTTTAGCCGCGATCACTCTTAGCATTGGGAAGACTTGGGTATGCTGAGGTCAACCTAGAAATAGAAAGCAATTATATCAATTTCATTAATTGTAAAATCTTATATTTCCTTTAATTTTAAATGATGTAAATGTTGTAATAAATGTAGAAATATGAATGAGCAGCAAATGTTATACTTTGAGCATTTATTTCTTGCGGGCTTGACAGCGTTCTACCGCCGACTCTGCGACGTAGGCTGACTTGGACACGTCTCGTATCCGAAAAAGCGGGTGTGGGTCGTGACAACAATATTAATAAGCTATTTTAGTGTTGGAATTTACTTATAATTTTATTGGAAAATTTGGCATTGGTAAATATGTATGTGTTCCCCTATATAGATATAGATTACAAATAAACATGTAAACCCCATATTTATTTAATATTTCACTTATTTATTTTAGAATCTTGTTTATTATCAAATTTTTAATTATTCAAAATTTACAAGAATTTATGATCATTCAAAAAAATATAATATAATATTCTATAGAAAATAGAATACTTTCATACTAGATTATTAGAAGATTTATTTTAATTTTATAGTGATATAATTTTTATGATTATCTTTGGTATAAATTTATAATAAGAAATAATTATAAATGTTTTATGCTATTAAAATCGTAAATAAAATAGTTATAAAAAATTAGCAAAAAGAAGAAGAAGAAAATATATAGTATACAATATGTTTTTTATGAAAGAATGTTATTTAATTTTTAGGATTATATTTTTCATAAATTATTGATTTTTATAAGAGAGAAAAAAAAAGAAAAAAAACTACTAAACCTAGCCTCTCGCGAGACGAGAGCAGCACCCCCTTAACCCGTGACTAGAACTCCTCCTAGCCGCCTCAACAGAAGACTACATAAATACTAATTGAGTAAAAACAAAACCGACCCTCCTAAACCCTAACTTACCCAAATGCAGCCATGGCCACAACCCCAGGCGCCTTGCCCACGCGCGCCACCACGCCCGACCGTCGGGCCACCGCCGCACGGCCTCGAGCGTCGCAGCGGCAACAGTAGACGCAAGCAACAGCGGCAACAGCAATAGGAGAACAGCCCAGGTACCCTACTTCTCTATCATCTTTTTCCATGTATTCTCGACCGTTTTACGATCCGTAAATTTCAGAGTGCTCGCCTGATTGAACCCCTAGAAAATACTTCAAAAAGATCGTATTAGTTTTCCTTGGATGGTTCATAAAACCATTCAAAATATCAAGAAAAATCATGAAATGAGGAGACCAAAAATAGGTTTCGAAACCAATATTTGAAGGCGAATCCTCGGCAAGATTTCGGACAATTCCAAAATCCAGTTGAACAATTATGTAGGCAACCTAAAAAAGATTAAAACCTTTCTTTTAGTTTAATTTCTCATCCGTTATAGGTAAAGATTTTTGACTTCAAAGTTTAAACAAAACAGTTTTCGAAAACAAAGATTTTTAGAAAAGTTTGTCGATACGACGTGCGCCCCGACAAACCGGACGACGTAGTCTTACACTATATGCATCGAAATACGCGTATGGATGTTGTCGATGTATGGGAACTGAAGGAACTCGATTTTGTTGCGCGTGCGCAAGGAAATCAGTGCGTATCCGTAAAGAAACTCTCGTATCGACCTTTTGCAAACTAGCCCACAACATTGTGCACATTCGTCGTATCGAGTCGAAACTTATGCCAGCAGGACCGAATGATTATTTGGTCGTGTATGCCAAGTTTGGTCCGAATCTGAGAAGGTCGACTGGAACGCCTATTTGGTGGGCCCGTGACCCGATCCAACTAGCAAAATTGTGCACGGCCCGCCGGAATCCAACTTTGGACATACGGTTGGGTTCATCTCCTCAAACCGGATCTGTAGACATGTAGCTTGACGACTTTAGGGACAATAGGTACTGGCACGCATTTCGGTACAAAACTGGTCCAACGATGGATATCGTTTTGACCCAAAATTACAATTTTTCCCATTTTCTAGAATTAGACTTTTGGACAGGCGTTTCCTAGACATATCTTATATTCTAAACAGATTTTATTTCACCATCCGAGGATGTATGCAGTATTTGGTTATCATCGCTTCACTATTCTGACGGTTCGAGCTATTGGACGTCGTCATTTTGCACACAACCTCAGGCAAGATGCCTTATCATATTTACTGCTTTTATTTAGTCTATATTTTTAGTTATTTGCATTTCACTGTTTAATTATTTCCTGTTTAATTATTTCCAGTTCTTCTAGCTAAACCCTTTTTATTATAGTTCATGATTTACTACCTGCTCAGTGATATTAGCTTTGCTTTATTTATTATCTTTTGATTGCATATGGACCTAGAGTTAAGGGACTACCATCTGTAGTGTATTGGATAAACATTGACACAGTTGTACCATGAGATATGTGTGAGATGAGTAGCATGTAGAGGTACTTACGTATTGGCTGATTACCCGTACGCATGCGTTAGGTCTAACTGCTAATAGAGGCATGTAGGAGACTTAGCAGTTAGTAGAGGTACATGATCGCGGATGCGACCTAGATAGATGCATCGGGTGGGAAGAATATTTCCTTGTCGTATGGGCTTCTATTATATATTCCCTTGTAACCCGGAAGCTCCGTTGGAGATACGGGTATGCTTACCCCCTCGTGTTGGCTACTGACATTCTTGAACGTTATACGCTTGAGGTAAGATGATCCACTCGGGTTGGCCACTGTCATTTTTTGAACGTCATGCGCTTAGGTCACTGGTGCCCAAGTGGGGACTATACCAGATCCTATTTACAGCCAGGGCTCATGCGATGAAAGATTTGTTCTCAACTGCATAAACACATTAGAATGGTTAGGTAACCTTAGTCAATGTCATGTCACCTCCGTTCCATTAGTAGGTTAGGACAATATTGCATCACGAAATAGTGTTCTATCCTTGTCCTTGTTTAGTTGTAGGGGTAGTCCACTATTTCGATGATATGATATTGGATCTTGTTATGATTGGGACTATTTTACTTTACTTATAATTTATGACATATTATATATATTCAGTTATGTGGCATGTTCTTTATGTATCTTGTTACATCCATCTGAGGACCTGGTTATCTCTCTAGGTGTGTGCTTTGTGACTTTGCAGGTGTTCTAGCCAAGGCCGTGATCTTCTCCTTCCTTTGAAGATGATTGCCCTTGGTTCGTCTTGTTATTTTTTATCTATCCTTTCCTTGTATATTTCTCTCTTTTAAAATAGTTGGTAGTGGATTTGTCTTTGCCCAACTAAATGTATAAATGACAAATTTTATAGTTGATTTATATTATTATTCTTTTATTTGGTGGATGAGATTTAGTTGCGGTTTACTGTATTTTACAGCTTATGTATACATATGATGGTTCCAAATAGTGGAGTATACTTCATAGGTATGCAGCTGGCATGTCGACGTACTTAGTCCTAGATATTTTGGGACTGGGGCGTTACATGTTTTTGTGGTAGCCAATGTAGGTCAAGGTAAATTGTTTGGTTACTTTATCGTACCAAACAAGCCTGCGAATAGGATTAGAGTCTAGGATCTCATCCACATACTTGACCTCCTTCCTTGATTCCATTTTTCCAAACATTCGTTTGACTCCTTGATTTGCGTCTTGCTTGATTTCCTCTACCGTAACTTCTTAACCCTCTTTCGTGCTTGCTAGTGGTTAGAAAGGTACCCACACTAGATAGATATGTTCTATTGTCCCATCACACCTCTAGTTTAGCTCTTATAAGTTAGGTAGAGTGCCTCACGACCTAGTATTAGAGGATATTGTTAGGATTCCCTAGCCTATAAATCCTTAGATGACCATACCTCACTTTATCGACCAAGCCTTAGACAAAGAAACAGTAGGACGACTGTATAGGCACAAACCCCGAACAAGACTTAGAGTTTAAGGAATTAGGACTATTTTGGTTTTCACTCATCATGATCTTGCGTATTTATATTTTGAAGTAGCTTGATTAATGTCGCTATTATAGCATAGTTTTTGTAAGCTTGCTCTTTTATCGAGCTTGATCAAGGACAGTATTTTATTGGAGGCCTCTATTAACATATTGTCTAATCAGAACCGGTGCATGATGGTCTGATCAACCTAGTGCACTTTGGTTCGCTCTTCGATTATTTTACATTAATTGAGATATAGTTAAACTTGTCCTCTAGGATCTTATCCGCAACGTTCTTGACAAACTTCCTTTTGAAACTATTCAATTGCCCTTGAAACCCATAATTGTAATTCAAACCCATCTCCCTCGAACTCTTATTGTTTTTCGTCACTTATTTCGAAAAACAAACGCTCATAGACATGAAATATTCTTCTATGGCCATGAAGGCTATATATACACAATCGTTTCCATCTATTCAAAATTGGAGAACTATCTTCAACTTGATTCATAACTACCATATCACGTATCGATCACATCGTGACATTATTACCAAAGGTCAAGGTACGAAGTCGCGATTCAAATATTCTTAAACCTTGTTATTCTTAAAACCATGTCCTAGTCTCTAGAGTGAATAGGTGGTAAGCCATTCTTAATTTTAGGAATTATGGGATCACTGGTTGATTAAGGTAAATTGGTTTATGTTAGGAGGATAAATTAGTGACTCATGAACTCCCACTTTCTATTTAGATCATTTGGTGCCCTCGACCGTGACATTAATATTCGGAGCATGAGATCATATGTTACCTTCCAACAAATTTTATATACAAGACATAGACGACTTCATCTTCATGTAGACATATCATGTCCTACTCAAACACGTTCCCTTGTACTATATTCTTATGATACGACTTTCAGGTCAAAACGGCTAATGATAACCCTTACCGTAATACCGATATACTTTCTAACTGCAATTAGAGATCTAACCCTGACTCAAATTTTTTGACCCAATATATGGTTGTGATCTACTCGAAGCCCTCTACGCACATGCTACTAATGTGTCACTCAATTGAGTCTTCTTGTGCTACTTAAACAAAAAAGTCACAAAGGTGTATTCTCGGACTTTAGGAACCTTGTTAACCAACCCGGCTGGAAAACAAATTAGCCAGACCACTCACTTAGAACCTATATAAGATTACCCTAACCTAACAGGAATGGCTCAAATTGATGTCATGGTATCTTGTCCAGTCAATATAGATTAAGACCTATGCTTCATTCAATCAAAGATCGATGTCCAATTAGGGAATCCATTAAGACCCAGTTAAATCCATCCTTGCATATCGCTATAGTTGGGCTATCAAAACCAAACTAGATGAAATAGACCCTTACACCTACAATGTAGTCCCCATCTTTGGTCCACTAATTCTTCTTTCCCTGCTGAACTCTTCAGTCTCATCTCTTAGTTATCCACATTAGGCAAAGACTGCAATCCTACTGTACCAATACGTTTTAGTTACATTCGAACAAGGGATGCCTACCATCTCGTTGGAGTATGACCCTATAGGAACGATATTAATTGTACCAGTTTCTCCTTGAAATTATTGACCACGAATACTATGGCAATATCTAGGCTTCCTTTAAAGATCCGAGACAATATTTAGAATTGCTTTACATCCCCGTGCCATTTTTTAGAAACTGTCCTCCCAGAAAGTCTTATAATGACTATTTCCATGATTAGCCAATTTCTATAAGTTGGGTAGGGCCTTGAACCAAGAATATCTTGTCTTATTGAAAATGGTGCCAACTTGGAATTGTGACAATCCTCTCCTTCATCGTTCCAGAAACCAAGTTACAAATTGACGTACAAACTCTCCCTTTGTAAAAAAAAATATTTTGTATTATTGATATTAAGATTATATTTAATTTCAAGGACAAAATTTTTATAAGTTGGGTAGCATGTAAACCTCCATATTTTTTATTTCTAATTTAAATATTTTTTTATTTCTTCTAATTACTAAACAGCCTGGAATTTTTTTTACGAGTTTCTTATTGGTAAATTTTATTAAATGTGTTTTGCACAAGTTGTTTTGCCACAATATTGATAAGCTATTTTAGTGTTGGAATTTACTTATAATTTTATTGGAAAATTTGGCATTGGTAAATATGTATGTATTCCTCTATATAGATATAGATTATAATTAAACATGTAAACCCCATGTTTATTTAATATTTCACTTGTTTATTTTAGAATCTTGTTTATTATCAAATTTTTAATTATTCAAAATTGACAAGAATTTATCATCATTTATATATATATATATATATATATATATATATATATATATATATATATATATATATATATATATATATATTATAATATTCTATAGAAAATGGAATACTTTCATACTAGATTATTTGAAAATTTATTTTAATTTTATAGTGATATAATTTTTATGATTATCCTTGGTATAAATTTATAATAAAAAATAATTTTAAAGGTTTTATGCTATTAAAATCGTAAATAAAATAGTAATAAAAAACTAGCAAAAAAAGGAAGAAGAAAATATATAGTAGAAAATATGTTTTTTTATGAAAGAATGTTATTTAATTTTAGGATTATATTTTTCATAAATTATTGATTTTTATAAGAGAGAGAAAAAAAGAAAAAGAAAAAGAAACTACTAAACCCAGCTTCTCGCGAGACGAGAGCAGCACCCCCTAAACCCGCGACTAGAACTCCCCCTAACCGCCTCAACAGAAGACGACATAAATACTAATTGAGTACAAACAAAACCGACCCTCCTAAACCCTAACTTACCAAAATGCAGCCATGGCCGCAACCCCAGGCGCCTTGCCCACACGCGCCACCACGCCTGGCCGCCGGGCCACCGCCGCATGGCCGCGAGCGCCGCAGCGGCAACAGTAGACGCAAGCAACAGCGGTAGCAGCAATAGAAGAACAGCCTAGGTACCCTACTTCTCTATCCTCTTTTTCCATGTATTCTCGACCGTTTTATAATCCGTAAATTTCAGAGTGCTCGCCTGATTGAACCCCTAGAAAACACTTCAAAAAGATTGCATTAGTTTTCCTTGGATGGTTCATAAAACCTTTCAAAATATCAAGAAAAATCACGAAATGAGGAGACAAAAAACAGGTTTCGAAACCAATATTTGAAGGCGAATCCTCGACAAGATTTCGGACAATTTCAAAATCCAGTTGAAAAATTATGTAGGCAACCTAAACAAGATTAAAACTTTTCTTTTAGTTTAATTTCTCATCCATTATATGTAATGATTTTCGACTTCAAAGTTTAAACAAAACAGTTTTCAAAAACAAAGATTTTTAGAAAAGTTTATCGATACGGCGTGCGTCCCGACAAATCGGACAACGTGGTCATACACTATATGCATCGAAAGACGCGTGTGGATGTTGTTGACGTGTGGGAACTGATGGAACTCAATTTCATTGCACGTGCGCAAGGAAATCAGTGTGTATCCGTCATGATACCCCTGTATCGACCTTTTGCAAACTAGCCCATAACTTTGTGCACGTTCGTCGTATCGAGACAAAACTTACGCCAGCAGGACCGAATTATTTTTTTGGTCTTGTATGCCAAGTTTGGTCCGAATCTGAGAAGGTCACATAGAACGCCTATTTGGCGGGCCCGTGACCCGATCCAACGGGCAAAATTGTGCACGGTCCGCCGAATCAAACTTTGGACATACGGGTGGGTTCGTATCCTCAAGCCGGATCCGTAGACATATAGTTTGACGACTTTAGGAACCGTAGGTACTGGCACGTATTTTGGTGCAAAATGGGTCCAATGGCAGACATCGTTTTGATCCAAAATTACTATTTTGCCCCTGTACCAGAATTGGACTTTTAGACAGACATTTTCTAGACATATCTTATATACGAAACACGATCGTGGTGTTTATTTCAGCATCCGAGGACGTATGCAGGATTTGGCTTTCATCGCTTCACGATTATGACGGTTCGATCTATTGGACGTAGCCCTTTTGCACACAACCTCAGGCAAGATACCTTGCCATATTTATAGCTTATATTTAGTCTACATTTTTAGTTATCTACATATCACTATTTAATTATTTCCAGTTCTTCTAGCTATACCCTTTTTATTACAGTTGATTTGCTACCTGCTCAGTGATATTAGCTTTGCTTTATTTATTATCCTTTGATTGCATATGGACCTAGAGTTAAGGGACTACCATCCGTAGTGTATTGCATAAACCTTGTCACAGTTGTACCATGAGATATGTGTGAGATGAGTAGCATGTAGAGGTACTTGCGTGTTGGCTGATCACCCATGCCCATGCCTTAGGTCTAACCGCTAATAGATGTATGTTAGGAGACTTAGCAGTTAGTCGAGGTACGTGATCGCAGATACGACCTAGATAGATGCATCGGATGGGGAGAACATTTTCATGGCGTATGGGCTTACCCCCTCATGTTGGCTACTGATGTTCTTGAACGTTATGCGCTTGGGGTAAGATGATCCACTCAGGTTGACCACTATCATTTTTGAACGCCATGCGCTTAGGTCACTGGTGCCCAAGTGGGGACTATACCAGATCCTATTTACAGCCAGAGCTCATGCGATAAAAGGTTTGTTCTCATCTGCATAAACACATTAGAATGATTAGGTAACCTTAGTCAATATCATGTCACCTCCATTCCATTAGTAGCTTGGAACAATGTTGCATCATGGAATAGTGTTCTACTCCTTATCCTTGTTTGGTTGTGGGGGTAGGCCACTGTTTCGATGATGAGATATTAGATCTTGTTACGATTGGGACTATTTTACTTATGATTTATGACATATTATATATATTCAGTTATGTGGCATTTCTTTATGTATCTTGTTACGTCCCTCTGAGGACCTGGTTATCTCTCCAGGTGTGTGCTTTGTGACTTTGCAGGTGTTCTAGCCAAGGCCGTGATCTTCTTCCTTCCTTCGAAGATGATTGCCCTTGGTTCGTCTTGTCATTTTTATCTATCATTTCTTGTATATTTCTCCCTTATAAAATAGTTGGTAGGGGATTTGTCTCCGCCCAACTACATGTATAAATGACAAATTTCATAGTTGATTTATATTATTATCCTTTTATTTGGTGGATTATATTTAGTTGTGGTTTACTGTATTTTATAGTTTATATATACATACGATGGTTCCATATATTGGAGTATACTTCATATGTATGCAGCTGGCATGTCGACGTACTTAGTCCTAGGTATTTTGGGGCATTACATATTGGTCTTGCTGGCGTGGATCCTACTTATGCGTAGCGGCTGAGGAGGGAGATCTCTCTGCGCCTGCGTAGAGGACAGTTGATATGTATGATATGATTTTTGACCAGCTTTGTTTCCGGTAGACTTATTTCTGGGTTAGACTTGGATGTTTCTGGATGTCATTATCTAGACTTGGGTGTTTATTTTACTTTCTGGATGTTTCTAGATGTTTATTTTACTTTCTGGATGTTTTTGGATGTTTATGGAGTCTATTATCTAGACTTGGTTATTATCTAGAAATTCAACGGAGGGTTGCTCCGGCTCTAGTTTTATAAACTGTGATATGTCAAATGCATGTTTATTATCTACAAATTCAATGGAGAGTTGCTCCGAGTCTATCTTTATAACTTGTGATATATTAAATGCATGATTATTATCTTCTAGATATATTTTTCTATCAAGTATGGGAGGACGCAGAGGATCGTACCCCCGTGGCAGTAGAAGAGTATCCCGCGGAGGTAGAGGTTCTACTGGTGGACGGAGTGGTACTCCGTTAGTGGATGACGGTTCCGGTCCCTCGTCTCATAGTACTCCAGTGTACCAGCCACTCGGATCTCCGTCTGCGTCGACGGTACGTGGCAGCACTCCTAGGACGGACAGTTCCAGGCCTGATCCTAGCCCGTCCAGTAGCATTCCTCCTGATAATGGCACTATGGGGACGGAGGAGCGGGTGGAGGAGGTCGCACCTACGTCGTCTACATATGATCCGAGTGATCCCCCATGCGCCTCTCCGGACGAGACGATGATGGAGATTTGGTCCGACGGGCCTACAAAGTAAGTTAATTGGTTAACATTTATTTAAACTTATATCTATATATTAATGAATTTAATTATCGTTTTGTAGATATTGTCCCCCGTCAGTTCAGAGAGCATTGGGGCTATTTCTGAGGTCCAACTACGGCGGGCCTTAGATCAACTACTCGGATCCCTCGGATGAGAGGAAGCCATTCTGGTTTGCCCACATCAAGGTAAATAAAGTATATTACTTTTAGTATAAATTATATTTTATGCATATATATATAGCTAGATAATTTAATTCTTGTAGAAAACATATTTTTATCTACCACACCGGGCTGAGACGATTGAGAAGCAATTTCCTGTCGTTGTTGCCAAGTTGATCCGGGATGCGATCGACGACCAGTAGGCTCAAGACCTTTCCAGAAAAGGGATCTAAGGTTGGATCACGTCCGAGCAGTAGACTGCCATGAAGACTAGATTCGTCGCTCCTAGGTACAAGGAACGGTCGGAGAAGGCGAAGGTGGCTAGGACGATGGTAAGGAAGTGGTGTGGTGGCTCGATTCCCATGACGGAACATTTTCGTCACCTGGTATGTATTTTACTGTAATATAATATTTTAATAAAAGTGGTAATAAAAAGTTTAATTTTAATGACAAATATTTTATTACAACAGGTAAAGAAGGGTGTGAACACCAACATAGTACCGGTCTTCATGGCTACCCATCGGAAGGACGGAAAGTTCATCGATGATCGGGCCACGCAGAGCTATGTAAGTATTACTTTACGTGTCACTAACTTTATTATAACTTAAAATATGCAAATATATCCATAGACATGGAACAACTAGGTTGGTAGTAAATATTATGCTTATCGAGATACGTACTTTTCTAGGATGAGTATCCTAGGCTAGAGCGTGAGCTTACTAGTGCATCTATGGAGGGAGGGGCTGGTACTTTAGCACAGCCCCCTCCAGTTCGGACGATGGACGAGCTCTGGATGACCACCGTTGGTGGTCTTCAGAGGGGTACGTACTACGGTACGGGATCCTATGGCACCTTTGTGGCAACGCAGTCATCTAGAGCCTTCTCTGCTAGTGTTCATTCCCCATAGCCCTCAGAGGAGTCGATCTGAGTGGTGGAACTCTGTCGCCAGCTTACTAACCTGCGTGACGAGCTGTTGTGGAGGATGTAGCAGCCCCAGTCTCAGCCACAAACGGACGGTGGGGCCCTCACCGCACGATTTGATATGCTCGAGTGCACCATTAGGGAGACGGGCGAGAGGACGGATCGTGCTGTTTAGGGGGTGCAGGGGATGCAGGCAGCCATTGGCGAGCAGGTTTCGAGGCTGGCGGCTGTTATGGCTTCCACCAACTCCAGATTGTTGGCCATGGAGCGGACACTTCCTGGTCATGCTTCGGCATCCACACCGACTGCAGCAGCTCCACTGCCTCCTCTTCCTCCTACTGATGGGTCGTCACCGATGATGCTGACCCCGGAGCAGTATAGGTTCCTGCTGTCCCAGGTGCAGGCACTGCCTACTCCTCCTCTTCCTCCTCAGCATGACCAGGCGTAGTCCTTTATTGGACTTGTTTTCATTTGTTGTGTTGGTGACCGATTGTTGGTTCTTTATGTATTTGTTGGTTTATTTATTTATTTTATCCCGAATATGACTATTTGTGTTATGTTATGTTGAATATTATCGGACACACTTTTTATAGCTGTTTGGCAGTAGATTTGTATCCACCCGGCTATTTCTTGTCTTTCTGACCGTTCGATTCTATTTATTTGATTATTATAGTACGTTATTATTATTTGTCTCTATATTGGTTTACCGGTGTTGAGTGTTCCACCGAAGGGGTCGACGAACCTAGAAAATTCTACGGAGGGTTACTACGGGTCTATTTTTTTCAAACTAAAACTCTAAATGTAGGTACAATATTTTTAATGTAACTGTTATTTATGTGAAATGCATACTGCGTGCTATTTTAAAAAAAATTAGAATTAGCGACGTTTAGCGACGGTCAGCGACGCGTATATACGTCACTAGAACGTCACAAACCTGAGAATCAAACGTCGCTAATCGTCGCAGATACGTTGACGTGGCAAACTGTACAGGTCAACTAATCTAGTATCTGGACGTCGGTATTCAAGTATCTTAACGTCGCTAAATGTCACAAAAATGATGACGTGGCAACAAAAAAATTCTCAGATATTGAGTCGCACAACGTCGCTAATCATTAATTTAACGTTGCTAAAATCTGAACGGACAGCGACAATCATCAATGAAAGATTACGTCGCTAATTAGCAACGTTGTTGTCGGTAAATGTCGCTAAAACTAGCGACGTAGTGCGTCATAGATCTACGTCGCTATGGCGACGAATAGCGACATTTTTGCTAATAGCCACCATGAATAACGCGACCTGGCCGAAATGTCGCCAAATACGTCGATGTTTTCAGTCAGCGACATTTTATTGGTGTTTAGCGACGTCGTTTGGCGTCGCTAATATGAGATATTTTGGTAGTGATAATTCCTCGGAACAAGATCCTTTTTTTATTAATAAAAGGCTACCTTTGAACTACTATAATCTTCCATATTGGAATGCCATGTATACTCTAGATAATGTCTTAGTATCGTTACAAACACAAGTAAAAACTGTTAACAATGTAAATTGGGTTATCCCATACCGAGGAGTCTATTATATAGTTCTGCCTCGAAACAAGGACGAAAAATCCATCATCTTCGGCAAAGTGGAACGTCATTAAGACCTCCCTACAATCGAACCAGAACCCGATAACTGTAGAATGCAAATCTACCGCTAGACTAACCAAGCAAAGTATCTCATCCAGAAGATGGGTTACGACTTGAAAAGCGACAGGCTTGAATTACGAAAAAGGTCGACGTCTTCCCATATGACTTCCGGTTCCAAAAGGGAAGCCTTAAGACTACTATCACCGCACTTGACGGGGGGTAGGTTACGTAACACCTACAACTGTCATGCCCCGACCCAGAAAATCACTCGTCCTCGCATCAATTTATCTGAATAATCATCCTCGCTGGGGTGTGATGTCGTACGAGTCTGAAGTTGTACTCGTATAAGGCAAGATGACAATTTGTCAAATGGTTATCTTTGATTTGTGTATTACCTGTAGAAGAAAGAGAGTATATGAAATAATTTTCTTTAATGATAAATGAACTGAGGTTACAAAGGCTTTCAATAGCCCACATGAATTTATCGAATTGGCTTACAAGACTCAGGTTCTCTCTTACCCACAAAGGATTTCACAGTTCCATACATCATGTTTTGTATTTTTTGGCCGTATCATCCTATTGCAAGTCTGAGCGTCAATACGGTCGTACTCCTCAAAATGCTACGGCATTTTCTGCCTCAGCGCGTTCAAGTGAAGGTATGTCGCGAGAATTTCTATTACCTGCATCCTGCAAGCAATCTAGTGGGGGATCAGTACTAATCCTCTCGCATACTGATATTGACCCACTTTGCTAAGCCGATATTAAGTAGAGTTTTGAATCAAGCAACATACAAGTTAGTGATCATTATATCCTTGCCTTAGGGAGAAATGGCATATTCGAAAGCAGTAAATCATGTTATCATGGCAAGCATGTTATTTTGATTCGCATAAGCAAGCATGCAACATTCAGCAATCTCGTGTTGTTTTGTGACTTCTTACCAGCATCGACGCACTCACCCTTGCCCGACGCAAGGTGAATACGCCTACCATCTTTTTCTGTCATGTTATAAGTGATCTATGTGCAGGATATCTGTGTGCCTATACTTTTAACCCATCGTTCCTTAACTATATGAAGGTCATTGGCTTTGCAGCCATAATAGACATATCAATGGTACGATGGTGACTACTTTAACATGGGGTGCTAATCCCTGAAGTACTTCTGAACGATAACGGTATTTTTGGCGCTAAATAATTCGCCTATCTCTATTTCCATTAGCACAATGCCCCAACTCAATGTTCATCAAATGAACGGCCCGAAGGCCCCAAACATTTCCAAGGCATTTTGCTACATTCAATAGTTCCATCACATTCGTGCCACAACTATTCTCTTCGTGTCACGACCCACACCTGCTTTTCAGGATACGAGTGTGTGTCCAAGCCAGCCTACGCTGCAGTGTCGGTGGTAAAACGATGTCTAGGCCGCAATAAAACAAAATGCTCATAAAATAATTATTATTTCTCATTCACAACATCTAAATTATTTTACAACATTTTAAGTTCACATTTAATCCAAGTACAATGTCTCACAGAAGAAAATAAAAACACTGATCTGACTAATCTTCTATGTTAACCTCAGCATACCCACGCCTCCCCAATGCTAAGAGTTGTCGCGACTAACCTAAAAAATGTTGGTTTCCAGTCAAGAATAGAAGGAGTACATTCTAATAGCAAATTGACAGTCTATAAAGTAGTCAATAGTAATGAAAGACACGAGGGACATATAGGCATAGAATCATGGCAAGAACTGAGCATGGTAAAAATAACGAGTGAGAATAAATAATAAAGCTGACAAGACCTGCAACCAGCAATGTATAAAGTGGAAACAGAAACTGCATCTATCTAGTGTGTTGAAATGCCGCTTTCGACATTTATACGACTAAGAGATAAATCCGGCACCCCACACGTAAAGTGTGCGACTGCTATCAGACACGATCAGAACAATAGGATGTTTCTGGGTATATTTACATATCCACTAATGTATTTTTCGCCCGACTAGTACTCATAGATTCAACAGGTCACAAAATAGGGTAAACACGCAAGTCACAAAAAATAACATGCAAAGAATATATAACTACTACATCGTGTAACCATCGTGTCGAGAATCAACAGAATAAATGTAAGACAATACAAAATACATGAATCATAAAAGTTATCAAATACGAAAACTATCAGAAATGTACTCGCCTGGGGTCCTTAGCTGGTGAAACTGATAATACCATTGCATTTGAAATAGTCCAGTTGGCTATGGTAGTACGCAAAACTAACAACATTCAACCACTCAATGAGCTACAAGAGTCCAACTCCCGTAATTGTCTTTGGATGCTGAAATAAATATCACGAACATTTTTGGTATAAAAGATATGTCTAAAAATTCCTAAACAAAAGTCTAGTTCTGGATACAGGGGCAAAATCACAATTTTAGGTCAAAACGATGTCCGCCGTTGGATCCACTTTGCACCGAAAAGCGTGCCAGAGCCTATGGTATCTAAAGTCATCAAACTAAATATCTATGGGTCTGGTTTGACGATACGAACCCAACCATATGTCCAAAGTTGGATTTTGGTGGACCGTACATAAATTCGCCCGTCACGGGTCCGCCAAAATAGCATTGTCGGTCGACCTTCTTAGAATTGGACCAAACTTGGCTTACAGGACCAAAAAATGATACGGACCTATTGGTGTAAGTTTCGTCGTGAGATGACGAATGCGCACGAAGTTATGGTCTAGTTTGTAAAAGGGCCGATACGGGATATCTCGACGGATACGGCTCGATTTCATCGCACACACCAACGAAATCGGGTTCCGTCGAATCCCCCATGTCAACAAGATCCATACTCATCTTTTGATGCTCGTAGGTTGCGATGAAGTGGCCTGATTTGTCGGGGCACACGCCGTATCAGAAAGTTTTTCCAAGATTCTATAGTTTTCGAAACAGTCTTTCTTAATTTTTTGAAAGCGAATAACTTCCTGCAAACTTGATAAAATCAGGAACTACCAAAGGAATTTTAATCATGTATATGTTGCCTAAAACTGTTTGAAACTAGTTTTCAAAAACTCTAAGTGATTGGTTCAGAAATTGCCTTCAACTACATCCTCGAGACTGTTGTACTCACAGTGTAAACCTCGATTTTTTGTCGACTTTTCAACTAAATTTTTAGAAGATCCAGGGCATCTAAACTCGTACCAGTTGTCAGGCCTTGTAGCCGTATATGTTGTGTTTACGATGAACAAATTGGTTCATGGATTGATTAAGAGAAGAAGGCGAAAGAGGATGATAAATATGGGTATCTGGCTTTGGATTGGGAACTGGGTACTCTCCGTTTTGGGGTCGATCCAGCGGTTCTCCGATGATCTGGCGGTCGACAACAGGTGGAAGGCGGCTAAGGATGCATGGAAAGGTCCCCCATGGTCTGGAAAGGGTTGGCGAAGCGTTTGGTATTGGTCTCCTGAGAATTCGTAGGTGTTTTTTTTTCTTCTCTATGTTTTCTCGACCCTGGGTTTTGTATTCGGATATAATCCGATCATGTTTGGGTTTAAATGAGGTTAAAAAACCTAGATTGGTGTAATCTCGTAGGGATTAGGATTATATTGGGTAGATTTTGGGAGATTCGATTCAGATTTTTACGAACATTTTGTTCGTGAAGAATAGCCGAAACTCGTTCGGCGGCTTGGGGTCGGGATTTCCTATGCACTGTTCATCAGTACATTCTAAGAGGGAAAAAGAGTAAAATAGTTGTATGTTTATTTATCCCATATATATACATATGTTTATATAGTCATAAATATACCTCCCACAAATATTTTCTAGGAATTCTATAAATTCCAGAAATACATAAATATTTCCACCATTATTTTAGTAACCGTATATTACAAGTTTGCTTATTACTATACTTGTATATCAATAGGTATACATGTATGTACTAGAAATATGATATTAAACTTTTTTAAAATTTAAAAACTCTATAATGCCTTGATTAGTATTTCTAGTAAAATATTTTAAAATCAATTATTAGAGAAATTCCCACTACTTGCAATATTTAATAGAAAAAGACATGCTTATTACTAAACTATTTGCTAATATGAAATATCATAAAATAATAATTTTAATATAATGAAAAAAATAGCCGGGTTTATATATAAGCATTTTGGTCTGCCTATTATAGATATGTTTATACACAAATATCTATAGCCTAATATATATATAATAATATAAATAGGTTTCTATACACTCATGTACAGCAAAGAAAATACTCTTGACGTATATTAACACATTCTCTCAATTAATTATCCATTTAAAATCATATAACCTTTACATTATATAACCCTTATTTAAAAATAATTATTACACAACTAATATAAAATACAAAATTATAAATATAAAATATATACCTACATGGACATCTTTGCACCCACTACATGCCTACATGGGCTTGAGTTTGGTTCGGGACCAGTTTGACTAGTTTAGCATAATCGGATCTCCTAAGAAGTCAATAATCTAATAATAAATAATTAAGTCATCTATTGGGGTAAAGTCACAACTTCGACTTTTCCTGGTTAGAACACACATATGGCTCGGCCTTCCCTACCATGGCTAAAATATTTGTCAAAGCACGCAACTACACTATCCGTGCCATAATTTTTAGTCTTCTTGCACTCCAAATCTTAATTATAACTAAGGCCTTCTACAATAATAACTATTAATTAAAATATTTATAAAATTCCAAAAAATTACTATTTTAAGTCAAATGAGTAATAAAAATATATATTTTCAAAATTCCGGGGAGAGAGGTTACACTTCACAACGAAGCCATCTTTCATAAGTCTCGTGCACGTACGCACGATTTGTTTAGTTGTTCTCCATACTTCGAGTTGTGCATTTGATGCACGTCTTGATACCGTATTTCCATGTTCTACGTCTTAGTGTTCATTGTTCATGGCATGTGCACTAGGGCAGTCGCCTCCATAGTCTTTCAATGTGCTAGCCTTCTAACTCGGGCGCGGGGGTATGAAATGACTCGTGCACGGTAAAACACCTAAATTTTCTACTATTTTTTTATTATTAAATTTGGTACTGATTTAAATTTTTGTATTGTACGTCGTATAATCGTATTATACGTCGCGCACGAAATTTTATTTTTTCGAATTTGCTCGACGAGTGCGATTATGTGCGAGCGTACATA
This sequence comes from Iris pallida, assembly GCA_029216955.1. Taxonomy (NCBI): domain Eukaryota; kingdom Viridiplantae; phylum Streptophyta; class Magnoliopsida; order Asparagales; family Iridaceae; genus Iris; species Iris pallida. The sequence goes on along the minus strand of JANAVB010019797.1, from coordinate 2,752,326 downwards.
TTTTTGAAAAATACTTTTCTTCTATTTTTATGGTTTCAAAATATTATACATAATAATTATTTAGCTATCATACCAAAATTTTCAAGTTCATTATTTTATTTATTTACACAAAGGCTTTCGTTTATACAGTTATTAATTATAAATAATATTTTTAGTGCGCACATGTATTGCATAAATATTTTATTAGTGTAATTTTCAAAATTATTAATATTAATATTTTATTATTCAAAAAGATTTATTATTTTCGAAATTATTAATATTAATATTTTTGGAAAATATATTTCAAAATTATTGTGGAGATTTAAATCTTGATTTGAAATGTTGGATTTATTTAAATAGCTAAGTATTTGAATTTGATTTATCCTATTCGATTTTTAAACTAAAAATTAAATTAGATTTAATTAGATTTGAATTGGATTTGATTTGGATGTAGATTTATTAAATTGATTTAAACTAGTAATTGAATTATCTATTTTGGGATTTAAATTATTCCTAATCCATATCTAATTGGGAATTCCCACATCCTATAAATAGGCAGGTACTCCTCCAATTTTTTATCATCCACCAAATTTTCTCCACAAATTTCTACAAAGTGTACGTGCCTCGTGTCGGTGTCCATCTCTTCCGTGTCAGCCGTGACGGCCTCGGGTCCGATCCCGGGTGTCTTTCCAATAGGTTATTTCTTTACATATACATTCATTTCTCTTCTTGTTGTCCGACAATCCCGGACCTCATCACCGTCCTCGTGTCCGACACGTGGACACAAGCCCTAATCATAAACCCAACCCTAAGTCCCTAAACCTTAGCCCTAACCCTAATCGACAACTCTGCCACCCTTCCTACTGCTCGAACCCCGCCACGACCATCGCCACCACGACCACACACCCGGCCATCTTCATCACCACCCCCATGCCCTCACGACCACCTCCGCCTAGATGACCAGCACCACCACAACCCGGCATTCTGACCCCTCAGCACCCCATCTCTGTCCCCGACTCAGCCACCTCGGCCAAACACCATTGCCACCCCGGCCAACGACGGCCGCGCCCAAAAAGAAGCCAAAAACCCAAAATTTAACCAAATAAGAACACACGCACACACCCCTCACCTCCGACAGAGCAGTCTCCTCCGTCGCGCCTTGCCGACATGAGCCCGTACTTCTCTGACCGCCTCTGCCATATCCCCCCGCAGTCGTCGCCTTGTATTGCGACCAACACGCTACGACGCCGAGTGTCCCTCCGGAGTCGACGACGGTCGCCACCACCGGTCCGTTCTTGCGCGGCCCCGCCGATCTGGTGAGCTCTGGCCACCGTAACCCTCTGAACACCGTAACCCCCCTTCCTCCGTCGCTCCAGCGACCAGCGCCGCCCCGACGCTGGCGCCGCGTCACCCCTCTCTGTGCTCCCCTTTTTCCTTCGCCTCCGGGCCCAGCTTCCGACCGCCCCGTCAGATCCGCCACCGCCACGGTTGATCCACCGAGAACCCCGCCTCGCCGACCTCCGGCATGCCCTAGAAACACCGCTTCCGCCGCACAGGCCTCTCCGATCATCTCTCTCCTCCGACTCCTCCTCGATCCTCCCGCTTCTCCTCCCTCGATCTTCACCTCCGCCGACTCCACACAGCTCAGAGCAGCCCCTCTCAGCGTCTGCTCCGCCTGAACCTTCGCCCGCCGCCTCGCTCTCCTTTTCAGCCCGCCGGACCGCCGACTTCCGCTCCCCCTCTCGAAAACCCTCCGACCACTCGCTCACCCGCTCCTCCCTCTCTATCTTCTTCTCCTTTGCTCTTCTCTCTCATCTCTTTTAATTATTTTCAAATGGCCAAAGGTTCGAGTACTGCACTGATTAAAGTATACAGCAGTACAACTGTACTGTTGTTAGCTTTTATTTTTTTTAATTATTTATTTTATTTATTTTATAATTTTTATTGTTATTATTATTATTATTATTTTACAGTATAATATTTAGGATAAGTTATAAGTATTATTATGATTATCATTAGTATTAATATTACTGTTACTATTTTGTTTATTAGATAAATAGGTAGTTAATATTTTTAAAATTATGTTTGGCAACACAGTAGCCCAAAAATATTTTCCTAGTTTTTTTAATATATTTATTTAAAATATTTTTGGACTAATGAAAAAAAAATTAGTTTCTAACCTAGATATCCTATTTTGATAAGATTCGAGTTTTTGCCTAAAAAATTTATTTTGATTTCTAGTATTACCTACAAGTATTTTTACAAATGAAATATAGTTCTCTCTAAACCATATTTTTACTACTTAGAGCTTAGACGGAAAACGATTTCTAATTTATAAGTACGTATTTTATCTAAAAATATTTTTTTTAAATTATTATAAATTGTTTTCTAAATTCGTATATATTGTTTATCAAATTTTCTTTCGATTATCCTTTTGTCCGCGACTAAGCCCATTACTCCCAATCCCCTGCCAAATTCAAGTCTACCTTGTGTCCACCCTAACCAATTTAACTGTCCTGGACCCAATGGAACTGTCCGTGCCGACATCAGAGGTCACCTTGTATAGTTGTTACACCGAAGTTGCAGATCGTGCCACCTTGATCATCGCAGCACACCAGGCGTACTACCAGGCAAGACACCTTGCCATTAGCTGTTTAATTATTTTTGCTCATATTTCATGCATTACTTATTTTTTTTATGCAAACAAACTGTGATCATAACTGTTCATTTATATTTCCTGCTGTGTATTATTTTTCTTACAAATTAAACCTAGATTTAAGGGACCACCTTGTGTGTCGCATTCATTGGCCTTGACACGTTGTAAACACGAAGTTGTGTGTCACATGTAGAATACGGAAGTGCGTGATTAGCTGGCCACCAGTACGTACAAGCCGTGCGATAGGAATAACCGCTAATAGATGTTGCATGCTAGTTTGACTTAGCGGTTATAGTGGTTTGTGTTGTGGATACAACACAGTAGGCATTGGGCGGGGAGGACAATTCCTTAGCGTATGGGCTTCGATGCACTTCCCTTGTGACCCGGACTCTCCGCTGGAGATACGGGATTGATGACCCAAGATTACTGACGGCCAGTGACGATTCTGCGAAACGTCATGCTCTTCCTGATGGGGCCTCTGGTGCCCAAGGGGGACTATGTCGATCCTATTCACCCCGGGCCCATGCGTAGGAAGGATTATTCTTAACAACATTTCACTTAGAATGGTAGGCTGCCCTATCCGTTAGGTACGAGTACTTTTGGTTTGGGTACTTGTATCTGACCGTGACTTGGAACAATAACTTGTCGCGGATTAGTTCGTCACATCTTGTCCTTGTTTGGTTGTAGGTGTGACTTACTACTTCGATGAGAAGGTATTGAACCTTGTTGGGGTCCGGATACCATATCGGATTCTTAGCATGGAAAGATACGTCGTCGTGAATTAGTTTACCATCTCCTGTCCTTGTTTGGTTGGGGGGATGGTACGCTCGTTCAGTAGGTGCGTATTGGACCATGTTATAAATTCGATTGACTTATTTATTGAGCAATATTTATTCAGTTTATATGGCATACTATTATGTGTCTTGTTACGTCCCTCTGAGGACCTGGTTGCCTTGTCAGGTGTGTGCTATTGTCTTTCGCAGGTGCTTTAGCTCTAGCCGTGATCTTCGCTATTTCTTCGAGGATGATTGCACTTGGATCGTCTTCGCTTCGCTCGCCACTCATTTCATTTTCTATGTACTTTTCTTTATTTTGTTGGTAGTGGATTTGTCTCCGCCCAACATATTGTATCAAGACAAATTTATTCTCATTATATGATCTTTTATTCATTTATTCTGTGTGGATGAGATTAGTTATGGTTCTACTGTATTTTACAGCTTATGTATTTATACGAGGCTTCCATATATTGGAGTATACTTCGTATGAATATAGCTGGCATGTCTACGATCCTAGTCCTTCATATTTTGGGACTGGGACGTTACATGTTTTTGTGGTGGCCCATGCAGGTCAAGATAAATTGTTTGGTTACCTTACCGTACCAAGCAAGCCTGCGTATAGGATTAGAAGTCTAGGATCTCATCCACATACTTGACCTCTTTCATAGATTTTATCTACCGTTTGACTCATCAATTGCATCTTGCTTGCTTCCTTCCATCCCTATTCTTATCTTCCCTTCGTGCTTGCTAGAGATTGACCCTACTAGTTAGTTATCCCAAAACACCATTAGTTTAATTCTTTAAGTTGGGTAGAGTACCTTATGAACTAGCAACCCCTTTGACCTAGTGACCTATATTAGCAAGCTTATTTAGATCCTAGTATCTAGAGGACCTAACCCGTCTAGCCAACCAAGGACTTGGACAAGAAGACTATAGGACGACTGTATAAAGACCATCGCAGGACATGACTTAGCTCCTTTAGAGGTTCGAACCAATTTCTACTCTCGTGCCTATAATTTCACTCTCTTGACAAATGTTGCTACTACAACCTAGATTTGCAAGTTCATTAATTATCGAGCTTGTTCACGACATATGTTATTGGAAGATATCCCACTAACATGTTGTCTAATCAGAACCGGTGCATAATGGTCTGATCAACCGAGTGTACTTTGGTTCGCTTTTGTCTATTACTCTACGTGGATGGGGACATAATTAAACTTGTCCCTTCCAATCCCATCCACGACTGCCTTGGCAACTCCTTTGAAATTTTTTTCGATCGTCTTTGAATCACGTATTCGTATTCGATAACGTCTCCTTCGAACTCTATATTGCTTTCGCCTTCACCTATTTTAGGAGGACGAGGGCGTTATACTAGAACTTCCTCTAGCCTTCCTATCGGCTATGACCATTCTCACTCGATGTTGCTATATCTTCATCCTAAACTCCTCGCCCTTCTTCTCGGCCCTATAATTACTGTCATGACCTTCTAATCGAGTAAATCTAATTCATTCTCTAATCGTGCCCTCAACCTACTCTCAAGAGACCATAACTTTAAGGTCTCTAAATTATTTTTATTTTACTTGAACCCATACTATTCTTTATTGCGTGTCATCTTAAACATTTCCTTCTTGCGTTAATCCATGACGACCTTCGCCTTATTGAAATCACGACGCTAATGCAAGTTTTCATTAAACGTCGTTCCCTTGTCATGATTTGACTGTGCTTTCTCATCGCTACCCTTGTGTCTTCTCACCCCCTACTAATTCTTAATTTCGAGGACGAAATTCTTTTAAGTTGGGTAGGATGTAAAACCCCTAAATTTTCTACTATTTTTTTATTATTAAATTTGGTACTGATTTAAATTTTTGTATTGTACGTCGTATAATCGTATTATACGTCGCACACGAAATTTTATTTTTTCGAATTTGCTCGACGAGTGCGATTATGTGCGAGCGTACATATTTTTGAAAAATACTTTTCTTCTATTTTTATGGTTTCAAAATATTATACATAATAATTATTTAGCTATCGTACCAAAATTTTCAAGTTCATTATTTTATTTATTTACACAAAGGCTTTCGTTTATATAGTTATTAATTATAAATAATATTTTAGTGCGCACATGTATTGCATAAATATTTTATTAGTGTAATTTTCAAAATTATTAATATTAATATTTTATTATTCAAAAAGATTTATTATTTTCAAAATTATTATTATTAATATTTTTGGAAAATATATTTTAAAATTATTGTGGAGATTTAAATCTTGATTTGAAATGTTGGATTTATTTAAATAGCTAAGTATTTGAATTTGATTTATCCTATTCGATTTTTAAACTAAAAATTAAATTAGATTTAATTAGATTTGAATTGGATTTGATTTGGATGTAGATTTATTAAATTGATTTAAACTAGTAATTGAATTATCTATTTTGGGATTTAAATTATTCCTAATCCATATCTAATTGGGAATTCCCACATCCTATAAATAGGCAGGTACTCCTCCAATTTTTTATCATCCACCAAATTTTCTCCACAAATTTCCACAAAGTGTACGTGCCTCGTGTCGGTGTCCATCTCTTCCATGTCAGCCGTGACGGCCTCGGGTCCGACCCCGAGTGTCTTTCCAATAGGTTATTTCTTTACATATACATTCATTTCTCTTCTTGTTGTCCGACAATCCCGGACCTCATCACCGTCCTCGTGTCCGACACTTGGACACAAGCCCTAATCATAAACCCAACCCTAAGTCCCTAAACCTTAGCCCTAACCCTAATCGACAACTCTGCCACCCTTCCTGCTGCTCGAACCCCGCCACGACCATCGCCACCACGACCACACACCCGGCCATCTTCATCACCACCCCCATGCCCTCACGACCACCTCCTCCTAGATGACCAGCACCACCACAACCCGGCACTCCGACCCCTCAGCACCCCATCTCTGTCCCCGACTCAGCCACCTCGGCCAAACACCATTGCCACCCCGGCCAACGACGGCCGCGCCCAAAAAGAAGCCAAAAACCCAAAATTTAACCAAATAAGAACACACGCACACACCCCTCACCTCCGACAGAGCCGTCTCCTCCGTCGCGCCTTTCCGACATGAGCCCGTACTTCTCCGACCGCCTCCGCCATATCCCTCCGCAGCCGTCGCCTTGTACTGCGACCAACACGCTACGACGCCGAGTGTCCCTCCGGAGTCGGCGACGGTCGCCACCACCGGTCCGTTCTCGTGCGGCCTCGCCGATCTGGTGAGCTCCGACCACCGAAACCCTCCGAACACCGTAATCCCCCTTCCTCCGCCGCTCCCGCGACCAGCGCCGCCCCGACGCTGGCGCCGCGTCACCTGTCTCTGTGCTCCCCTTTTTCCTTCGCCTCCGTGCCCAGCTTCCGACCGCCCCGTCAGATCCGCCACCGCCACGGTTGATCCACCGAGAACCCCGCCTCGCCGACCTCCGGCATGCCCTAGAAACACCGCTTCTGCCGCACAGGCCTCTCCGATCATCTCTCCCCTCCGACTCCTCCTCGATCCTCCCGCTTCTCCTCCCTCGATCTTCACCTCCGCCGACTCCACACAGCTCAGAGCAGCCCCTCTCAGCGTTTGCTCCGCCTGAACCTTCGCCCGCCGCCTCGCTCTCCTTCTCAGCCCGCCGGACCGTCGACTTCCGCTCCCCCTCTCGAAAACCCTCCGACCACTCGCTCACCCGCTCCTCCCTCTCTCTCTTCTTCTCCTTTGCTCTTCTCTCTCATCTCTTTTAATTATTTTCAAATGGCCAAAGGTTCGAGTACTGCACTGATTAAAGTAAACAGCAGTACAACTGTACTGTTGTTAACTTTTGTTTTTTTTAATTATTTATTTTATTTATTTTATAATTTTTATTGTTATTATTATTATTATTACTTTACAGTATAATATTTAGGATAAGTTATAAGTATTATTATGATTATCATTAGTATTAATACTACTGTCACTATTTTGTTTATTAGATAAATAGGTAGTTAATATTTTTAAAATTATGTTTGGCAACACAGTAGCCCAAAAATATTTTCCTAGTTTTTTTAATATATTTATTTAAAATATTTTTGGACTAATGAAAAAAAAATTAGTTTCTAACCTAGATATCCTAATTTGATAAGATTCGAGTTTTTGCCTAAAAAATTTATTTTGATTTCTAGTATTACCTACAAGTATTTTTACAAATGAAATATAGTTCTCTCTAAACCATATTTTTACTACTTAGAGCTTAGACGGAAAACGATTTCTAATTTATAAGTACGTATTTTATCTAAAAATATATATTTTTTAAATTATTATAAATTGTTTTCTAAATTCGTATATATTGTTTATCAAATTTCCTTTCGATTATCCTTTTGTTCGCGACTAAGCCCATTACTCCCAATCCCCCGCCAAATTCAAGTCTACCTTGTGTCCACCCTAACCAATTTAACTGTCCTGGACCCAATGGAACTGTCCTTGCCGACATCAGAGGTCACCTTGCATAGTTGTTACACCGAAGTTGCAGATCGTGCCATCTTGATCATCGCAGCACACCAGGCGTACTACCAAGCAAGACACCTTGCCATTAGCTGTTTAATTATTTTTGCTCATATTTCATGCATTACTTATTTTTTTTATGCAAATAAACTGTGATACATGGCATAACTGTTCATTTATATTTCCTGCTGTGTATTATTTTTCTTACAAATTAAACCTAGATTTAAGGGACCACCTTGTGTGTCGCATTCATTGGCCTTAACACGTTGTAAACACGAAGTTGTGTGTCACATGTAGAACACGGAAGTGCGTGTGTAGCTCCCCTTCCCGACAATTTTGAAATATTTTAGTATTATTTATTTTTGTATTGATATTAATTTATTGTTCCTAAATTATATCATTAGTATTCGTCTACTTTGATAATTCATTATCAAATAGTTATACATATATATATGTAAATATGTGCACATGAGTAATTTACATGGAAACATGATTACATTACATACGTCATGCTTTCAAAATTGTGTTTCCAAAACACAAACTCTCTTGTTAAAGTCGGAATTTGGAAAAACTCCAGTCTAGAGTATTTCTCCACATTCACAATTTATGTAATAAGTTGATGATTCAATGCTTGATATAACCAATTGTCGGGTGAGTACTGGTATGTGTTGTGAGCTAAATATTTGTTGCTAATGCAAAATTCATTTTGTACTTACACTTTTCCTTTCATACAATTTACTAAAATATTGAAGTTCTGACACTATGCTAACCAAGTTGATAAAAAATGATGTGAATGTGTTCATAGTCGCACTTATCTATTCTTGATATTTGCTAAGAAGTCTAGGTTTGATGATAACAAGCAAACTAGTGGATGAAGGCCTGTTCTATGTTTGATACAAATATTTGTTGAAGTATAATCATCAATCCGTATTATAAAATTCCTTTTTCTATTATGCTTATATAAACTTCACAGTTCAATTCTGTTTACAATACATATTTACAAAATTCGTAGCTGCTATAGGTGTGGTGCAAATGTCAGCTTTGTTTACAATGAGAAGTTTAAACATCAACTATTTCTTTTATTTTCATTTTCTTACAGTAGCAATATGCAACATTTTACCACGGCATAAACCAGCAGCCCCATAGGCCCGACCCAGCCCAGCATCACTTTAAGCTCTATGTTTTTTTAGCATAGATAATATATATATATATGCGTGTGGCAACAGTTTATAAACCCGAGCCAGGAAATTCAAACCAACACAGCATACATCTCGAGCGGCTCTTAATTTCTCCCACACCCAATAACCCGGAACCCACAAGCCCGAGAGCAAGCCCCTGAATTGTTCTGCTACTATATATATTCGTACGTATATAGGTATAGAGGAGAGCGAAACATCAAAATCCTAAACTACGCGCCACCGTCCCCATTACGGGCCTCCACCGTCTTATGCGAACCTTGCCTCCACGACGGGTCTGACTAGTGGCTTCTCGACGTATAGCCCAACCTCCTCCCCGAGCGGCACCATCGACCCTCGACCATTCGCTGCGAGGAATGTCATGCAAACCCGGGCCGTGCGACCACTTCTCTCTGCCAGAGTCCTCGAAAGATTATGCAGCATCGGCACCGCCGAGGCCGAGTCCATGTTCCATGACATGGTCCCCTCCGGCGTCTCCCCGTACGCCGCCGCCTACGGCGTCCTCCGCAAGATGTACTCCTTCCACCTTCATGACTTCGACTCTGCGTACGCGCTCATCGGCCTCATGGCCGGTTCCGGCTGCGTCCCGAACGTCGTTGCCTACTCAACCCTCATCGCCATGGAGGGTTCTCGTTCGGATGTTCGGGAGGTCAGTTGCTTATTGGAGAGGAGCCGTCCGCCGAGGCGCGCCCCAGCGCCGGTCGCTGCAGAGTCCCGAGCCGTCCGCTGTAGTCGCCACCTCTCCTCCACTTCGGCACCGCCTCGCGCTGCGCAGCAGCCGAGCACCGTGCGCCGTTCACACCGTTCGCCAAGCTCCGCTCTGATGAGGTTATTCTCGGATTTCCGCAGCATCTCCGTGGCTCCGCGGTCGAACGCGCACCTTCTCCTCCTCTCACCCTGTAATGTCCCCTTCCCTTTCTAAGTCCAGGTGCTTTCATTTCCTTTTTATTTTGTTTTCCTACACTCTCTCTCTTAAAATTGGTCCTAACGCATCTCCCCATGTATGGGGAGAAGAGCTGCTGCTGACCCTCGGGAAACAAGGATGAGACAATTGTCTCTACTAGTAGTTTCATTAATATTTCATAAAAGGAATTAAAGGTTAAATGTGTTTTGGTCTTATTTTATTTGAGGCCAAGGTACTTAAATCAACTTAAATAATAGAGTATATTAATATAGTTTGTTATGGTACAGACTGAGCACTTCTATGTAATACTAGCACCATGTTATCTAAACATCTTTTTATTTATAAAATTATTATTTTTAATTATTTTGGAATTATAGTTGAATATAGAATTTGACTTATAAGGTGCAAATATTTATATATTGAATATTTAAAAAATAGTTAATAAATAAGTTTTAGATAAATAAATTTAGTGTTGGGCTTAATAGTAAATTGGATTTTATGAGGGTAATAATATATGGGCTTGGTGTCGGTCATGAAGCCATTAAAAGGATCTTTATTAGGTTTAAATTGTTATGAGCATTTACGTAATTATTTTGTTATATGACAAAAGTTTATTTTATATACTTCCATTAGTATTGATGGTATGATTTTGCTACTTTATCATGTAAATTCAAATACATCGTTACCTTATTTTGTTGTATATTAAATTACGGGCTCGACCTAAAAACATAATTTTTGTAGTATTTACCTAGACACTATTTTGATAAATAAAACATATAGTTTCAAGTATGGGATAGATTTTCTAAATAGTTTATAAATATTTTCTCTATATAAATACATTTTTTTTTATATAAAACAATTTTCCTTCATAGATCAATCTTGATCGTGACTAATCAATCATTCCTATTTCTCATAATTCTAACTACTTCATATCGGCCCTAGTCTAACAGGCCATTCTGGACCCAACGGGCGATTTTGTGCACGGCCCGCCGGAATCCAACTTTGGACATATACGGTTGGGTTCGTATCGAAAAACTGGATCCTTAGACATGTAGTTTGACGACTTTAGAGACCATTGACTCTGGCGCGCTTTTCGGTGCAAAGTGGGTCCAACGGCGGACATCGTTTTTGCCCGAAATTACCGTTTTGTCCCTGTGTCCAGAATTGGACTTAAGGACAGGCAATCCTAGCTAATTTGAATATTCTGAGAACGTTGGTACTGTTTATTTCAGCAACCGGAGACTTCTACATGTGTTGACTGATTGTGGCTCTTTGAGTGGTATATATTTATTGGTTTCTCCAGCTAAGGACCTCAGGCAAGTGCACTTTCTGATTGCTTTCCGATTCATAGTAGTCTTTTCATTTTATGTCTATACATATATCTTACTGCTTGTTGACACGCTCGTCACACGGAGTTGTCAGGAAGGAAAATATCTTAGTAGGCATGTGGACTACCCAGAAAATATCCCAAGATGTCTATTTGGGAACAATAGCATATGCACACGGCACGTGTAGATGCCGAATTTACCCCTTAGCCGTTCACATGTCGAAAAGGATATTTCACACCACCTAGATAGATATCTTTTATTAGTTTTTCCTTGTTTATTTCTCTCTCGTGCTATGTCATCAGTTTTCTTACAACTTTCATATCTCATATGCTATTTTCATGTCTTGTTAATTCTATTGTGTTTTGCATTGCCGTCGGTTTGTGTACTTGTTCTAATCCTGACTGGATAACCAATATTTTTCAGGTTTAGCCGCGATCATTCTTAGCACTGGGAGGACATGGGTATGCTGAGGCCGACCTAGAAATAGAAAACAGTTGTACCATTTTTTATTAATTGTAAAATCTTGTATTTTCTTTAATTTTAAAAGTTGTAATTATTGTAATAAATTTAGAAATGTGAATGAGCAGCAATTGTAATATTTTGAGCATTTATTTCTTGCGGGCTTGACAGCGTTCTACCGCCGACTCTGCGGCGTAGGCTGGCTTGGACACGTCTCGTATCCGAAAAGCGGGTGCGGGTCGTGACAGCGTGATTGGCTGGCCACCAGTACGTATAAGCCGTGCGATAGGAATAACCGCTAATAGAGGTTGCATGCTAGTTTGACTTAGCGGTTATAGTGGTTTGTGTTGTGGATACAACACAGTAGGCATTGGGCGGGGAGGACAATTCCTTAGCGTATGGGCTTCGATGCACTTTCCTTGTGACTCGGACTCTCCGCTGGAGATACGGGGTTGATGACCCAAGATTACTGACGGCCACTGACGATTCTGCGGAACGTCATGCTCTTCCTGATGGGGCCTCTGGTGCCCAAGGGGGACTATACCGATCCTATTCAGCCAGGGCCCATGCGTAGGAAGGATTGTTCTTAACAACATTTCACTTAGAATGGTAGGCTGCCCTATCCGTTAGGTACGAGTACTTTTGGTTTGGGTACTTGTATCTGACCGTGACTTGGAACAATAACTTGTCGCGGATTAGTTCGTCACATCTTGTCCTTGTTTGGTTGTAGGTGTGACTTACTACTTCGATGAGAAGGTATTGAACCTTGTTGGGGTCCGGATACTATATCGGATTCTTAGCATGGGAAGATACGTCGCCGTAAATTAGTTTACCATCTTCTGTCCTTGTTTGGTTGGGGGGATGGTACGCTCGTTCAGTAGGTGCGTATTGGACCATGTTATAAATTCGATTGACTTATTTATTGAGCAATATTTATTCAGTTTATATGGCATGCTATTATGTGTCTTGTTACGTCCCTCTGAGGACCTGGTTGCCTTGCCAGGTGTGTGCTATTGTCTTTCGCAGGTGCTTTAGCTCTAGCCGTGATCTTCGCTATTTCTTCGAGGATGATTGTACTTGGATCGTCTTCGCTTCGCTCGCCACTCATTTCATTTTCTATGTACTTTTCTTTATTTTGTTGGTAGTGGATTTGTCTCCGCCCAACATATTGTATCAAGACAAATTTATTCTCATTATATGATCTTTTATTCATTTATTCTGTGTGGATGAGATTAGTTATGGTTCTACTGTATTTTATAGCTTATGTATTTATACGAGGCTTCCATATATTGGAGTATACTTCGTATGAATACAGCTGGCATATCTACGATCCTAGTCCTTCATATTTTGGGACTGGGGCGTTACATGCACTAAGGCACTTTCCGATACAGTTATCCCATATTCTTATGGCTTGCGCCCCGAAGCGCTCGCCTTTACAATATTTCGATGTTCAATAGAGACTCATACTTTTGATGTACGTTTTATTTCCATTATTCTATCTAGTGTTCGACATGCACTACGATTTCTCTCCTTCGAGCCATGCCCGTGGTCTCAATAGGTTAACTTAGCATACAGTGGTGCATTTCACTTAGGCATGATGGAATAGGAAAGAAGGGTCAAAGTCCTCCCACCTTAAACCGATACGCCTTATCGTTTTGCCGAGCCTATGCGGCTCGATTTCATAACTTCATTGCATGGCCATTTCTTCTGACTTAGCCATTTGATGGACTTCGTGCTTCGTTGAATTATCCGACCGATTTGGCTTACAGTGCCTATATCTTAGTCCGTTGCGAGGCGATGCTTTGGTTTTGCGGACACTATTACAAATAAGGCAAAATGTCGACCTCTTATATTTTAGCGTAAAAGCATAGCCTGCACACGAAACCAACTAAAATCAATATTCATTCGAATCGGACTTGTGCATTGCATCGATTTGATTTCTAAGAGTCTTCGAACTGACTCAATATTTCTCTCGGGCAAAATTAACACTTATATCAATCTTACTCGATGCAATCCTCGGGTCAATATAACTCTTTGCATCGATTCACATCGATATATATCTCGGGTCAATGCAACTCTTCAAGTCAACGACTTAGCATAATACATCGTGCGGAGTGGGGCATTATATAATGTACCACTCAAAACAAGGTTCGTCCTCGAACCGAAACCAACACTCAAACCAAGTGTTTTCTCTAGATCGTTTTACGATCTCATCCCACTATCATTTGCAGTATACAACTTAGTTTGGATTATACACATATTTTAGGCATCCAACCAATATATACATTTCAGTCAAGCCGATTTATAGGAAACTGGAACCAAGCTAACCAGTAAATTTTTAATCCTCGAATACTTTCCATCTCGTACTCTCGTCAGACTTAATCTCTTAGCGGCCGTTCTCATAATTCAATCACGTATTCATATTTGATACCTACGTGATCATCCAACAAAAGTTGTGGCATGCGACACTATTTAAAATTGCACTTCTCATTTTGTATGTTTTGTATAGACCATCAATTCTATGCATTGCGTCAAGCCGTCGTACATCCGATCGTAATGAGTCTCCGCAATAACTTGTGTTTCAAAGTCGCTGTCCAACTATTTCTGATGTACAATACAATTTATCTCGATATGATTTTTCTTTGTTGACTTGCAACTGCATCCACATTCAGGGCTATGCCCGCTAGTGACTTACTTAGACATCGTGCTTAAATTCTCCCGATGCAACTTTAAATTGACGTTGCACAAAGGCTACAATCTATCCGACACAAAAGTTCAGTTCGAGTCGATGATGCTCAAAGACAACAATTGTGCTCACGCAAAGGTCTCTATGACGCGTCTTACGTTCGATTCCTATCGAGTAGGAATTTTTTAGCCAAATTGTCCATTTGTCCATCTCGCAACATTGAATATAAGTTTTGATTCACGTAAGCTCAATTGCTAGCTGAATCCAAATCCAACGACACAATTCAAAGGTCATTCTCTTACCGTTCATTCTCGTGCATAGCACAATTCTCGAAATTGTCTATCCATATCGCCAAGTTTGTTTGTGAAATTTCTATTTCGATCGCTGAGCAACATAATCATTCAAGTATTCATCCAACCAATCCTCAAAATTTGACTATTTTATCCTCGACCAAAACTATTTCATTAATTCCCGAAACAATTATTCGAACGCCTAGACTTATCATCAACATGCACCATATTATATTTATTCTCAACATAATTCTATATACAACATCATATGGGTCATCTTATGGGTCTGCAGCATTCATTTTGATTTGGCGGTCAAGTCTTCTAGGGTCAACTGTTCTGAAGCTACGCTCGATAATTGTGGATCATCAACGAAGGACAAGTACTACGAACTATGCTATATCTTATTTTGGAGCCAAATCATGTTCCGACAATTTCTATGGGACTACCCAAATTTGGATAAAATTATTTCCATCGGCGCAACTAATGCGCAATCTATCCTCCAAATAATTCATGCACTATCGTCGATGATTCCGTAATTCACGAAATATCTACTCGTATTGAGTTCGAGTCTATCTACCCACGGCCAACACATGAGATACTCTATGCATTGAATTAATCGTCGATGACTTTATAGTCTCGCCCTGATCAATCACAAAGTTTATGATCAACCAGTTCGACACTTTCGTATTACTATTTTCAAAAATCTCGATATTGTAGGCATGTCCCATTTTGTGTTCTCACATCGTTCTTACATTTCCTTACGTATTAATTTCGATAGGTCATAATAATTTTGATACGCGAGGGTCATCTTTGAATCTGTATCAACATCGACTTAGCTTGCGTCGCATACTTCTAAGTTCACAAGGAACTTTTCTATACGCATCACATCGTTTAACAATTCGTCGCATCCCGCTATACTTTGATCGTACAACTGAGTTACTAATTATCCAACATCGAACCCTTGAGTTATACAATCACGCCCTCTAAGTTTCGCGTATTTCATCGTACTCATATGAGTTTCGTCGCAATGTAACCAACTATCTCTTAGACATGATTTATCTGCATCAATCGACTTTTCATCGAGATCGCAATTCATGTGGTCCGATTATAATTTGCACCGACCAATATTTTCATCAAGCTCGCAATTTGTGCGATCTGATTACAATTCGCATCGACAAATATTTTATCGAGTTTGCAAGTCGTACTGCTCGATTATAACGTTCAAGTTTTCTATCCCTACCGATTCGATTGTTGCTTCAAGGCATAATCGTTTCGCTAGTCTTCGTCTTCCAACCAACTTATAAGTTTCCATCCGACGTATCATTCATTGATACTAGTCCCCGTCCGATCATTCTAATCGATTTTCAAAGGACACTTGCATCGACATACCGTCATACAAATTTCCAATCGAGTCTCGGTACTATTCATTCGTTGTGGAGAAACCTTCCACAATTCACACAACGTGTCGATCCAATCCACCACACAAGTGGTATTTCATATACCACTCAGAATCGAGCCATCGATCGCATATGTCATATACCACTCGGAAATCAAGTTATTTCCCTTGCATCATACTTGGTATGAACCAATAATCTATTCCCACTCATGATTTCCGTAGTGATCATGCCGATCACAACCGTAACTTTTGCTTAATCAAAATCTGTCACAATTCGGCCATTATATTCATTTGCCAACATAAGTTCGGTGCGCTACCGAATCGATTTGTTCTATCGATTTATGATTTCAGTTCCATCTGCTGCATCTCATGCAATATTTCATTTCCGACATCCATTGCACCTCGTGCAATGATTCATTTTTGACATTTATTTTCGACATCCATTGCACCTTGTGCAATGATTCATTTTCGACAACCGTTGTACATCATGCAACAATTTATTTCCGACATCCGTTGCACCTCGTATAACAATTTATTTTCAACATTCAAAGCAAATACTTGAATCTGATCAACACATTCGATATCAACTTTTATTTTCATTTGCAATGCACCATTCATAATTCAACTCATTACAATTTGATACAGCAACATTCCACGACTTTTATTATATCGATGCAACCAATAATTCTCATAGCGACTGTTGCATTGAAACAAAAAAACATCTCAACTCACATATCACAACTTGTTGCACTTGTAGCAACAAATATTTTACGGCTTATTGCACTCAATGCAATAAACATTTTATGACTTTCTCAGCAAATATCATGTAATTTCCAAAATACATACGTCAAAATTACACGATTTGTATTAGACTTATTGTATGGAACATCCAGTGCGGCATCGAGTAGATTCAAGTGTGATTTGATTATGGTGGGCAACTTTTAGAATTGAAACGAAGCAAGCGTCCTAATAAAATTGAACCTAGAGCTCTGATACCAATTTGTCACGCCCCGACCCAAAAAATCGCTCATCCTCGCATCGATTTATCTGAATCATTGTCCTCGCTGGGGAATAATATCGTACGAGTCTAGAGTTGCACTCATACAAGACAAGATGACAAGTTCTTAAATGGTTATCTTTGATTTGTGTATTAGCAGTGGAAGAAACAGAGTATATGAAATAATTCTTTTTATTGGTAAATGAACTGAGGTTACAAAGGCTTCCAATAGCCCATTTGTCGAATTGGCTTACAATATTCAGGTTCTCTCTTGCCTACAAATGATTTCACTGTTCCATATATAATGTCTTCTATATCTCGGCCGCATCATCCTGTTACAAGTTCGAGCGTCAATACGATCGTACGCCTCAAAATGCTACGACATTTCCTGTCTCATCGTGTAATGCCTATGGTTTGTATTGCGTATCTTGGTATACGTATACGTAATTTGACCCGTATTGTATGTCTTCCTGCTTAATTTATTCTAGCATTTCATTAGCTAGTTTATTCTTGGGTTGGTTCGGCTAGCTTGGTTTACTTTGGTTCATCATGAGCCAAGGTAAACCCTCCTACCTACCACCACCCTTCTTATTTAATCCTTTCCCCTCATTCTCTCTCTTCATTTACTTCTTCTTCTTCTCCACCATTACTTCTTCAACCACCAGGAGAGTGAGAGAGAGAGAGAGAGAGAGAGAGAGCTTAGGCAAGTGCATCTTGCTTCATGGAGGAACAAAAATTTTATTGTTCCATTCTCTTCTTCACATCATTCTAAAATACTTTAGTACTTGACATTTTTAATTTCCATGGCTCAATTTGTGTAGATCTAAGTTTATAGTATTTTCAGATTTTTTGGGTTTTGATCTACTTAACATTGTTATTTTCAAGTTTTGATGGTTCCATGTTGTAGAGAATTTTGTTCTACCCCATTTTGACCTATGGAAGTCCAAATTTAGACTTACGGTGAAGGTTTGTTGGAGCTTGGAAGCTAAGGGTTCCATGGCCATCCTCCTCAGGTTTTCTGAGAAGATGGGTCTCCATTCACCCTGCCGCATGAGATTTATTCACTCAGCTGCATAGATGGGTACCCACTTACCCAGTCGCATGAGATTCATTCACTCAGCCGCATGAGATTCATTCACCCAGCCACATGAGATTCATTCACCCAGCCGCATAGATGGGTACCCACTTACTCAGTCGCATAGATGGGTCTCCACTTACCCAGCCGCATGAGATTCATTCACTCAGCCGTATAGATGGGTACCCACTTACTCAGCCGCATAGATGGGTACCCACTTACTCAGCCGCATAGATGAGTACCCATCTACTCAGCCGCATAGATGAGTACCCATCTACTGCCGCATGAGCCCCCAATTCATCCTTGGCCATATAGTGTCTAATTGGGTTGTTTTTTTGTCCTATTTGGCTGATTTATGGCCAAAATTTCTCCCAACTTCCAACATAAAAATTGCAGATCTTTTCCTTGGCTTCCAGAATATGTTATTAACTATTTATGCAACTTTTCTCATTTATAATGATGTAAGGATAGAACACGATAGTGGCCCGTCATGGCGTACTCTTGATAAGTAACCCTGACATGATACACCTCGATATGCTGTTACGACAGCTAGCACGACATGAATAGTATAAAAGACCTGGACACCGTGGGCGATTGTGTTTGTACAAATAAACTGGTACTGTCTTGTATCATGTCTAGGATGTGGATCCCTGAGTACCACGGTCAGGGGTACCTACTGAAATTGACTAAGGCTAATTAACTAGAATGATTCAGTAGTCATGAAGAGATTCCCAGCTACAGGCAATCCCGTTATCTGGGCGCATTCAGTGGACTTGTAGCCTACCGACGAGTAAGGCACATTTCGAGCACACAGTCATGTGGTGCACCCTTCATAAACGGACATTCGACCCGGATAACCGGATGGTCTACAGGGCTTGTGGCTGTTGGGATAATCTCATTGCATCTTGCTAGTAACTAGGCTGTGATAACCCTAGTTAGTTAAAAGTATCAAGCCGTACTCTTGATTGGCCGTGATTGATTGGATGGAGTTAATTCCAGCTTAGTCTTATCCTGATCCTGTGCAAGATTGTGACATGACATGATTATTGATGCTTGCCTTAACAATAACGATCAGGGGTCCAGTTCTGTTCAGGCGAAGGGTTACAACCCCGGTCCTTGTTTGGTTAAAGGGTTGTAACCTGGCTCCCGGAGCAGTTCTGTGTCCTCTCTTCGTTTATTGTCTTATTGCACCCCATGCCATGCTCGTCATATTTTACCTTACTTCAACAAGTATGATTAATTATTTATACCGGCCTTAACAATAAAGATCGGGGGTCCAGTTCTGTTCAGGCGAAGGGTTACAACCTTGGTCCTTGTTTGGTTTAAGGGTTGTAACCTGGCTCCCGGAGCAGTTTTGTGTCCTCTCTTCGTTTATTGTCTTGTTACCTTATCAATGATTATTTATGCTGGCCTTAGTATTAAAGATCAGGAGTCCAGTTCTGTTCAGGCGAAGGGTTACAACCTCGGTCCTCGTTTGGTTTAAGGGTTGTAACCTGGCTCCCGGAGCAGTTCTGTCCTCTCTTCGTTTATTGTCTTCACTGTACCAATAGTATTTGAGACGGGTTTCTATTCAGGTGAAGGGTTACAACCCCGGTCTTTGTTTGGTTTAAGGGTTGTGACCTGGCTACTTGAATGGTTTCCTCGTACTCAGTTTACTGTTGTTATCTCTATTATTATCAGTTCTTAATTTATTATCTTTAATATTCTATTGTGATATGCTGGTTTTAGTTCCTAAGTGAAGCCTCCTTTTTGGCACTTGCTCTTTCTGGGGTTTGACCCAGCTGGTTTTGTGTGGCCAGATATCGGAGCAGCACCAGAGGATCCACCTGTCTTCCAGCCAGATGGTGACCACCAGGCGTAACCCTGGCAACTAGTGGGTTTCTTTTTGTCCTCCCACTTTATTGTAAAATTATTCTTTTGAGGCATTTAGCCGGCGAGCACGTGTTAGCTCGTATTGTACCTTATTTACTGTCTGCCTACGGGCTGTAACATGATTGACGGATCCTAGGGTTGATCATGTATGACTAAACTCTTGCTAGTCCTGACATTTGGTAATGACTAGCTTCATGATCAGCTGAATATGTAATGTTTAGGACGCCTTACCATTATATATTTGGTGATCTTACATCTTATAATACTTACTTACTTGCTTATGATTGAGACAATAGGCTTGTTCATGACCATAGGAGACTGTTGGCTTGTAGTTAAACCCTCATGTATCTAGACAGCCGTGACCGTATAGCGAGGTGGGTTGCACTTTAATATACGTAGCTGGCTATGTACGCCCCCGCTCTCCAGTATTCTGGTTCTGGGACGTTACATGGTTTAAGTGGTGGCCCATACAGGTCTTGTAAATCAAGATATGTGAGGGTTTACCGAATAGATGTCTCAATCAGTACTCGTCCTTGATCTCTGCTCGTATCTTCTGGATCCCTGTAATCTTGACCTGATCACATGCTTGTATCATTGATCTGTCCTGGTCCTTCCTTATTGTTCCCTATGTCATCTTCTTCAGCGGCATTGTTCCTGGACCTGTCGATCAGCAAGGCGGAGCACCTCCTGCGGACCAGCAGCAACCCGGAGATCAAGCCCAACATTCAGGAGTAGCCTCCAGAGTCATGCCTACCGGAGGAGAGCCACCAATTCAGCCCGTCTAGCCTGCAGAGCCTGATGATGGCACTTTGGTGGGTCTCATCAGGTCCCTATTAGCTTTCCAGGATCGTCGCGGAGATGCCTTACACCAGGCGGTGGCAGATGCTTTGACCAGAGGAGGTCATCAGGGTAATAGCGCGGCCAACAGCTTCAAGCGCTTGAACACTCTCTTCTTCGACGGCAGTGAAGATACGATCGCCGCAGATGCTTGGCTTCAGGACACAGAGGTAATTCTAGGAGCAGCCAGGACTCCAGAGAACGAAAAGGTGGCCGTGGTGTACCTGCAGTTACTAGATCTTGCCTGCAGCTGGTGGGCAGCGCAGGCCGATGGATTAGTGGCCCCTATTTCATGGGCAGTATTCAGGAAGAGATTCTAGACCAAGTATTTTGATGATGTAGCTCGGTATGA
Organism: Iris pallida; assembly: GCA_029216955.1. Lineage (NCBI taxonomy): Eukaryota > Viridiplantae > Streptophyta > Magnoliopsida > Asparagales > Iridaceae > Iris > Iris pallida. The sequence continues at coordinate 2,731,024 of JANAVB010019797.1, read as the reverse complement.
CCTACAGACGAGGTTCACCAATCTGAAGCAGATGGACAGAACGGTCGATGGATATGCGACCGAGTTCTCCAGGCTTAGTCGATTTGCTCCCACCTTGGTGGCGACCGAGTTCGATAGAGCCCAGCAGTTCCAACAGGGGCTCTACCTAGAGATTTTATTGGCAGTAGAGCAGTTTGAGCATCAGACTTTTGATGCAGTATTGAGAGCAGCTAGGAGGCATGAGTATACCTCCCAGAGGATCATGGATAGGACCGGAGGTCGAAAGCGATCCCACGGTCAGATGAATCAGTCTTTGGCACTAGCCCCGACAGCCAGGGCTTTGACTATTGGAGCTCTGAGCCGGGCGGCCTCAGTGACGTCGGTTCAGCATTCCACCCCGACGTACCCTCAGCAGCAGAAGCAGAAGAAGTCTTTCGCAGTGGGATGTTCACACTGCGGGAAGCCAGGACATGTGGTATCAGAGTATCACAGAGCACAGGGTTTGTGCTTGGTTTGTGGTGCCCCGGACCACAGGGTTGGGAACTGCCCGAATAGGGAGAGTTCATCGGCCTTCTCTAGTCCTTCAGTTAGAGGACTAGTACCAGTCCAGCAGCAGCAACAGCTGCAGTACCCGTTTCCGAGGCTATTGTCGACGCAGGCCCAGGCATTCCAGCAGCAGAGACAGCAACAGTATGCCCAAGCCCAAGCCCGAATCCAGAGCAGGCAGAGGAATTTTCAGCAGAGGGGACCCACACCTAGAGGACATAGTCAAGTGTTGGCCTTGACCATGGAAGAAGAAGGAATAGCACCAGGTGAGGTAGTGGCAGGTACTATTCTCGTCAACACCTTTCCAGCTTCAGTATTATTTGATTCTGGTGCTTCGCATTCATTTATGTCTGTACGATTCGCGACACGGGTAGGACTGGAGCCCGAGTCATTATCTGTAAGGCTCAATATACTTACTGGTAACGGACTTGTGGGAGTAGATAGGGTGTTTTCTTCGTGTCGGATCGTAGTTAGCGGTAGAGAATTCCTCGCTAGATTGATAGAGTTTCCAATGGCCGATAATGATGTGGTCTTAGGGATGGATTGGTTGAGGGACCAGTATGCTAGGATAGACTGCCACATTGGCAGGGTTATTTTTAGTATTCCAGACGAGCCGGAGTTTTCCTTCTCCCTAGGCAAAGTTGAACCTTCTCCTCCAGTGCTGCGGATGGCAGTAGCAGCAATGCAGTTACCCCGGATAGTTGAAGAGTTTCCAGATGTTTTCCCAGAAGAGCTTCCAGGGATGCCTCCAGAGCGGGAGATCGAGTTCACTATCGACTTGATTCCCGGATCAGCCCCAGTGTCAGAGAGAGTCTACAGGATGGCACCGTCAGAGCTAGAGATATTATACAAGATGATTGAAGAACTTAGAACCAAGGGATTTATTCGTGCAAGTGGATCGCCTTTGGGGAGCCCCGATGCTTCTTATAAAAAAGAAGGATGGTACGTCTAGATTATGTATAGATTATCGTACCTTGAACTCTGTAACAATCAAGAACAGATACCCTCTCCCGAGGATAGTTGACTTGTTTGATCAACTCCAAGGGGCAGCAGTGTTTTCGAAGATCGACTTGCGATCAGGATACCATTAGATCAGAGTCAGAGAGCAGGACATCCCGAAGACAGCTTTCAGATCTAGGTATGGGCATTGGGAGTTCCTTGTGATGCCATTTGGAGCAACCAATGTGCCGGCTGTATTCATGGACCTCATGAATCGTATCTTCATGCCTCATTTGGATCAGTTCGTGATTGTGTTCCTAGACGACATCCTGGTCTACAGCAAGAGTGAAGTGGAGCATGAGCAACATCTCCGAGTTGTCCTCTAGATTTTCAGAGAGCATAAGTTGTATGCCAAGTTTAGTAAATGCGAGTTCTGGCTCGATCGTATTTCGTACTTGGGTCATATCATCACCCGAGGAGGAGTGGAGGTAGATCCCCAAAAGATCGTGGGTATTGAGTCGTGGCCAGTGCCTAGTACAGTCGCAGAAGTTCGCAGTTTTCTTGGATTGGCCGGCTACTACCGGCGATTTGTTTCGGACTTTGCTCGGATTTCAGCGCCATTGACCCAGTTGACCCGCAAGGATGTGCAGTTTGCTTGGACAGCAGAATGTCAGGATTCTTTTGAAAAGTTGAAGCGAGGTTTGATGACGGCACCCATTCTCACACTTTCGGATGGGATCGGAGGATTCTCAGTGTATTGTGATGCTTCAGGCCGAGGTTTAGGATGCGTTTTGATGCAACATGGGAAGGTAATAGCTTATGCATCACGAAAACTTCGTGATCATGAGAGAAATTACCCAACCCACGACTTGGAGCTGGCAGCCGTGGTGTTTGTGCTAAAGCTTTGGAGACACTACTTGTATGGAGATAGGGTGAAAATTTTCACCGATCACAAGAGCCTGAAGTATATTTTCACCCAGAAGGACCTTAATATGCGTCAGAGAAGGTGGCTAGAGATACTTGTGGATTATGATGTCAACCTGCAGTATCATCCTGGGAAGGCCAACGTTGTTGCAGATGCATTGAGCAAGAGAGCCGGAGTTTATTTTCTAATAGCACAACCAGAGCTGTTAGCCGATCTTCAGAAGATGGGTATAGAAGTTGTCCTTCCTACCAGTGTGGCATTGATGGCCAGCATGCAAGTTCAGTCCACTATCGTCGAGTGGATCCGGATGGTGCAGTCAGCAGATTCCAAGCTTCAGCGACTCAGAGCAGAGTGTGAGGCAGGACGAAGGCCAGAGTTATGTATCCATAAAGACGGTACCCTTCGACATGGAAAGCGTCTTTGTGTACCCAGTGGAGATATCAGACAGGAGATCATGGCAGAGGCCCACAGTTCGCAGTATTCCATTCATCTCGGCGGTACTAAGATGTACCGTGATATTCGCCAGCACTTTTGGTGGAATGGCATGAAGAGGGAGATAGCCCGGTTTGTCTCTCGTTGTTTAGTCTGCCAACAAGTTAAGGCTGAACATCAGAGACCAGCTGGACTACTTCGACCATTGCCAATTCCAGAGTAAAAATGGGAGCATATAACCATGGATTTTGTGACTGGATTGCCTAGATCCCCGGCTGGCAGAGACGCTATTTGGGTTGTCATAGACAGGCTCACGAAGGTGGCTCACTTTCTTCCGTTCAGAGTCGGTCAGTCGACGGCTCAGCTAGCGGAGATGTATCTCCGACAGATTGTCAGATTGTATGGTGTACCTGTCAGTATCACCTAGGATAGAGATTCCAGATTTATGTCGTACTTTTGGCGCAGCTTGCAAGAGAGTTTGGGGACTCGCCTCCAGTTCAGCTCAGCGTATCACCCACAGACAGATGGCCAGTCGGAACGCACGATCCAGACTCTTGAAGATATGTTACGGTCATATACACTCGACTTTGGTGGTTCGTGGGAAGATCACCTGCACCTGGTAGAGTTCTCGTACAACAACAGTTTCCAAACTAGTATCCAGATGCCACCGTTCGAGGTACTGAATGGTAGGAAGTGCCGATCCCCGCTAGCATGGGACGATGTCGGAGAAAGACAGATGCTCGGTCCAGAAATGATTGCTCAGACAGTTGAGGTGGTCAGAAGAGTCCGAGATCATCTTCGAGTTGTACAAGATCGCCAGTATTATTGGGCCGATTCTCATCGGCAACCCCTTGAATTTTTTGTCGGCGACCATGTATTCCTTAGGATCTCGCCTACCCATGGCGTCATTCATTTCGGCGTGCGGAGAAAGCTTAGTCCTAGGTATATAGGACCATTCGATATTCTGGAGCGAGTAGGAGATGCATCCTATCGTTTCGCTCTTCCACCATCGCTACATGAGGTGCATGACGAATTTTATATATCCCAACTGCGACGGCATATCCCAGACCCAAGCCACATCCTAGATCATTCGGAATTGGTTGTTGGTACCAACCTTTCCTATGAGGAGAGGCCCGTGTCTATATTGGACCGAAGAGAGAAGATACTCAAGAACAAGACTATCAAGTTAGTCCGAGTTGCTTGGGGTCATCACTCTTTGGGTGAGTCAATGTGGGAGCGTGAGGATGATATCCGATCGCGATATCCCGACCTGTTTGACTCGTGAGGTATAATGTCTTCCTTATGCCTCATGTCTTCGATTCCTTGCTTGCATGATTGATTGGTTGATTGATTGATTGCCTAGTATAGCTTGCTTGTGATAGTATAGCTTGTTCTTGTCCCGTTAGCCTCTTAATTAAATTCCGAGGACGGAATTCTTTTAAGGTGGGTAGAGTTGTAATGCCTGTGGTTCGTATTGCGTATCTTGGTATACGTATATGTAATTTGACCCGTATTGCATGTCTTCCTGCTTAATTTATTCTAGCATTTCATTAGCTGGTTTATTCTTGGGTTGGTTCGGCTGGCTTGGTTTACATTGGTTCATCATGAGCCAAGGTGAACCCTCCTACCTACCACCACCCTTCTTATTTAATCATTTCCCCTCATTATCTCTCTTCATTTGCTTCTTCTTCTCCACCATTACTTCTTCAACCACCAGGAGAGTGAGAGAGAGAGAGAGAGAGAGAGAGAGAGAGAGAGCTTAGGCAAGTGCATCTTGCTTCATGGAGGAACTGTAACACCCAGTTTCTGAAATTGGGATATTTTTGAAAAATTATTATTTTTATTATTTATTAGTGGTATTTTAGTCATAATATGATTTTTGGGTGGTTTTAGTTAAATTAAACCATTTCCAAAGTCATGACTTATGACTTTGTGACTTACTAGCAAAACATTAGTGTAAACCCTAGTTTTTCATAACCTAGAGACTAACCATGATCATGTGAGCCTAGCCATAGGCTTATAACACCAAATTAGTGATTTTGGCCAAAAAGGGTATTTTGGTAATTTTTTAGAAATTATTTGGAATTATTTGCAATTATGTGTTTTTATTATTATTTAATTATTGATTAGTGTCATGTTAGTCCTTAACCTAGTTTAGCACTAATCTAGAGGTTAGCTACTAACCTAGAATGATAAGGGGATAGATATTTGCATTGGATAAAGGAGGATAAATATCTTGATATTACTTTATTAGATATTTTGCTTAAACCACTCAAAATATCAAGACTTTACACCAAAGTCTTTGCCTTCTCCATGAAGGGAAGCCAAGGACACACCCCCTCCTTGTCTTGGTCGGCCATAGGGCACCCCCCTAGCCCTACACCATCCTATATTAACCCATTGTATCATTCATGAACATTTTTACATGAATTTTAACCCTTGAAATTCCCATTTCTTCACAAGACCACAACTTGATCAATTTTGATCCAAATCACCTCTAGTTTCTTGCATTGGACTCCCCTACACTAGAGGATACTAGTTAGGACCTGCTATCAAGGAATTTGGAAGCTTTTGGCATCACCAAGTAGAAGGAATCACACCCCCTCTTTATTGATTTTCATTGGATTTGCACAAATAGGTAAATGCCCTCAAACCTTGCTAATATCATGATTTTTCTTCATAAATGCATGCATCTAGGTACCATGGAACTGTGGGTCAAGTTTGGTAGGATTTAGAGTTGGTTGGTGTCCGTATCGGACACGTATCCTAAGATAGAAACCCTTGTTTGATGAAATGCCACAAAGAATCGGTTTTTGTGTTTTTGTAAAACAAATTATATTTTCTGGTAGCCCTAGACTAGTAGGTCACAACCCAAGTGGACTGAACACATTTCTGAGTCGTGTCCGTGTCCAAAACGGACACGAACTCACTGCACGAGGCTTGCGCACAGTGCCCTGCTACCACACCCTTCGTGCTCACTGCACAGGACACTTCGACACACCAAAATTGGTGGACACGAGGGGGCAATGTCTGCGAGCATGCCCCCAAAATCTCATAACTTCTCGTGTCGTGTCGAGTGAGAAATCTCACTCGTACTGGACACGCACTGCAGTGCACGCACACAGTCCAGTCGAAAATTCGACTTAGACACGCGACTCGTGTCGCATGGACACGAGTCGAGGACACCTCGTGTTTGCACGAGTGTGTAGCCCTACACGTGGGCTACACGTGGGCATGACCACGAGGCCCCACGTGGCTCGTGTCGTGTCCACGAGACGTGTGCATCTCTGTACGACGCGGTCCAAACCGCGCGTATCAGTCGAGTTTCCTCGACTGATACGGCTCTCGTGTAGACGCTGTAGGACACTTGGACATGTAACAGAGTGTCCATCGTGTAGCCCTATATGTGGGCTACACGTGTGTGTGACCACGAGACGTGTCGTGTCTCGTGGTGTGTCTACGAGACACGTGAACACGTGCACGACGCTGTGTACGTGTTCGTGTATCCCAGTTTACCCGAGTGGAGTTTTTGTGAGTTTGGACACGTTAAACCGTGTCGTGGTGTCGTGTCAGGCCCCCTAGACACTAGGGTACATTGTGGGACTCACTTACCAACCACTAGTATCGAGCCTTAGCTCGGTTTTGTATGAGAAATTAGGATTACCTACTTTTCGAATGAACAGTGCAATATTTCCAATTTTGGGTTAATTTTCCAGTTTTGCAAAAACGAATTTCAAATCAAATTTCAATATGATTTATACATGTATTAGTGTATTTTCAGTGTATATATATGTAGTATATATGTATGTGAGTGTGTAGGTGAGTTTTGGGGATGTTTAGTTGTGTATATTGGTAGTTATGTATATATATACATATATATATATGTATATATGTGACTGTGTGTGTGTGTTTGGGGACTGTTTCCTGTTCTCAGAAAAACTGAGAACAGCCCCCCCATTTCTTGTGTGTTCTGTCCATTCCCTCTCTCTCACTGTCCCTCTCTCTTTCAGTCTCTCTCTCACTCTATGTCTCTCTCTCACTTTTCTCTCTCTATATATATGTTTATATATATAGGTTTAGTCTATATATATATATATATATATATATATATATGAATGATATATATATTTGTTTAGAATTATATATAGTGTGTCTATATATAGATATCTAGGGTATATGGGTATCACATAGGCTATAGGCCTATGTGATTGTTGTTTGTGTATATATATATATAAGGATATATATATATATATGTATGGGTTTTGGTATTATATATAGTGTACTCCCATATTGATATATAGGTATTAGATAGATTGTGTATAACTATATATATATATATATATATATATATATATATATATATATATATATATATATATATATATATATATGTATGACTTACTAGGTATAGGTTTATATAGAAACCTAGTCAATAGCCTATGGCCAAGGTGACTAGCCTATGGCTTTGGGGCTAACCCAATTAACCTAATGGACCTAAACACCTACTAGTTAACCCTTGTTGACTTAGGGTTGACCAAAGTCAACCTTAGGTCAAACCTTGACCTAATTGACCTAGATTGACTAGGGTTAACCTAAAAATGACTAGTTTAACTAGATTGACCATGTTGACCCAATTACCTTATTGACTAGTCTTTGTTTGACCTAATTACCTTGCTGACTAGTTTTGTTTGACCAATACCTTAGTTGGTCTAAAGTTTGACCTAGACTTGACCCAGATTGATCATGTTGACTAGTATTTGACTAGTTTGATTAGAATGTTGACCAGGAGTTGACTTTAACCTAGATTAAACTTGTTTGACCTTGTTTGATCTTGTTTGACCTTATTTGACCTAGTATGACTTCCTGTGACCTAGTTTGACTGTTGAGTTGACCAAGAGTTGACTTTTGACCAGATTGACCTAGAATCATGTAGTATGCATAGTAGACTTCATTTTCACTATTTAGAATACATTGTGACTTGTGTTGCTCTGATCAGGAGCTAGACACCTCTCCTCAGACAGCATATTCTCTACAGACGTTCATACAGCAGGCGAGTACATTCTTTGACTGTTTCATATTTGCCAGGATTTATATTCTTGCTCTAGATTACTTTACTTGATGCTGACACGATTGTTATCATGGATTGGTACTATATGGATCTTTTCATGAGATGTTATCCCCTTCGGGAGCATCAGATACAACATGTTTGTACTTTTTACGAATCATCATGTATCTCTAGGCTTTCATAGATTCACGAATCGCTTGTGACTCATGTACTCTCATGCTCACAGAGCCTCTCATGAATCTCCCATTTATGGGCTTACCATGAATCTTAACATAACTTGAACGGATCCTTGTGTATTGATTAGGGATGGGGGAGTGGAAATAGTCATGTGGATATTACCCCAGTAGCTATAGCCATGAATCACTCTTAGCTGTAGCCATGAATCTCCTATGCCATTTCACATGTCTATATTTTACTCTGACTCACTAGACACTGCTAGTTCTCTATTATAGTAGATATTTTATTACAGTTATCTCTTTTGCTACATGTATCTTCCTTCAGCGTTTCCTGTATTTTTACTCTATTGTATGCTTTATATTTCCTATCATACTATGCACTGCATGAGATGTATTATGCTCGTTCATGTCCTGACTGGACCTGTTGAAAATATTACAGAGGATGAGGATGAGGCCCTGGTGTCTACCTATTATGGAGCAGGACTAGATGATACTTATGTTGTGGACCCTCAGCAGGATCCACCTGCAGCTGAGGATGTTGCCCCAGTAGTCTAGGCTAGTTAGCTAGACAGTCTTTTCTGTATTATCTTTTGTCTCACATTCTGAGTTGTATTTTGAGATGTGGAGATGTATAGACTCTTAGACTTATTGTATTATGAGTTGACATTCTGATGTTATGTTATCCTAGACACTTGGACTTATTTCATCTTTTCTACTGTTCTCTTTGAGTTACTGTCTATCTATCTATCTTTCATTCTTCAGCCTAGATGTGATTGAGATTGTTTTCTGTTTGTCACCTCCATTCGGAGAGTATAAACTGTACAGGTACTTTATATTGTTAGATGATTGACCTAGGACAGCGTTTCTACCGCCGACACTGCGGCGTAGGCTGGACGTACCCACTTTTCGTGCCCTTACTCTAGGGTGCGGGTCGTGACACATTTTTAGTGGTGGCCCATGCAAGTCGAGTTTATGTAGTGGTATTCGAACTAGAGTATCACTACAGCCTGTGATAGGATTTAAGGAATAGGCTTAGAGAGAGTGGATACTCAATCACAATTAGGAAATTTCTATGGATTTGAATCTACTGACTATTGTTCAAATCTGTATAATCTATTTCATATTGTCCTTTGATACTATCATCCTTGTACCGTTATTGACTTCCTTATTGATCTGTCTTCAGGATGGTGGAGACACGATCACAGCGTCTTGGTCCAGGTGACACCACTGAGAGGTCTGCCACCTCTCGTCCAGCTCACCAGGACCCGGGGACCACAGCTCCCCTTACTCCAGCTCATGTGGGAGCTTCTACCACATTTGGGGGTGCACCTCTACTTATTCGGGGGACCATCCCAGCTACCCCAGACATGCCTCCCCCACAGTTTCGTCAGCCACAGTTTCAGCAGCACCAGCAGCAGTTCCAGTCGCCGATGCCATCTGGATTAGTGGATGCTGCACAGATGTTTTCATACTTCCAGCATTTCCTAGAGATGCAGCAGGCCCAGCAGCAGCGTCATACGACGGAGTTTACCAGGGGTATAGATGAGGTCCATCAGCTGGCTAGAGCGACGGTGGAGAGATTGGCTGTCCAGCCACAGGGAGGATTGGGACAGCCGCGACAGCAGAGGATTCCGGGCATTCAGGACTTCAAGAAGATGAACCCCAGGGACTTCTTGGGGACAGAGGGGATTCTTTATGCTGATGACTGGATTGAGCACATTGAGGAGATTTTCCGACTGGCGGAGATACCAGCCGGACTACAGATAGAGGCAGCAGCCAGCCAGATGCAGGATCTTGCCCGTACCTGGTATCAGACGGACCCGAGAGTAGGCACTCCAGGGTAGACATGGAGAGTTTTCAAGGAGCTCTTCAAGGGGAAGTTTTTCTCGGATCAGGCAGTCGGTGCTTTGGAGACCCAGTTCGAGAACCTAGTTCAGGGGAACCAGACTGTAGAGGAGTATTCTGGTGAGTTTTGTCGGTTGAGTAGATTCATGGAGGGCCTTAGCGAGACAGCAAAGGCGAGGAGGTTCAGGAAGGGCTTGGTCAAGGAAGTCAAGTCCTTGACCAAGAGTGACAGAAATGCCACCTTTGAGAAGATTCTGGCAGGAGCGATGGCAGCTGAGGATGATCTTGAGCTGAAGCTCAAGAGGGGCCGTGATACACAGGGAGCAGGCAGCAGTGGAGGTCAGGCCAAGAGGCCTCACTATCAGCATCAGCAGAGGCAGCCACAGCAGTATCAGCAGTCGAGGCAGCAGCAGGCCCCAAGACAACAGACTACCAGTTGTCCCTACTATAAGAAATCGGGACATGGATGGGGAGAGTGCAGGAAGAGGTTGGGCTGGTGCCTACTATGTGGGGCAGCAGACCACCAGCTCAGGGAGTGTTCCCAGTTCACAGGCAGAGTAGCACAGGGAGCAGCACCAGGAGCAGGAGCCAAGGCTCCGGTAGGACAGCTGCAGAGAGGACCGTTACAGCCACAGCAGCAGAGATTTTTACAGTTTCAGCAGCAGGCTGGAAGAGGTCAGCAGGGGCGTGCTTACGCCATGACAGTTGAGGATGCTCAGGCAGTTGGCGATGTGCTTGCAGGTTTTGTTATTCTAAATTCCATTCCCACCTTGCTTCATTATATCTATCTTGAAATCCAATTCCATCTGCTCCTACCTGTTCTTTATTAGTGATCAGTTTTGACCTGGAAGTTCCTTTTGATTTTGTCGATTATTTGTTTGTTTCTTCATCTCTTACTTAGGAGTAGGAGTAGGAGTAGCTTTAGCTATTAATATAATTCTTGACTAACTTCTTTTGTCAAGAATTTTCCTCTTAAATAAATTAATGTATGTGTTATGCCTTTTGACTTAGAATTGATAGAGTAGCTCTGACCATAGAATGGTAACCCTTTTAGCCTTGTGATTTATTATTTCCTTATCTTCCTAGTCTATACCTATGACCAGGATTGTACCACCTAACCTGTCCTTTATACTACTATTTCATCACGATTCTTGGTTCTATTTAGGCCATAGACCTTTCCCACTCTAAATTATGATCATCGTAGACACATTACCGTGACTTTTAAGTTAGGAGCACAAGACTAGTTGTTTTCTCAAAACTAATTTCACATACATGACCTAGACATGACACTCTATACCCATGACCTTAGTGTCCCACTCAGGCATACCATTGTGTGCTTCATTTACTTAGTACGATTTTCCTGACCCGAGGCTCCATCCTGATTTATCCCATGGAGTTACTTTGATTTCGATTTGATTTAAGGACACCCTATGACCTAAGACTGCCAACCAATTTTTGGACATGATCCAGTATAGGTTTACCACCCATATTTTGCTTGTTGACCTTGCATGTTGTTAGGTAGTAGCTTCGTCCCTGATTGTTGGAGGTTTGACCTAGGAGGAGTACGACCATCTAAATTTCGAGGACGAAATTATTTTAAGGTGGGTAGACTTGTAACACCCAGTTTCTGAAATTGGGATATTTTTGAAAAATTATTATTTTTATTATTTATTAGTGGTATTGATTTTTGGGTGGTTTTAGTCAAGTTAAACCATTTCCAAAGTCATGACTTATGACTTTGTGACTTACTAGCAAAACCTTAGTGTAAACCCTAGTTTTTCATAACCTAGAGACTAACCATGATCATGTGAGCCTAGCCATAGGCTTAGAACACCAAATTAGTGATTTTGAACAAAAAGGGTATTTTGGTAATTTTCTAGAAATTATTTGGAATTATTTGCAATTATGTGTTTTTATTATTATTTAATTATTGATTAGTGTCATGTTAGTCCCTAACCTAGTTTAGCACTAATCTAGAGGTTAGCTACTAACCTAGAATGATAAGGGGATAGATATTTGCATTGGATAAAGGAGGATAAATATCTTGATATTACTTTATTAGATATTTTGCTTAAACCACTCAAAAAATCAAGACTTTACACCAAAGTCTTTGCCTTCTCCATGAAGGGAAGCCAAGGACACCCCCCCTTGTCTTGGCCGGCCATAGGGCACCCCCCTAGCCCTACACCATCCTATATTAACCCATGGTATCATTCATGAACATTTTTACATGAATTTTAACCCTTGGAATTCCCATTTCTTCACAAGACCACAACTTGATCAATTTTGATCCAAATCACCTCTAGTTTCTTGCATTGGACTCCCCTACACTAGAGGGTACTAGTTAGGGCCTGCTATCAAGGAATTTGGAAGCTTTTGGCATCACCAAGTAGAAGGAATCACACCCCCTCTTTATTGATTTTCATTGGATTTGCACAAATAGGTAAATGCTCTCAAACCTTGCTAATATCCTGATTTTTCTTCATAAATGCATGCATCTAGGTACCATGGAACTGTGGGTCAAGTTTGGTAGGATTTAGAGTTGGTTGGTGTCCGTATCGGACACGTATCCTAAGATAGAAACCCTCGTTTGATGAAATGCCACAAAGAATCTGTTTTTGTGTTTTTGTAAAACAAATTATATTTTCTGGTAGCCCTAGACTAGTAGGTCACAACCCAAGTGGACTGAACACATTTCTGAGTCGTGTCCGTGTCCAAAACGGACACGAACTCACTGTACGAGGCTTGCGCACAGTGCCCTGCTACCACACCCTTCGTGCTCACTGCACAGGGCACTTCGACACACCAAAATTGGTGGACACGAGGGGGCAATGTCTGCGAGCATGCCCCCAAAATCTTACAACTTCTTGTGTCGTATCGAGTGAGAAATCTCACTCGCACTGGACACGCACTGCAGTGCACGCGCACAGTCCAGTCGAAAATTCGACTTAGACACGCGACTCGTATCGCATGGACACGAGTCGAGGACACCTCGTGTTTGCACGAGTGTATAGCCCTACACGTGGGCTACACGTGGGCATGACCACGAGGCCCCACGTGGCTCGTGTCGTGTCCACGAGACGTGTGCATCTCTGTACGACGCGGTCCAAACCGCGCGTATCAGTCGAGTTTCCTCGACTGATACGGCTCTCGTATCGACGCTGTAGGACACGTGGACACGTAACAGTGTCCATCATGTAGCTCTATATGTGGGCTACACGTGTGTGTGACCACGAGACGTGTCGTGTCTCGTGGTATGTCCACGAGACACGTGAACACGTGCACGACGCTGTGTACGTGTTCGTGTATCCCAGTTTACCCGAGTGGAGTTTTTGTGAGTTTGGACATGTTAAACCGTGTCGTGGTGTCGTGTCAGGCCTCCTAGACACTAGGGTACATTGTGGGACTCACTTACCAACCACTAGTATCGAGCCTTAGCTCAGTTTTGTATGAGAAAGTAGGATTACCTACTTTTCGAATGAACAGTGCAATATTTCCAGTTTTGGGTTAATTTTCCAGTTTTGCAAAAACGAATTTCAAATCAAATTTCAATATGATTTATACATGTATTAGTGTATTTTCAGTGTATATATATGTAGTATATATGTACGTGAGTGTGTAGGTGAGTTTTGGGGATGTTTAGTTGTGTATATTGGTAGTTGTGTGTATATATATACATATATATGTATATATGTGACTGTGTGTGTGTGTTTGGGGGCTGTTTCATGTTCTCAGGAAAACTGAGAACAGCCCCCCCATTTCCTGTGTGTTCTGTCCATTCCCCCTCTCTCACTGTCCCTCTCTCTTTCAGTCTCTCTCTCACTCTATGTCTCTCTCTCACTTTCCTCTCTCTATATATATGTTTATATATATATAGGTTTAGTCTATATATATATATATATATAATATATATATGAACGATATATATATTTGTTTAGAATTATATATAGTGTGTCTATATATAGATACCTAGGGTATATGGGTATCACATAGGCTATAGGCCTATGTGATTGTTGTTTGTGTATATATATATAAGGTTATATATATATATATATGTATGGGTTTTGGTATTATATATAGTGTACTCCCATATTGATATATAGGTATTAGATAGATTGTGTATAACTATATATATATATATATATATATATATATATATATATATATATATATATATATATATATATATATATATAAATATATATTTATATATATATATATAAAATATATATATATATATATATATATATATATATATATATATATATATATATATATATATATATATATATATGACTTACTAGGTATAGGTTTATATAGAAACCTAGTCAATAGCCTATGGCCAAGGTGACTAGCCTATGGCTTTGGGGCTAACCCAATTAATCTAATGGACCTAAACACCTACTAGTTAACCCTTGTTGACTAAGGGTTGACCAAAGTCAACCTTAGGTCAAACCTTGACCTAATTGACCTAGATTGACTAGGGTTAACCTAAAAATGACTAGTTTAACTAGATTGACCATGTTGACCCAATTACCTTATTGACTAGTCTTTGTTTGACCTAATTACCTTGCTGACTAGTTTTGTTTGACCAATACCTTAGTTGGTCTAAAGTTTGACCTAGACTTGACCCAGATTGATCATGTTGACTAGTATTTGACTAGTTTGATTAGAATGTTGACCAGGAGTTGACTTTAACCTAGATTAAACTTGTTTGACGTTGTTTGATCTTGTTTGACCTTATTTGACCTAGTATGACTTCCTGTGACCTAGTTTGACTGTTGAGTTGACTAAGAGTTGACTTTTGACCAGATTGACCTAGAATCATGTAGTATGCATAGTAGACTTTATTTTCACTATTTAGAATACATTGTGACTTGTGTTGCTCTGATCAGGAGCCAGACACCTCTCCTCAGACAGCATATTCTCTACAGACGTTCATACAGCAGGCGAGTACATTCTCTGACCGTTTCATATTTGCCAGGATTTATATTCTTGCTCTAGATTACTTTACTTGATGCTGACACGATTGTTATCACGGATTGGTACTATATGGATCTTTTCATGAGATGTTATCTCCCTCGGGAGCATCAGATACAGCATGTTTGTGCTTTTCACGAATCATCATGTATCTCTATGCTTTTATAGATTCACGAATCGCTTGTGACTCATGTACTCTCATGCTCACAGAGCCTCTCATGAATCTTCCATTTATGGGCTTACCATGAATCTTAACATAACTTGAACGGATCCTTGTGTATTGATTGGGGATGGAGGAGTGGAAATAGTCATGTGGATATTACCCCAGTAGCTATAGCCATGAATCACTCTTAGCTGTAGCCATGAATCTCCTATGCCATTTCACATGTCTATATTTTACTCTAACTCACTAGACACTGCTAGTTCTCTATTATAGTAGATATTTCATTACAGTTATCTCTTTTGCTACATGTATCTTCCTTCAGTATTTCCTGTATTTTACTCTATTGCATGCTTTATATTTCCTATCATACTATGCACTGCATGAGATGTATTGTGCTCGTTCCTGTCCTGACTGGACCTGTTGAAAATATTATAGAGGATGAGGATGAGGCCCTGGTGTCTACCTATTATGGAGCAGGACTAGATGATACTTATGTTGTGGACCCTCAGCAGGATCCACCTGCAGCTGAGGATGTTGCCCCAGTAGTCTAGGCTAGTTAGCTAGACAGTCTTTTCTGTATTATCTTTTGTCTCACATTCTGAGTTGAATTTTGAGATGTGGAGATGTATAGACTCTTAGACCTATTGTATTATGAGTTGACATTCTGATGTTATGTTATCCTAGACACTTGGACTTATTTCATCTTTTCTACTGTTCTCTTTGAGTTACTGTCTATCTATCTATCTTTCATTCTTTAGCCTAGATGTGATTGAGATTGTTTTCTATTTATCACCTCCATTCGGAGAGTATAAACTGTTCATGTACTTTATATTGTTAGATGATTGACCTAGGACAGCGTTCTACTGCCGACACTGCGGCGTAGGCTGGACGTACCCACTTCTCGTGCCCTTACTCTAGGGTGCGGGTCGTGACAGGAACACAAAGTTTATTGTTCTATTCTCTTATTCACAGCATTCTAAAATACTTTAGTACTTGGCATTTTTAATTTCCATGGCTCAATTTGTGTAGATCTAAGTTTATAGTATTTTCGGATTTCTTAGGTTTTGATCTACTTAACATTGTTACTTCCAAGTTTTGATGGTTCCATGTTGTAGAATTTCGTTCTACCCTATTTTGACTTATGGAAGTCCAAATTTAGACTTACGGTGAAGGTTTTATGGAGCTTGGAAGCTAAGGATTCCATGGCCATCCTTCTCAGGTTTTCTGAGAAGATGGGTCCCCATTCACCCAGCCGCATGAGATTTATTCACTCAGCCGCATAGATGGGTACCCACTTACCCAGCCGCATGAGATTCATTCACTCAGCCGCATTAGATTCATTCACCCAGCCGCATGAGATTCATTCACTCAGCCGCATAGATGGGTACCCACTTACTCAGCCGCATAGATGGGTCCCCACTTACCCAGCCGGATGAGATTCATTCACTCAGCCGTATAGATGGGTACCCACTTACTCAGTCGCATAGATGGGTACCCACTTACTCAGCCGCATAGATGAGTACCCATCTACTCAGCCGCATAGATGAGTACCCATCTACTGCCGTATAAGCCCCCAATTCACCCTTGGCTGCATAATATCTAATTGGGTTGTTTTTCTTGTCCTATTTGGCTGATTTATGGCCAGAATTTCTTCCAACTCCCAACATGAAAGTTGTAGATCTTTTCCTTGGCTTCCAGAATATGTCATTAACTATTTATGCAACTTTTTTCATTTATAATGATGTAAGGATAGAACACGATAGTGGTTCATCATGGCACACTCTTGATAAGTAACCCTGACATGATACACCTCGATATGCTGTCGCGACAGCTAGCACGGCATGACAAGTATAAAAGACCAGGACACCGTGGGCGATTGTGTTTGTACAAATAAACTGGTACTGTCTTGCATCATGTCTAGGATGGAGATCCCTGAGTACCACGGTCAAGGGTACCTACTGAAATTGACTAAGGCTAATTAACTAGAATAATTCAGTAGTCATAAAAAGATTTCCAGCTACAGGCAATCCCGTTATCTGGAAGCATTCAGTGGACTTGTAGCCTACCGACGAGTAGGGCACATTTCCAGCACACAGTTATGTGGTGCACCCTTCATAAACGGACATTCGACCCGGATAACCGGATGGTCTGCAGGGCTTGTGGCTGTTGGGATAATCTCATTGCATCTTGCTAGTAACTAGGCTGTGATAACCCTAGTTAGTTAAAAGTATCAAGCCTTACTCTTGATTGGCCGTGATTGATTGGATGGAGTTAATTCCAGCTTAGTCTTATCGTGATCCTGTACAAGATTGTGACATGACATGATTATTGATGCTTGCCTTAACAATAACGATCGGGGGTCCAGTTCTGTTCAGGCGAAGGGTTACAACCCCGGTCCTTATTTGGTTTAAGGGTTGTAACCTGGCTCCCGGAGCAGTTCTGTGTCCTCTCTTCGTTTATTGTCTTATTGTACCCCATGCCATGCTCGTCATGTTTTACCTTACTTCAACAAGCATGATTAATTATTTATACCGGCCTTAACAATAAAGATCGGGGGTCCAGTTCTGTTCAGAGAAGGGTTACAACCTCGGTCCTTGTTTGGTTTAAGGGTTGTAACTGGGCTCCCGGAGCAGTTCTGTGTCCTCTTTTCGTTTATTGTCTTGTTACCTTATCAATGATTATTTATGCTGGCCTTAGCAATAAAGATCAGGGGTCCAGTTCTGTTCAGACGAAGGGTTACAACCCCGGTCCTTGTTTGGTTTAAGGGTTGTAACCTGGCTCCCGGAGCAGTTCTGTGTCCTCTTTTCGTTTATTGTCATCACTGTACCAATAATATTTAAGACGGGTTTCTATTCAGGTGAAGGGTTACAACCCCGGTCCTTGTTTGGTTTAAGGGTTGTGACCTGGCTACTTGAATGGTTTCCTCGTACTCAGTTTACTCT
Source organism: Iris pallida (assembly GCA_029216955.1). Taxonomy (NCBI): domain Eukaryota; kingdom Viridiplantae; phylum Streptophyta; class Magnoliopsida; order Asparagales; family Iridaceae; genus Iris; species Iris pallida. The sequence continues at coordinate 2,713,032 of JANAVB010019797.1, read as the reverse complement.
TGTTATCTCTATTATTATCAGTTCTTTATTTATTATCTTTAATATTCTATTGTGATATACTGGTTTTAGTTCCTAAGTGAAGCCTCCTTTGTGGCACTTGCTCTTTCTGGGGTTTGACCCAGCTGGTTTTGTGTCGCCAGATATCGGAACAGCACCAGAGGATCCACCTGTCTTCCAGCCAGATGGTGACCATCAGGCGTAACCCTGGCAACGAGTGGGTTTCTTTTTGTCCTCTCACTTTGTTGTAAAATTATTCTTTTGAGGCATTTAGCCGGTGAGCACGTGTTAGCTCGTATTGTACCTTATTTACTGTCTGCCTACGGGCTGTAACATGATTGACGGATCCTAGGGTTGATCATGTATGACTAAACTCTTGCTAGTCCTGACATTTTGTAACGACTAGCTTCATGATCAGCTGAATTTGTAATGTTTGGGACACCTTACCATTGTATATTTGGTGATCTTACATCTTGTAACACTTACTTACTTGCTTGTGATTGAGACAATAGGCTTGTTCATGACCATAGGAGACTGTTGGCTTGTAGTTAAACCCTCATGTATCTAGACAGCCGTGACCATATAACGAGGTGGGTTGCACTTCAATATACATAGCTGGCTATGTATGCCCCCGCTCTCCAGTATTCTGGTTCTGGGGCGTTATACATCGTGTTCAAGCGAAGCTCCACCGCAAGTATTTCTATTACCTGCATTCTGCATGCAATCTTGTGGGAGATCAGTACTAATCCTCTCTCGTACTGATATTGACCCACTTTGCTAAACCGACATTAAGTAGTGTATTGAATCATGCAGCATACAAGTTAGTAATCTTTCTATCCTTGCCTTAGGATGAGTTTCATGGCACATTCGAATAAAGTAAAGCATGTTATCATGGCAAGCATGTTATTTCGATTCGCATAAGCAAGCAATCAACATTCAACAATCTCATGTTGTTTCGTGACTTCTTACCAACATCGACGCACTCACCCTTGCCCGACGCAAGGTGAATACACCTACCATCTTTTCCTGTCATGTTATACGTGATCTTTGAGAAGGATATCTGTATGCATGTACTTTCAACACATCGTTCCTTAACTATATGAAGGTCACTGGCTTTGCAGCCATAATGGACATATCAATGGTACGATGGTGACTACTTCAGCATAGGGTGCTAATCCCATTTTCTGAAGTACTTTCGAACGATATCGGTATTTGTGGTGCTCTATTTCAATGGTAGGTCGCAAGCCTAACAGATTGAAATGCCCCACATAATACCCATCTTAAATTCCCTTTCTAGATCGAACGGTCCTAGTCCTCCCGGCGTATATCGTTCGAGGATATACAACTTATGCCCAAGTTGTCCGTGACCATGCAATGCGCATCACTAGCATATAACCAAACAATTCACCTATCTCTATTTTCTATTGGCACAATGCCCCAACTAAATGTTTATCAAATGAACAGCCCGAAGGCCCCAAATATTTCTAAGGCATCATGCCATATTCAACAGTTTCGTCACATTCGTGCCACAACTGTTCTCTTCCCAACAAAGCCATCTTTCATAATTCTCATGCACGTACGCACGATTTGTTATTGTTATTCTCCATACTTCGAGTTGTACATTTGATGCACATCTTGATACTGTATTTCCATGTTCTACACCTTAGTGTTCATTGTTCATGGCTTGTGCACTAGGACAATCGCCTCCAGTCTTTCAATGTGCTAGCCTTCTAACTCGTGCACGAGAGCACGAAATGACCCGTGCACTAAGGCACTTACGAATACAGTTATTCTATGTTCTTATGGCTGGCGCACCGAGGCACTTGCCTTTACAATATTTCGATGTTCAATAGCGACTCGTACATTTGATGTACGATTTATTTCAGTTGTTCTATCTAGTGTTCGACATGCACTATGATTTCTCTCCTTCGAGCCACATCCGTGGTCTCGATTGGTTAACATAGCATATAATGGTGCATTTTACTTAGGCATGACGGAGTAGGAAAGAAGGGTCAAAGTCCAACCACCTTAAGCTGATACGCTTTGTTGTTTTGTCGAACCGATGCGGCTTGATTTCATAACTTTGTTGCACGGCCAATTCTTCTGACTTAGCCATTTGATGCACTTTATGTTTCACTGAATTATCAGACCGACTTGGCTTACCATGCCTTTGACTCAGTCTATCGCAAGGCGATAATTTGGTTTTGCGGACACCATTGCAAATAAGGCAAAATGTCTACCTCTTCAGCGTAAAAGCATAGCATGCACACGAAACCAACTAAAATCAATATTCATTCGAATTAGACTTGTGCGTTGCATCGATTCAATTTCTTAGAATCTTCGAACCAACTCAATGCTTTCTCTCGGGCCAACTTAACACTTGCATCAATCTTACTCGATGCATTCCTCAACGCAACTCTTCGAGTCAACGACTCAGCAAAATGTACCGTGCGGAGCGGAGAATTACAACGACCTAAGGAGGTTCGGAGGAGGAAGCTATAATACAATCCCACTCATCCGAAGCCTCTACTTGGGATTCCGACACCAGCATTAGCCCAATCTTTAAGAAAGTGTTGTCGATCAATATGACATCTGCACACCCTCTCGAAGAATATGATGATCAAGCGTTGGAATTTTTCGAAGAAGAACCTTGGGCTCAACGCCTGGGAGCACAATAGAAATCTCGTTTCGAACAATGAGAGCCTCACACCGAAGATGAAGTCGAGCAAATCGACTTAGAGGATGAATCCTCGCCCAAATCCATCTATATCAGCAAAAGCTTGACATAGGAAGGTCGTGAATCCTTGGTTCAACTTATCAGGGAATACATCAACCTGGAGCTATGAAGACATACCGAGTTTGGACCAGCAAGTCACAATGCACAAGCTTAACATCTTACCTAACGCTAAGCCTGTTAAGCAGAACCATCAACGCTTTCATCCTAACATCATGGATGCCATTGAGAAAGAAGTGGACAAACTCATAGATAATTGGCTTATTCGCGAGGAGAAACATCTAGATTGGGTAGATAAGATTGTTCTCGTTACTAAAAAGAATGGGAAGATTCGAGTCTGCATCGAATTTAGGGACCTCAACTCCACTTGCCCGAAAGATGAGTTTTCCCTTCCTATCACCGACATGATAATTAACAACACATGTTGCTTTGAACGCATGTCCTTCATGGACGGGTATTTGGGCTACAACCATATCAAGATGTTTCCAGACAATGAGAATCATACATCATCCAGAACTCCAAAAGAGGTTTACTACTACACAGTAATATCCTTTGGCTTGTAGAATATGGGTGCACCATACCGGCGAGCTATAAGCACCATCTTTTGCAAGCATCTTTGTAAGACAGTCGAATATTATGTTGATGACATTGCTATCAAAAGCCGACTGCGAGGTGATCACTAGCAAGATCTGAGGATAGTCTCTCATCTCATGCGGGCACATCATCTCAATATAAACCCAACTAAATCCTTCCTCAGGATTTCCAGCGACAAATTCTTGGGTTTCATCATCATCGCGAAGGGTATCCACGTCGACCTTGAAAAGACCAAAGCTATCCTAGACATGAGCCCTCCGAAGAATCTGAAAGAACTTTGAGGTCTACAGAGACATCTCACATACATCAGAAGGTTTATAGTGAACCTTTCTGGACGGTGCCAACCCTTCACCAAACTTATGAGGAAAGGAGTTTCCTTCGTCTGGACTGAAGAGTGTGAAAAGGCATTTAACGAGATCAAGTCCTATCTCACAAATCCTCTAATACTGGTAGCTCCGATAGTGGGTAAGCCATTCCTACTCTATGTTCACACAATGGATCACTCTCTTGCTGCCTTGCTGGCCTAGAATAATAACGCGGGCCATGAACAAGCCATCTACTATCTAATCAGGACAATGATTGGGCTCGAACACCGGTACAACCCCATCGAGAAAGAGTGCTTAGCTCTGGTATTTGCCATTCAGAAGACTCGCCACTATGTGACGGGTCAAATGATCCATGTTATATCCCGAATCAGTCCATTCAGGGTCCTCATGACAAAACTAGGAGCGATAAACTCTCGATTAGCTATATGGACAATACTATTGACACCTTACGATATGGTATTTGTTCCATAAAAAGCTGTCAAGGGACAAGCATTAGCAGACTTTCTAGTTTCACACCTAATACTGGAGTCATCCAAACACTATAAGGATATTCCGTATGAGGTGCTGGAATCCAACGTTGTTGAAGAAAACTCCGTCTGCCGGATGTTCTTCGACGGTGCTTCAAGAACATGCCCCAAAGATCAAATCATTGCAAGAGTGGGGTAGTCTTGGTCTCTCCAGACAACTTAGTCATTTAGCGTTCCTATTCCCTCATTGAGCCGTGCTCTAACAATGTGGTAGAGTACAACGCTTTCATCATCGGGCTCCAGTTATCAAAATAATTGTGGGTTGAACACCTCGAGTCTTACGGTGATTCGAAACTCATCGTCAACCAGGTTCGAGGGCAATACGAGGTTCATCATGAAGACTTGCTTCCCTACCACAGGGCGGCCTTGGACATCATCTCAACCTTCACCAAGTTCTTCATAAAATATGTACCTCGGTTACAAAATCTAGAGGCTGATGCTCTGAATGGCTTTGTTGCCTCCTTGGTGGTACCTCTCGGGACTCAACACTTTATCACGATGATCGATCGAGATTTGGTTTGTCCCAAAGTAATCTATGCATGTGTTTGGACCATGCTATGCCAGCGGACGCCGGTATCAACATCACGGACTCGCGATTTCCGTTCATAGACTTCGCGGCCTACGAAATCCTCCTAGACGACCAAAGGAGGCAGTATCTGTAAAAAGACTCTATTCGCTTCTACTATGATATGGCCACCAAAATGCTGTATCACCGTTTATACGATGAACTTCTCCTTCTTTGCTTTCAAACGAGGAAGCAATCAAAGCTCTCCGGGAAGCCCATGATGGTGCCTGTGGAGCTAATCAACCTGGTCCTAAGATACAGGATCGACTTCGACGTATGGGCTATTACTGGCCCTCTATAATGGCAGACGCTATTGAGTACGCCAAAAAGTGTAGGGTCTGCCAGTTGCACGCTGATTTTATCCATTAACCCTCGGTGTTCCTACACCCTACGGTCGCCTCCTAGCCATTTGAAGCCTGGGGTATGGGCATAGTTGGACCGATTACCCTTCCGTCATCTAGAGGGCATCGCTTCATCTTGGCAATCACCGACTACTTCTCTAAGTGGGCGAAAGCTATACCTCTGTCAGAGGTAAAGAGCTCAAAGGTGATCAACTTTATCAAGCATCACGTCATCTACCATTTCGGGGTACCCCGAAGCATCATCTACGACAATGGTCCATAATTCATAAGCCATGAATTCAGTAGGTTCTGTGATAAGAATCGCATCCAGAATATGGCGTCGACTGCTTACAATCCGACGACGAACGAGGCTAAAGTTTTTAATAAAATAATCATCAAACTACTCAAGAAACTCGTGTCGTCTAACAAGCGCACTCGACAGCTTAGGGTCCCCCGGAGGAACGAAGGCCCCAGAAGTGGTACCAACCATGGTCGAGCTGACATGAAGCTTCGTGGGAGCCAAAAGCAACCTCATGGTAGGAGGTTCGCTCACCATGACTTCACCCTCCCCAGAGGGTGACTCACTTGCAACAGAAGGTAATGCAAGCAACTCCCTCGGAGTAGCTGCATCTCTGAGCTAGCAGTGTTTAAGATAATCCTTAAAGGGTCGGTCGAAGGGGTAGTTATTTGCTCAGTACGAGCAACATCCTCCAACTATGTCTCCCCAACAGTAGCATCTTCAACGGATGAGGGAAGGGAATTATCATCCCCTTTTCCACCAACCAGGACTAGAGGTTCAGGAACAGCCTCATCTTCTATTTCTAGAACATCTTGAGAAGTAGGCTCGTTATTTACCGGCTCCTCGTCTCTTCGAACTTCCTCGACGACCTCGCTGCTCACTATAACTGGCTCAACCCCGATCGTTTCCTCTAATATCTTCTCCCAGAAGGCCCGGGGATGTCCTCTGAAACAAGGATGAAAGAGGGGGCTGCCTCACCCCCATCAGCAAAGCCTCCCGTAGGTAGCAATGGTCCGACTTATAAACCTGCAAGGTTAGAAGGTTTAGTACCGTAGAAAGTCACTCTATAGTGAGAAAAAATCTACTTACCAGAACGACCCGAATGAAGTAGCTTCTGATGATGGATGTCCATTAGGTCTAAGATCAGCTCGATCGAATAGTCGAACGTCGAGTCATCATCTATCACGGCCTCTATGTCCACCAAGGGATTATCCTCGTCGCTAATCAGGGGATCCACCGGTAGAAAATCCTTCCCGTAGCTGGACGAGGATGGAGGACTGGGCGCTTTATTTTTGCGCTTGGATTTTCCTTTGGATGCCTGTAAGACGGGAAAAGAACAGTTAGTAATGAAGTTACATTCTTCGCTAAAATACAAACTTGCTTACCGGGGAGGTAACAACGGAAGAAGATTCTCCCTTCTTTGAAGGTTGCCATTGTTTAGTAGCCGTTACCTTTATGTGCCTCTTCTTTGGGGGCGATGGACTTGTCTCAGCCTCGACAGGCCGTTTCAGACTTAAGTCACCTGGAGGGTCCGGATGCTCGTCCGCATCCAATTCCATGACTACTTGAGCACCACGGGACAGGTATACCCGCACAGAAGTAAGGGTATCCGTTGGGGGTTCGTAACGGGTCCCCAGAAGGAGACTCTGCTCCCGGTCATACTCCGAAGGTTAATTATTTATCGAGCAGCAAAATTTTATAGCGAAATAGAGAATATGTCTCTCCGGCCTTCACAAAGGAGCCATAAATCAAACTATGGTGCAGTTGTCATTATAGTAATACCAAGCACGAACACAATCAAGAAAACTCCTTTTGAATCCAAGGGAGGTGCTAGCATTGGTCTGCAGCAGTTGACTGTAACCAAATTGCCAAGCAAACTGGCTCAGCTGATATGGTTCCAAAAATGCTTTCTTGCGATTCCGGTACACCAGGTGAGACAGTCGTATCAACTGCAGCCAACGAAAGGCCTCTTCAAAAATGTTAGAGAAATAAGTTCCACCATCCATCAATTCATCTCCCTCATTAAATTTTGCATAAGAAGGGGTATCTTAAAGAGCTCGTACCCATCTATATACGCTAATGCCATCCGGTATACCGGAACCTCGGTGACTGACCAGGTCTGCTTTCGATAACGGTAAAGTAAAGCATCTTCTGTCCGGACAGATGCCTCCGAGCCTGGGTCCAAGGGGAGATAGGTAGTGCAGCACGAGCTACCCCATCAAATAAATAAAAGGGAAGTTCTGATCGAGGGAACTCGCCCTTACCATCGTAATTGAGCCTCTTGTCCATGAAGGACCGTAAACCCTGTTGTAGGTTGTACACCATGGCGGGGAGAAGAGCCAGCTTGTAGCCGAATACGCGTCGAACAGCTAGAAATATCAAATTTTGGCTCACTCGCTCGAGCGATCCTGAACCTCCTGGAACCACACAATCGCACAGCCATACCATTATATAGGCTGCCAACAATGCCTTCGATGACAATTGGTAGGAGTCATGATAAAAGTAGCTATACACGGAAGAGGTAGGACGCCTGAGCTCGTCTAGTTCAGGGAGTTTCTTATTTTTCTTTGTCATTCATTCCTCAATAACATCGGGTGTAGAGGCGGAACGAATGCTAAATGCATTTTGTTTTGGCAGCACCGATCCTTGAAAGAAGATATGTCGCTTCTAAGGATGAGTATGGGGAGTGGATCGTTGACTATCAAAGCATTAACATATCATATGTTGGCATAATAGTTCCCTATAAACCGCTACCATAGCCGGATCTTTCTTCTCCAAAGTGAGAACCTCCTCATTTGTGGGAGTATATTCTTGATAGGATTCAGACCCCCGAGATAGCATACATCTCATGGAGCGCCAGACCCATTTCCCTACCAGGAGTAAAAAAGGTGCCCGTATGAGGGTTGTACATTTCAATCACCATAAGAACATAGGCTGGTTGGCCTCAATCCCATATTGGGTGGCCCTGATGATGTAATATAAATTCATCTTTTCAGCAGAATCTCGTACTCTTCCAGAACCCATGCAGTTAAGTCGTACCATTCACGGTTGTTGTGGGTCCACCTTGTGAGGCAAAAATTCCTTGGAGGGTATAAACGGCCTTCCTTCAACATCATTTATAGTTCGGAAGGATAGAGTCTCTTAGCCTACTTCATTTATTGTCTTCCCTGGTACAGTACCCGTAGAGAGAACGAAGGCCCTCCCCGCAATGCCTCGAATGTATCCTTCTATCGTAAAGAAGACTTCATCCTGAATCGACCGGACACTGCCCCGGTTTGACTAGGAGTCACCTCCCAGTCCATTATCCTTTGTGTGGCAAGGAACGCAAATATAAAAAGAGACAGTTGACGATCAATCACAGAGATATGCATCATAAGGCCCTGAGCCTCGAAGAAATGATCGTCCCTCAGTTTTAGGACGCTGGCATCATCACAAAACAGTCCGTCCCCAAACAAAAACTGTGGCTTCAAGAAGTAACCGCTCACGCCATCTCCTCGGAGGAGCTTCCCGGACACCAACATTTGCTTAAGAAAGTCACAAGTTGGAGTTTAATCATATCCATTCCTTGACGGGCCTGTCCCGAATTGATAGCCATTTTCGTAGGAGTCACGATATCATCCTCAAAGTTTGAGCCTATTCTATCGCGAAGGAACTCGCCCTTTGGTGAAGTTAGAGTCACTGCATAAAGGAAAGGGAAGCGTTAAACAAAACATATAAAAAAACCCTAAAACATAAGGGAAAAGACAAGGTCCTCCAATAAGCATGTCGGCGCATGAGTGGCACTGTGTGCACCACTTCTAACACATCAAGTCATAAGCAGCACTGCCTGCATCGCTCCTTACATGATCCAGGGATTAACTCGAGCACCAGCATGGGGAGACATTGGCATATTTACTCTGACAAAGCCTTTCGGTTAAAGTCATGCGCTCAACGGGAAGGAAAACGACAACACGTTGAAATAGGCAAGAGCCTCTCAGCTAAAAACTCATGCACATCGAAGCTTAAGCGTATCTTACCAGACCTAGCCTTGCATCTAGGTCCATACGCCATAGCTGTAAAAGGGCGACGCGTGAAACCTTGATGGGCATGCTATCTACGCAACCTCCAAAGAGTCTAAAGGTCGACAATAAAACTTATACTGGACCGCCTTTCGAACATCGGAATGGGTCTCTTCGACGATGAGCGGCTGTGACGTAGCTGCCCCAGACGGGCTTTGCCTTTCCCTTTTTCCTTAGTAGCAGCAGCGGTGGAAGAATTGGGCGCCATGGCGACAAAAAAGTCGGAGAAGAAAATAAAAGTCGGAGAGTTCTTTCCCAAAAATGGCAGAAGAGTAAAGTAAAAAACTTTCTCCTCTAAACCCAATACCTATTTATAGGCCGCCTATTAACGCGTGCCCCAATAGAATTCGAAGCGAACCGTCGTCGCTTCGGATAAAGCCAAAAAAATTCCCTCGTCTCGAAGAGTGACCTGATAGCCTGTCTGAGATGTCCAATCGACGTGCACCAAAGGGGCTAAAGCACACCCTACACCCAAAGTTTGGAAGGCTCCCTACGCCCGAGAGGATTTTTACTATCCATGCTTCCTATTTAAAGTATTTTAAATACTTGCCTAAGTTTTAAAAACTTTAGAGGGGGTCTTGTAGAAGCATGGAATTTCATGCACCACAGAGGCCAATATCATTATGCGCCACAAAATAATACGCGTCGAAGACACAAAGAGAAATCAGCGTATCATACAATAATAGTAAATGAGGGCACATAAAAAAGGATTTTTAATTTATATAAAAATCTATTACATGGTTTTTCATTACATTAAAAGTATACTACAGCCTAGTCTAAAACTCTATGGATAGGCAGATCACTCTGACGTCTCAGTATAGGCGCATCTCCTCCTCGTCGTGAGCGAATCACTTTCTTGTCAACGAGCAAATCACTTTCTCGTCAACGCACAGGCGCATCTGCCAGCCTGTGGCTCTTTCAACATAACAAAAGTTGGGGCACGACAACCCTAAACTTCGTATGCAATCTGGAGCTTGAAGACCTCCAAGAAGTTGTTCAAGTTCGAACTCTCATACCAAATGCTCAGATGTATCTCAAAACTCTGAAGGAATCCTTCCTTAGGAACTTGACTTCTTTGAACGAGGAGATCCACAACCAACAGCCGACTCATGTGCTAAAGACAATGCTCATGGCCACCAAAAACTAAGTCGGGGTTAGACATGAAGGATGAAGTGCCAAGAGAAAGTGAGCAAAGACTTCTCAAAAAAGCTCTTATTTATAGACAGCAGCGTAGCCCTACGCCTTTGCCATATGGCAGTCAGTTAAAAGCCCCAAAATCAACATAATAAATCTCGTATTAATGGCAATCAACCTGACTTTAATATGATGAATTTGCTATTAATGGCAATGAACTTGCCCCTTCGAGAATTGATTTAGTTAGAGTTTCGAGCCCCATGCAACATGCAGCGTCAACACTTAAAAAAATTAACCAAAACCTAATGTGATAAGGGTCACTATGCTAGCAAGGCCACTACGCTAGTAAGGCTACTACGCCCTCGAAGTGGCTACGCCACCTAGAGTGGCTACGCCCCTAGACTGGCTACACCCTTAGAAGGGCTACGCCATTTGATGACTATGCTCCTTACTTCAGCTTCTCTCCAACCAAGGGGCATTTAATACTCCCTGACACTTAGCTCAAATTCCAACATGAATGCATTGGACAGAGAACAGACGTGCTGTGATAATGGCAGCTCAAAAATCGAGGAGATGCTAAACAGCTGGCATGGGCGTAGACCCCACCTATGCCACTAGAAGTCGTACTTCAAAAACTGAGTTGACAACTCACATCATTGCAATGCCACATAGAATATTACCCACATCGAGGTACTACATCAAGCCAAGCTCTGGCGTAGGGTCACCCCTACTCCTCCAAAATACTCTCTTTATAATAGGAGTCTTTACGTGACAAATCATGGTGTAGGCAGCTCCTCTACTCCAATAGAGCAAGATCTGTGGGCAATGTACATGTGCCACGGGTCATTGACCCATTCGTCATTGTGAATGGGTGCTAACCACCCAAAATTTTAGTAACAAGTGAATCCCAACAAATGTTGCATGGCGGCTCATCCGCAGCCGAGAGAGCAGTTATAGCAGATTCACTCCTAAGATCACGCACAATGCCCCTGTGCCCAATGGAGTAAAAGAAGTTCAACCTCCATCATCACAAAGTTCCCAGATAAAAACAAAAGTGTAATCGAAGGATTCCCTCGAATCTGAAATTGTACTCTGTTCTGTTTGTTAATGTATAAAAGTTTATTTCAAACTTTATTAATGGCAAACACTCATGCTCTCTCTACCCCAGCCAGACATTGGCTCTTCTTTATAATACCGTCTCATTTAGTTTATCGGAGTAAGAATGTCATTTCTCTGGAGTCTTACTTACTGAGTAGGTTTGCCAAGCAATTTGGGTATTGCCAGCTCTTGCTGGAGAATCAAAATCTGTACCTTGGCTTTGAGGGAAATGTACTGGATAAAGTGCAGGCATGATGCTATTATTTTGCGATTGGTATTGGCACTGAGTTCGAGTTGCCAAATATTAAAAATGAGATGGTTGTTGTCTTTACGTCGGCTACATTTCATTGTCAGACGATCGTACCCCCAGTTAGTTATAGCATGAGGACTAGCTTTATCGTGGGAAGAAGGCTGATGCCTCTGCCATCTTCTATTTAGTAGCTTCTGAGTCCAGTGCTGTTGTGGATGCGTCTTCGAGGAAGAGATCTGCTTCTGGTAGGTTCTGCTGGGATAATTCACAGCACGTGGCTTCGGATGTAGGCAGTCCTCGGAGACCTGGTAAACGGCCGGCTAAAATAATTTTGCGACGTGCCACCAAGACTTTGTGTAAGGTAATTGTCTATAGACCAGGGGCCCTGAAGGTTTGAAGGTAGTCTAGTTTCGAATACCTTTTTTGGTTTACCGTCTTCCTTTCTCACTTTTTTTATTGGCTGTATTTGGTTTCGTGCAGGCATCAGGGAAGCAGACTCTTTCTTACCATTTGGTGTACCCTGTGATTGGGATTGAGGATGAATCTGAGGAAGACATGGCAGGAGCTTCATGTTCGCTGTAATCGTCGGAGGCACCGAAGGATCATGATATCCCCCGAAGAGGGACACTGGATTCTCCGAGTATACCTGGTTAACCTGGGCCTTTGTTCCTCTGTTCCTCGGTTCCATCTAAAGTTGAAGAGAATGATGAGGAAGGGACATAAGACTACCCAATTGTAAACCCCCTAAATTTCTACTATGATTTTTTTAAAATATTTCCTTTATTTTTGTACTTCGTATCTATACGTCGCACATGAGTCACTTTGTCGTATTTACGTAACGTGCGAGATTTGCGTTCATAATTTCTCGATGAGTGCGAATATGTGCCGAGGTACATATTTTAGAAAAATATTTTTATTATTCAAGTTTTATTTTATATATGAAAGTACATGTTCAAATAAAGGTGATAAATATTTTTATTATGTATAAAAAGGATATTCTATTCGTTGTTTTAAAATAAGTAGTAATTGAAAAATTTTGGGTTATATGAAATATTTCCAAATATTTTGCGAAATGTGAAATTTGCTTATTTATATATTTTGTTATTATAAAAGCCAGTTCATAATTAATATTTAAGTATTTATAGTGATTTTCGAAATTAATTATTTCCATATTTATTTAATTACAAAAATGATATTTGAGATTTTGTCAATTCTAATATTTGATTAAATATGGTAATTTAAATTACAAAAGATTTTATTGACTCTATTTAAAATATTTTAAATTGAGTATAGAATTAATTTGGATTGGATTTGATTTGGATTGAATTATTTTGAATTAAGAGATGATTATCTATTGGGGATTTAAATAAATCTCAATCCCTATCCAACTGGGAATTCCTACCTCCTATATAAGGAGAGGTACTCCTCCAATTTCTATACCACAATCACAAGTGCATCGTGTCTGTGCCTCATCTCCTCCACTATATTATATTTTGTACAAATACATTGTTACTCCGCGTCCGACAATCCCGGACGCCCACTCCGCCGTGTTGGACACCCGGATACGACACGTCCAACCCAACAATCAATTCCTAGTCCTAGCCTAACCCTAATCCAAACCATCACCACCACCCGTCTTTGTCACCAGCACATCCCCATCCAGCCCCCTTTCCATCGACAGTTACCATCATCACCACCAGCCTCCAGAATCCGAAGCCAACATTGTCGTGCCTCCTTCCAGTCATCCCGACACCACCACCACCATCGCCGATACCGCGGTCACCCTCTCCCAATCGCCATGACCAAACTTCTGTCCTCGGCCAGGGACAATACCAATACATGACCACCACCATCAACACCCGACCCGCCTCCATCAAACCACCGCAGCAAAGAGGAGGGATAGTCTCTTACCTAAGTCCCGCAGTCGTCACCATCCCGACCAGCTCCTCTGAGCCCCTCCTACGGTCAGCGCCCCCAAGTTCGCCACCATCCGCCGTCGAGCCTCGTCGCCCGCCTGGCCGGAGCTCCCAGCAGCCTCCGCTGCGGCGCTCTCCGCTGTTTCCCTTTTGCCGTACGGGCGTCACCACGCTAGGGCCGTCCGACGCCCAGCCCCCGAACAGCCCATCCACCCGCGACGAGTGGCACAGACAGCCACCACCATCCGCCAGCCGATGGCAAGCCGCCGCCGCCACGAGCTTCCCTCTTCTCCACTTCCTCCGCCGAGATCAGCCGCTACGACAAGCAGGTCCGCCGTGCCGAGGCTGGTTTCGGCACCTCCCCACCGGCATTCGCCTCCGCCGTGCCTTCGACGTCGGCGCCCCAGCCGACGAACTCCGCCACCTCGACGAGCCCCACCGCCCGATCGGATCCCGCCGTCCGCAGCAGACTCTCCGCGTGACCGTCCCCCTTTTTCGCGCTTCGCCGTCGGCGACTACGTCGGCCGATCGCCACTGTGAGTCCCGATCCCTTCTTCCCTCCTTCTTCGTCTCTCTCTCTCTCTTACTATGGAAATTTTGGAGGAAGAGTGTATTAGTTATAATTATTATTATTATAGTTATTATTATTATCATTATATTTATTAACAGGGGTAGTGGCTGATTAGTTTTAGGTTTTATAATAATTATTATTAGTATTATTATTAGATTTTATTATTGTTAATTATTATTATTATATCATTAGTATTATTTTAATACTTTTGCTATTATTTTATTATTAGTGTATTATTCGGTTTATTAAATAAATTCGATAATTAACATTTTCTGAAATACATTTTTATAAAATTTGGGTTTAACTCAAAACTGTTTTATTTTCAAAGTACTTATTCAAAATATTTTGACAACGTAAAGTTTTGCCTAAAAAGATTTATTATTTTAAGTATTTTTTTTGGACTAATAAAAATGTATTTTTATAATTTACATATATAAAATATTTTCAAGTATTTACGTAGAATTATTTTTCAAGTATATTATGAGATATTTTCTAAAAATAGGACACGCACCTCTTCGCTCAAACTCTCTTCGAATTATTTCCTTTACTCATAGCTAATCGTGTTTCTCTATTTTCTTGCAACCTCGGACCATGACACATCGAACATGGCTACTGGACAGACTGGACTTGTCAGATTTTTTGCATCACACCAGGCGACACACCAGGCAAGATACCTTGCCATTATTTACTGTTTATAGTGTGTCTACATTTTTATTACATATTACTGTTCATGTATTTCCAGTTCTTACAATTCCTGTATTATTATGTGTTCGGTGATATTAGCTTACTTTGTTATTATCCTTTGATTGCATGTGAACCTAGAGTTAATGGACTACCGTCTGTAGTGTATTGCATATCCCTTGACACAGTTGTACCACGAGGATGTGTGAGATGAGGGGCATGTAGAGGTTCTTGCGTGTGGGCTGATCCCCTATGTGCATGCGTTAGGACTAACTGCTAATAGAGGCATGTTAGGAGACTTAGCAGTTAGTAGAGAAACATGGTCGTGGATGCGACTTGGTAGAGACATTTGGGTGGAAAGGACAATACCTGACGTATAGGCTTCGATTGCACTTCCCTTGTAACCCGGAAGCTCCGCTGGAGATACGGGTATGTTGAGCCTCTTAGCTTGGCCACTGTCGTTTTTGAACGTCATGTGCTTAGGTCATTTGTGCCCAAGTGGGGACTATACTAGATCCCATTTACAGCCAGGACTCATGCGTCGAAGGATTGTATCTCAAATTGCATTTTCACTTTAGTATGGTTAGATTACCGTATTTGTGTCTTGTCACTTTTTTTGATTGTGGCATATTTTATATTCAGTATTTATATGGCCTGTTTATTGTATCTTGTTACGTCCCTCTGAGGACCTGGTTATCTCGCTATGTGTGTGTTTTTGTCTTTCGCAGGTATTCTAGTCGTGGCCATGATTGTCACTATTTTTTCGAGGATAATTGTACTTCCATCGTCTTCGCTTCGCCCGCCAAACACATTGTATTTTTCATGTATTTTTCCTTACTTGTTGGTAGTAGATTTGTCTTCGCCCAACGATTGTATACATGACAAATTCAAAGTTGCTTTTATATCATAATTATCTTTGTGGATGAGATTTAGTACCTTGGTTACTGCATTTTACAGCTTATATATATACGAGGGTCCATATACTTCGTATGTATACAGCTGGCATGATTACGTTCTAGTCCTACGTATTTTGGGACTGGGGCGTTACATATTTTTGTGGTGGCCCATGCAGGTCGGGTTTGACATTTCGGTTACATAAATGTACCGAACAGGCCTGTAATATAGGATTAGAGTTTAGAATCTCATCCACCTACTTGACTTCCTTTCTTGACTTCAAATTCCGAACTCTCGTTCGACCTCCTTGAATTGCATCTTGCTTGACTCCTTCTATCGTAAATTCTTAGTTTCGTGTTTAGTAAGATGACTACACTAGTATATGCCCATAGGTTAAACACATGGCTAGATGGATTGCATTGACAATTAATATGCATTAATTTTAATTGAGTTATAAAGGCATTTATTTTCCTAGAAATATGATTTTAAGGATTAGTTAATTTCAAGTTGGGTAGTAGCGTATTACCGCCTCCAAAGGATAGTTGGAATTTTATTTTGCTATTACATGGTGGTATACACAAGAGAATAGCTAGATCGAGAAAACAAATTTATAATTTATGATTTTTGGAAATTGTGAAATATTTTATGATTTATTGGGATATGAAACCGATTTGGAAAAAAATATCTTTAAATTGTAACACATGATTTACGATTAAGTTCAAGTTTGGATTGAATATGTTAAAGTTTATCTCGAATTTATTAAAGTGTTTTAAATTATAAGTTATGATTTCGTAATGACTAGAAAATATGAAGGGTTGATAATTTATGGTTTATTAGAGAGCTTGAGGTTTTAAATTGATTGTATGATTTACGAATTATAAGTATTTAATTTTGAGCTCGAAGAGATAATGGTAAAAAAAATTTGAAATATTTTGGAAGATATGAAGGCAACTTTGAAGGAAAAAATTAAATATTTAGAATTTGCTCATATGATTTATGATATATAAAGTTATTTAGATTTCGAGTTTAAAGCCTTGATTATGGATATTTAAATTTTGGTGAAAAAAAAAATTAGAGTAGTTGTGACTTATTGGAAGCTAGATATACATATTTGAAGGATATAGAATTAAATTTGGGAGTTATTTAAAAGTTTCATGTTGTAGTATGAATTTCGGTTGATAAAAGTATTTAAATGTTGAGTTTAAGATTTTGAAAAAAAATTCGATTTGTGATATACAAGGGTTATTTTGAGATTGACTAGAAATTTAAATTTGTATTAAACTTGACAGCCTAAGGTTATTAGGAAATTTGGTGGAATATCTTGGAAATTTTATTGAAAAATTTCGAAGAATTTGAAACTTAGATTGGATCATATATTGGTAGAGAACCAAGAAACAAGAAAGGTCACCCTAGTGAGATAGAAGTATTCTACATTAGAATGCCATGCCGCCTATGATTATGATATTGCATATACACAAGTATAGTTGGTCATCGACTAAACCGATGAACATATCTTTGACTTACTCGACCTTCCCTCAAATCTAGATATTTATTCGTGACATCAAATTGTTGAAACTTAGAAATGATAGAATCGCCCCTGTGACCGTACCCTTATCTATGAGACTATTTTTCGTCTAGACACAGTGTCTCTAACTTATTTTTATCTTGACCTACGAGATTCCTAATTATCTTTATTTGTGCTTTAACCTTCATTTTGTGCATTAATTAGTACGTTATGAAAACCCACTTTCTATTTTGATCCTTTGGCGTTCCCTATCGTGACTTTGATATTTGAAGCACAATACTAGACTTTTCCTTTCCACGAATTTCACATGCAAGACCTAGATGAGCTCACCTTCATGTAGGTATATCATGTCCCACTAAAATACGTCCCCTTGTACTCTATTTTTATGGTACGACTTTCGGGCCATAAAGACTAACTATAACCTATACCATGGTGTCGATATACTTTTGACTATATATTTGGACTTAATCACGAATCAAATCTTCGACCCGATTGCGATCTACTAAATCCGTTAAATGCTTAACCTTGTGTTTTTGTCTTGACTGCTTAACCATTGTCATTTTATTTTCTTGTATTATCTTGATTTACTTAGACCCATAACACCTTTTACTCTTCATGCAATATTAGCAACACTTACTTTTCTCCCTTCCAATTAAATTGCTTTCTCATACTTCGCTATGATTTCTCCATTGTTTACGCCACCTTGTTCCTTGTATGATTCCCTTATGCGAAATAAAATTTGATCATGACAATCTTGAGTTAGTAGAAGCTAGATTGGAGAACCTCACAGCATGGATAAATAATGTAGTTGGTTAAGATAATTACGAGATTATGAGCTATAGGTGAGAAATAAATGGAAATGTGTAATAAATCTGAATCAATGAGGTAAGGAATGATATATTAAGTTTTGATGAAACACTCAAGGATAAATAGACTCGAATTATAAATTTGTTTTGAGGTAAAAACATATCGAGTGAAATTTTTTCTAAAAGCTTGGGTGGTTAAGAACCAAATTATACATTAAATCGATGGATGCAAATTCTCAATAAAGACAATGTTGACGTTGCCTTCGATAAATTTTAGTGTTATGAAGAGAATAGGCTTCAAGGATAACCAATGGTTGAAGAAAGAAATTGCTTACATTTTGACGAATTAAGGAATACGACCCTAAGATGATTATGAATATGAAGTAAGACGGGTTTCATTTTTACCATCATGAATTAAAAGATCAATGGATTCCAATTGCCGAAGAAGACGCTAGTAGGTAAAGAATTTTCATTTGTAATGATAAAAGATTGTGTTGTGAAGATATGATCAACAAATATTGAAGGTGATAGCTTATTTTGGGTACTTTAAGGATAAGTACGAATTTCCTACAAGGAATGTTGATTTAACAATTGATTAAACATATTAAAGGATTATCTAGAACCTACTCTTGAAGAGATTGTCAACGACGAGATCTAATTTGAGGAAAATGGATATATATAGATATGTGAGAGAAGTACATTAGAGATTCATTTTAATTCAAAATTTGTTGAACTTGTTGAAAATTTTTACGACGAAATATTGAATTAGATAATTGCATACATTTTGGAATTTAAAATTTATGAGGAAAATGATTGAAGTAAATAAAGAAAAAAGGAAAAATATGGAATATATTGATAGTAAATGGCAAATTGATAAGGACGATTTGAGATGTTAACAATATTGAAAACACGCAAGAAAATGTTGAATCAAAAATCGTTGCCTAATGATCAAAATTTATATTGGGAGACTATTACCTATTTTGGTAGCTTGCACGTCCATAGAACAAATGACAGTGAATGATGGATTATAGGCATCGAGGGGATGTCATACGCATAATCATACTATAACCGATTCTTTCCTAGTCATCCAACTGATCTATTATTATTGAAATGTCGCCCGCCTCCTCGCAGAATATTTTGTTCGCATTCTTGTCCCAAGAAGATCTCGTACATTTATTCGAATATACTGCTTCTACCTCCTTCACCCTACCTACCCTAATTTTTCCTAAATTTCGAGGACGAAATTCTTTTAAGTTGGGTAGGATGTAAACCCCCTAAATTTCTACTACAATTTTTTTTAAATATTTCCTTTATTTTTGTACTTCTTATCTATACGTCGCACATGAGTCGCTTTGTCGTATTTACGTAACGTGCGAGATTTGCGTTCATAATTTCTCGACGAGTGCGAATATGTGTCGAGGTACATATTTTAGAAAAATATTTTTATTATTCAAGTTTTATTTTATATATGAAAGTACATGTTCAAATAAAGGTGATAAATATTTTTATTTTGTATAAAAAGGATATTTTATTCGTCGTTTTAAAATAAGTAGTAATTGAAATTTTTTGGGTTATATGAAATATTTCCAAATATTTTGCGAAATGTGAAATTTGCTTATTTATATATTTTGTTATTATAAAAGCTAGTTCATAATTAATATTTAAGTATTTATAGTGATTTTTGAAATTAATTATTTCCATAATTATTTAATTACAAAAATGATATTTGAGATTTTGTCAATTCTAATATTTGATTAAATATGGTAATTTAAATTACAAAAGATTTTATTGACTCTATTTAAAATATTTTAAATTAAGTATAGAATTAATTTGGATTGGATTTGATTTGGATTGAATTATTTTGAATTAAGAGATGATTATCTATTGGGGATTTAAATAAATCTCAATCCCTATCCAACTGGAAATTCCCACCTCCTATATAAGGAGAGGTACTCCTCCAATTTCTACACCACAATCATAAGTGCATCGTGTCTGTGCCTCATCTCCACCACTATATTATATTTTGTACAAATACATCGTTACTCCGCGTCCGACAATCCCGGACGCCCACTCCGCCGTGTCGGACACCCCGATACGATACGTCCAACCCAACAATCAATTCCTAATCCTTGCCTAACCCTAATCCAAACCATCATCGCCACCCGTCTTCGTCACCAGCACATCCCCATCCAGCCACCTTTGCATCGACAGTCACCATCATCACCACCATCCTCCAGAATCTGACCCCAATATTGTCGCGCCTCCTCCCAGTCATCCCGACACCACCACCACCATCGCCGACACCGCGGTCACCCTCTCCCAACCGCCATGACTAAACTTCTGACCTCGGCCAGGGACAACATCAATACAAGACCACCACCATCAACACCCGACCCGCCTCCATCAAACCACCGCAGCAAAGAGGAGGGATAGTCTCTTACCTAAGTCCCGCAGCCGTCGCCATCCCGACCAGCTCCTCTGAGCCCCTCCTACGGTCAGCGCCCCCAAGTTTTCCACCATCCGCCGTCAAGCCTCGTCGCCCGCCTGGCCGGCGCTCCAGCAGCCTCCGCTGCGGCGCCCTCCGCTGTTTCCCTTTCGTCGTACGGGCGTCACCACGCCAGGGCCGTCCGACGCCCAGCCCCCGAACAGCCCATCCACCCGCGGCGAGTGGAGCAGCAAGCCACCGCCATCCGCCAACCGATGGTAAGCCGCCGCCGCCACGAGCTTCCCTCTTCTCCACTTCCTCCGTCGAGATCAGCCGCCACGACAAGCAGGTCCGCTGCGCCGAGGCTGGTTTCCGTACCTCTCCACCGGCGTTTGCCTCCGCCGTGCCTTCGACGTCGGCGCCCCAACCGAGGAACTCTGCCACCTCGACGAGCCCCACCGCCCGATCGGATCCCGCCGTCCGCAGCAGACTCTCCGTACGACCGCCCCCTTTTTCTGCGCTTCGCCGCCGGCGACTACGTCGGCCGATCGCCACTGCGAGTCCCGATCCCTTCTTCCCTCCTTCTTCGTCTCTCTCTCTCTTACTATGGAAATTTTGGGGAAAGGGTGTATTAGTTATAATTATTATTATTATTATTATCATTATATTTATTAACAGGGGTAGTGGCTGATTAGTTTTAGGTTTTATAATAATTATTATTATTAGTATTATTGTTAGATTTTATTAATGTTAATTATTATTATTATATCATTAGTATTATTTTAATACTTTTGCTATGATTTTATTATTAGTGTATTATTCGGTTTATTAAATAAATTCGATAATTAACATTTTCCGAAATACATTTTTATGAAATTTTGGTTTAACTCTAAACTGTTTTATTTTCAAAGTACTTGTTTAAAATATTTTGACAACGTAAAGTTTTGCCTAAAAAGATTTATTATTTTAAGTATTTTTTTGGACTAATAAAAATGTATTTTTACAATTTACATATAAAAAATATTTTCAAGTATTTACGTAGAATTATTTTTCAAGTATATTATGAGATATTTTCTAAAAATAGGACACGCGCCTCTTCGCTCAAACTCTCCTCGAATTATTCCCTTTACTCATAGCTAATCGTTCTTCTCTATTTTCTTGCAACCTCGGACCATGACACATCGAACATGGCTACTGGACAGACTGGACTTGTCGGATTTTTGCATCACACCAGACGACACATCAGGCAAGATACCTTGCCATTATTTTCTGTTTATAGTGTGTCTGTATTTTTATTACATATCACTGTTCATGTATTTCCAGTTCTTACAATTCCTGTATTATTATGTGTCCGGTGATATTAGTTTACTTTGTTATTATCCTTTGATTGCATGTGAACCTAGAGTTAAAGGACTACCGTCTGTAGTGTATTGCATATCCCTTGACACAGTTGTACCACGAGGATCTGTGATATGAGGGGCATGTAGAGGTTTTGCGTGTGGGCTGATCCCCCATGTGCATGCGTTAGGACTAACTGCTAATAGAGGCATGTTAGGAGACTTAGCAGTTAGTAGATAAACATGGTCGTGGATGCGACTTGGTTGAGGCATTTGGGTAGGGAGGACAATACCTGACGTATGGACTTCGATTGCACTTCCCTTGTAACCCGGAAGCTCTGCTGGAGATACGGATATGTTGAGCCTCTCAGGTTGGCCACTGTCGTTTTTGAACGTCATGCGCTTAGGTCACTGGTGCCCAAGTGGGGACTATACCAGATCCCATTTACAGCCATGGCTCATGCGTCGAAGGATTGTTTCTCAAATTGCATTTTCACTTTAGTATGGTTAGATTACCTTATTTGTGTCTTGTCACTTTCTTTGATTGTGGCATATTTTATATTCAGTATTTATATGTCATGTTTATTGTATCTTGTTACGTCCCTCTGAGGACCTGGTTATCTCGCCAGGTGTGTGTTCTTGTCTTTCGCAGGTGTTCTAGTCGTGGCCATGATTGTCACTATTTTCTCGAGGATGATTGTACTTCGATCGTCTTCGCTTCGCCCGCCAAACACATTGTATTTTTCATGTATTTTTCCTTACTTGTTGGTAGTGGATTCGTCTCCGCCCAACGACAATATACATGACAAATTCAAAATACGTAGGACTAGAACGTAATCATGCCAGCTGTATACATACGAAGTATATGGACCCTCGTATATATACATAAGCTATAAAATGCAGTAACCAAGGTACTAAATCTCATCCACAAAGATAATTATTATATAAAAGCAACTTAACTATAGTTTCAAACATCATAAATATTTTCTTTCCAAATCTTTTTTCTTGATCACGACTGATCCTTCGTTCTTATTTTTACGCAATTTCGGACCTCTACACAACGATCCCGACTGTTGGACAATCATGTCTTTTCTGAACATCGCACCACACCAGGTGACATAACAGGCAAGATACCTTGCCATTATACTGTTTATTTTTAGTTGCATTTTATTTACATATAACTGTTCATTTATTTCTAGTTCTTGATTACTGCCTGCTCAGTGATATTAGTTGTACCTTGTTATTTACCCTTTAATTGCATATGGACTTAGAGTTAAGGGACTACCACTAGCTTAGTGCATTGCATAGACTTTGACACTGTTGTGCCACGAGATGTGTGAGTTATGAGTAGCATATAGTCTACAGACTTGCGTGTTGGCTGATCACTGATGCGTGCAGGACGTGCGTTAGGTCTAACTGTCAATAGTTGCGTGTTAGAAGACTTGACGGTTAGTAGTGTTACATAGTCGTGGATGCGACATGATAGGTACATTGGATGGGGAGAACATTTCCTTGTCGTATGGGCTTCGATTGCACTTCCCTTGTAACCCGGAAGCTCCGCTGGAGATGCGGTTATGAGCCTCTCAGGTTGGCCACTGTTGTTTTTGAACGTCATGCGCTTAGGTCACTGGTGCCCAAGTGGGGACTATACCAGATCCCATTTACAGCTAGGGCTCATGCGAAAAAAGGTTTGTTCTTACTGCATGTTCACTTTGGTATGGTTTAGGTTACCTTATTAGTGTCTTGTCACTTTCTTTGATTGTGGCATATTTTATATTCAGTATTTATATGGCATGTTTATTGTATCTTGTTACGTCCCTCTGAGGACCTAGTTATCTCGCCAGGTGTGTGTGTGTTCTTGTCTTTCGCAGGTATTCTAACTGTGGCCATGATCGTCACTATTTTCTCGAGGATGATTGCACTTCGATCGTCTTCGCTTCGCTCGACCAAATCATTTTCCTTGTATAACTCTTGCTTATTTAAATTGGTTGGTAGTGGATTTGTCTCCGCCCAACGATTGTATACATGACAAATTCAAAGTTGCTTTTATATCATATTTATCTTTGTGGATGAGATTTAGTACCTTGGTTACAGCATTTTACAGCTTATGTGTATATACGAGGGTCCATATACTTTGTATGTATACAGCTGGCATGATTACGTTCTAGTCCTACGTATTTTGGGACTGGGGCGTTACATGTTTTTGTGGTTTTTTTAATGTGTTTTCTTGAATGTTTTTGATAGTTTTCGTGTGTTGCTTTCTTCGAACTCGCATTTTATATCAAACTCATTTGAATAGGACAGTGTTCTGATTGGTTACTTGTACAATTTTAGGTGATTGTAGAGGTGTCGTCTAAGCGCAATCAATCGATCTCTCGCCTCAATCAAACAATCAAGGTGAGTGGCTGACCCTTCTCTCATTGACCCTCTTATCTTTAATCAATCGATAGCATCATATGGATCAATATGCTAGTTGTAGCCGCAAAGACACAAGTGCTTATGTTAAGTGAACTGTTGCACAAATTCTTACGTGCACATGCTATAGAACTGTTACATGCTTATATTTTACGTATATGCTATAGAACTATGTTAAACAAAGACTGATGCTATGAAAAAATGTTACAAATAATAAGACGGTATGCGCCAAATTCGGTTGAGTTTCCTATGAAATTATAGACCATGCTTGAATAACTAAGTTTAGTTTAGCATGGTCATAGACAACTTGTACACAAGGGCGACCTCGAATGGTAACTTGGGGCTACATGACCGATTCATCCTAGGGGGAAATTAAGGTATAGCCGAGCTGGGTTTAAGCAACGAGTAAATTGGAAACTTTTAACGGAGCTCGCTACATGTGTTGAAAGGATCCCGTCTAATCAGGCTATGTCCAGGATGGCTAGTTAATGCCAGTAACCTCCACAACACACTATTTTGAGACAATGTTAACAAATTGGCAGGAAGGATTATGGTAAGCCTTATGTTGTATGGCACATTCTACCGTGGGTAAGTTCTAGCATTATTTACCTTGTTTATGTTTCATCAAACTGCTTGCATAAAACTAACTAGGATGGCTAGAAAGATCACTAAATTATGCTGCATGTTTCATCTGGATTGTTGAATGAAATAAGACCACAACAATTAATTAGCCACGCACCAGGACACGTAAATGTACTAATCCTTATTTTCCATGACAAAAGGCTGAACGAGCTTTTGTATTCAAACATTTAAAAAGAGTGCAATCGATTCCTAAACAGGAGATCTAAGTACAAAAATTTATGGAGAAGGGTGACGATGGAGATTGAGCACTGTAGCGGTTCCTTTACTCAATTGATGATCTGACGACGAGTTAAACTTGCTCTGGATTTCTGGGGCTCGTGAATGGAACTCTAGGCTGCCAATCAGAAAATTGACGACCTTGTCGAAGATTTTTTGATCGAAGGAAAACTTCTTATATTTATAGGAGAGCACATATGCAATATACAAAAGATTTGCTGGACGCACAGGAGCGTTGTGTGTTGAGATATGAGAGAATTTGCTATTACTGCACGGTGAGCGCTGCTGCTGAGCTGACACGTGGTGAACGTTGAGATTCCCTTCCATCAAGATCTTGGGTGGTTATTAGCATAACCGAATAAATGACACATGGTGCGCATCTATTACTCGAGACTTTTTGTTTAGATGACGCCGACCGGGTTTGGCTCCAATCCAAATAGTCGAGTTTTGTCTTTATCTTTGGGGCAGTGGTTTAAACAAACCGGTTGGATGTTGCCCATATCAATAGAACCACCTTCTGTTCTTATCTTTGGAGCGGTAGTTTAAACAAAACCGATTAGGTAATATCTTAAAAAGGTATAGATGCCAGACTAGCCATATGGGACAATGCTACCTCATTGGACTGCGCTTCTATGCGAGCTGCACTTCTGGTGAGGCTTCGATGTCACAAGGCTTTCGGGCGACGAGGAGACTGTGTTACGAAGACGACCGATTCACTATGCTTTTGGGCGATGAGAAGACTGTGTTTCATACGACAGAGTCTCCTGAAGGATCCTATTGAATGGGTTGTGCTTCTGGGTTGACGAGGAGACAGTGTTTCGGAGATGACGGAGTCACTATACTTTAGGCGACGAGAAGACTGTGTTTCGAAGACGACGGAGTCTCTTGAAGGAGCCTATTGAATGGGCTATGCTTATGGATTGACGCGAGGGAGCTGCGCTTCTGGTTTGAATCAAAGTAGCTTTGCTTCTGAGTTGAAGGAAATGGCTGCACTTCTGAGTCGAATGAGCTAGTTTTTTGACGAAGTTATTGTCTGTAGGAACAATTAATGGATGAGTCGACATTCTCTCCTTTAATTATCGCTGTCTCTTGGGGATTTAAGAAGTTCGTAGCCTAGGATTCAGTCAAATGAACCTATTAAATGAGATTCATTGTGCGGAGTCCTAGGTTCATGCCATTAATTCAGGGTTCTTTGACCGATTGACACGTGGCCTTTGGGCTTGGACCGCATTCAGCCTATAAAGGGAAGCTTTTTTCTGAGGAGCCATGTCTACTGTCTCTTAGCATTCCCATCATCATGCTCGATCCTGACTTAGCTTCGAATGCCAATTAGCCTTGCACAAGTCGGCTGTTGGTTATGGATATCTTCGTCCAAAGAAGCTATGTTCCTGTAGCAGACCATCTACTAGATTTCGAGATACACTTGAGCATTTGGCATACGGAGTTCGAACCTGAGCAACATCTTGGAGGTCTTCGAGATCTAAGCTACCGGGTTTGGATTTATCGCCAACCTGAAGTGCCACAGGTTGTGCTCTGCCCTGCTCAAGAGCCGCAATAGTATGGCGAGCAGGAGCTACGCTCTTGTTCGGGCCAGTTGCTTCCCTATTAGCCATATTGGAGTTCCCCCGTGCCTAGCTAGGAAGTGGCTTGCTCTGACGAGGAAGTGATTCGCTCTGACACTGCTGCACATTTGGGGGGGGGGGTTGTGTACTTTCTGAAGACTGTATACTTGTAGACTTTTATGTATTTTAGTCTTTATATGTAATCATAAAGAATCTGTAATAGATCTTTGTAGTCATGATTTTAATAAAGAACATCTTTTTATACACCATCTTTGTACGTCTATTGTGACTTCGTTACTGTCTGCACTTTTGAGCAACTGCGCTTTCGTGAAGTCATATGCAATGACTGTTGTCACCTGCGCTTCTGTGCTTACTACATTTTATTTTTCATGCTTTTACAAGACCCCCATCAAAGTGTTTCAAACTTGAATCAAGCTCGGAATACTTTGAACAGAAGCATGACACGTGTCATTTGCAAATAAATGCCCAGCACGGTTGCTGACAGGCTGTCGTCACGCTTGGCCTTCAGCATTAAGTGCCTTGAGCCGTCGTTTCATTAAAAGTTGATGATAACTTTTTTAGGAAATGTTCATCATGATCTCAACTTTAATTCCTATGTCGTTCAATGAGTCTCTTCGAATATAAAGAGTTTTGTCTTCATCTGCTTACGTGGCCGTACATATAAGTAGGGGGTTGCTCAGAGAGGGAAAAACTTTCTCTCTTTTTTCTTTCAACAGAAGCTTTTCATCAGAGCTTTCTTCTTCCTTAAAACTCTAGCTTCCCGCCATGGCTCCCAAGAAATCAAGAACCCCAAAAGCTCCTGCGGCGAGCTCAAAGAACGCCAAAGGGGTAGCGGCTAGCTCTAGACCGACTGGGGGAGCTGTGATGAGTGCAAGACAGGCTAAAGCGTCGACGGCGAGGCAAGCCAGAGAGGCCACGATGAGCACTCAATAGGCTAAAGGAAAGCAGTTAGCCTCTGAAGCCGTCGTTGTCGAGCAAACTCTGGTTGTAGGAGTCAGAGTGCACGGAGACGTGCGGCCAACTATTGCAAGTAGGTGTCCGATTATCATCGACACCATGGTTTGCTAATGCATACGAGCGTTGACTTTTAGGAGCATCGTCTCGAATATATGCTAAAGCTTTTTTCGCTGATGCGTATGGGCGCCATTCTTCGGAGTGGAGTTCCGAAGATGTGCTAAAGCTTTGTCAACCGATGCCCAATGTGCTGAGGTTTCTGCAAATGTGTTGTTCATTTTACAAAATACAAGTGCGAATACTTGTTGGCTGACATGCGGTGCAACTTTGATAGTGCCTGCACGGATGCTCACACAATGACTGCGTGGATGCTTTCTTACTACGGCGTAGTACTTTCGTATGTTTGCAGAAGATACTGTACATTTTTCTGACACACTTTGTTCATGCACAGTTACTGTGTCCACGCCTCTCTTCGGGAATATCCTTTTTGACTCGACGATTTGTGCCTTAGGCGTAAACGTCGACGAGTTGCTCATTAATCCTGCCAAGCAGTTAATTGCCTAAGGTCAACCGAAAGGGCACCTGGCAATGATACTGGATCAACAGTCTGTATATTTCTGTCGTATGATGGATCGAAGCAAGTTGTTTCTCCCTTCTGATGCCGTCAAGATGCTGAAACCTTTGTTTTTATTTGGCGATCAGCTGGTTCTGGAAGAGACCGAGCTCATGAAGATAAATGAAAATTGGTACTTCGAGAATGACGGTCTCCCTTTGTATATTTCGTCGGTCAATCAGCACCTCCCGCTCTCGGTTTTCTTTTGCTTTGCTGAGAAGCGTCTCATAAAATGGAATCTGACCCCGAAGCAAGGGAGTTTAATGACTGGCTATATCCGGGTGGACGGATACTCTACTAGGAGGAATACTATCAAGAGTTCACACGATGGTCCACCATATACGTTGCATGTGTTAGTCCCCGGTCGTCTGCTCAGCGACTTCACCACAGAGGTGCATCCATTCTGAGCCTCTCTCTTTGCCAATAGGCTTCTGGCCGCGGGATGTACATACCCGAAGAAGGTTTTTCGGGTCGAAGGTTGGATTCATCCTAGATAAGAATGGCACGAACTAACCCAATGGGTATTGGGTAGGTTCAAGGAGGATTTATAAGGTACGAGTTTGCGTCATGCCATTAGGGCTACCGATCATGGTATAGAGATCAAACAGTCTTTGTTTATAGCCTTGTTGGAACTCTACAACCAAAATACCTGGACTTTCTTCACTTTGCGTAGAGAGATGGGGTTGGCCCTTTATTAGATACACGTCATCTCGAAGCTGCCGTGGGGTGACGAGCCATATAAAGAATACACCCCTTGTAAGGAATAATTTTTAGTATTGGAGAACAAATATCTCAAAATGATGGCTGTGTATAAAGAACAACTTTGCCACCATCAAGTATGCATGCGCCAGGGCAGGATGAAGGCTCAGCCACATATCAAAGCTTGGGTGGATTATATCTTCACAAAGCATCCGTCGAGGCTAGGGACGGTTCGTTTAACCACGCGCAGGTCATATACTACTAACGAGGTAGAAGATATGATGGCTGTTGCGGGGGTACCTGCTTCCTCAGTAGATGTCGAGGGTAAGCCTACCTCTACTGTTCATAACTACTTTTGTCAGAATCTGACTGCTTTAAGTCCGAAAGTAGTGTTGGCCGCTTTTCTGATGATATGGCTGCAGAAGGCCGTATTTCCAAGAGGCTCGGGATCTATATGCAGATCAGTCGGGAATTCATTTTGCCAGCTATGAAGCTGGCCTTTAAATATTCCTTGGCTCTGCTTCCAGCTATGGTGTGTGACATCTTGCGAGGCCTGCGGGTGTAAAACCCCTAAATTTCTACTATTTTTTATTAAAATTTGGTACTTATTTAAAAAATTTGTATTGTACGTCGCGCACAAAATTTTATTTTTCGTAATTGCTCGACGAGTGCGAATATGTGCGAGCGTACACATTTTTTTGAAAAAATATTTTTCCTATTTTTATAGTTTCAAGAAAATATATATAATAATTATTTTTAGCTATCAAAATTCTAAATTTATAATTTTATTTATGAAAAGCCTTTTTTTAGACAGTTATAATAATAAAATATATTCTTGTAAATATTATTTGTGCATACATATTTCGTTATTAATTATTAGTTTATTTTTAAATAATAATATAATTTTTGGAATTATTATTAATAGTATTTTTGGGAAAATATATTTCGAAATTATGGTGGTAATTTAAATCTTGATTTGAATTTATGGGTTTATTTAAATAGTTAAATATTTAAAATTTAAATTATCCTATTTGATTTTAAACTAAAAGAATTTAATTTAATTTAAATTAGATTTTTCTTTGGATTTGGATTGGATTAATTTTAAATTAAATTGCGAACTATCTATTTTTGGGTTTAAACTACTCTTAATGCTTATCCAATTGGGAATTTCCACATCCTATAAAAGGCAGGTACTCCTCCAATTCATTATTCCTCCACAATCTTTCTTTCCACAACCCAAACTGTGCATCGTGTCGGTGTTCCCCTTCCCATCCACTAAATTTTTTTTGTTACAAATACATAGATCCTCTCCGTGTCCGACATACGGGACACAACTTTGTTTCAGTGCCATGCAAGACACAATCCAACCCCCATGACTTCCATCCTGTGTCCACCCGACCTTCCGACTCAGACCATCCCTGGCCAGCCTCCCGTGTCATCCATCACCACCACTTCGACCACCACCATCGACAACCCTCTACCACCATATCACCTCCACCCATCCCGGCCAAGCAGCGACCGACCGCTCACCCGACACTCCCCCACCCTTCCTGAGCCCTACAGCAACCCCCAACCCGATTGCAACACTGCCACCGCCACCGTCATCATGCCCTTCGGACGCCCCCATGTCCACAACCAGTCCGGCCCGACCGCAGCCTCGCCACTACCATCACCCCTCCTTTTCGACCACCCTGTATCGTCAAACCCCCGCCGACACCACGGCCAAAACCCCACCGGCCACCACCGCACAAAAATTTACAAAATAAAATAAAATAAAGCCACCGCCGTCACCCGCACCTACCTCGCGGCCGGAGCTCCTTCCAGTGCCGTCGGCGAGGACGGACTTACGAAGCCTCGTCCTCATCGTTGCGCCTCCGTTCCGAGCAAAACCCCACACCCACGGATCTGACTCCGCCGTCGGTGCCCTAGCGCCGGCGTCCCGCCCCGCCATGGCCCTCCTGTGAAACCCTCCATCCGCCGTCGCATCCGGCCCCCCTACGCCGGAGCAGCGCGTCCGCCCCTTGCTTCCTCGCTCGACCGCTCCTCTGTCTTCCTCTCCTCTTCCTCCGTCGTCGCGCCCCGCGTCGTCTCCGCCCATCGAAACCCTTGCCACCGGCGCTCCCCTTTCTTCCACCCAGCCGAGCCCCGGCCGAGCCGCCCCTAGCCGTCCAGTCTCCCCCGCTCCCTCACTCCCTCCGCTTCTTCCTTTGCTCTCTCTCTCCCTCTTGATTCTTCTCCCTCTCTCTAATCTCTCTCTCTCTCTCACTAATTGCTATGCTTTTTGTTGTTTGGTAATGAGAAATGTCCTCCTAGAACCAGCTTCTTCTTTTTATTATATTTTTCTTTTTTTATTTATTTACTTATATGTTTTTCTTTCTTTTTTTGTTATTATTATTATTATTATTGCTGTTGTTGTTTTCTTAATTGGGTTTTTTATTTTTATTTTATTATGTTATCAAGATCTTTGTTATACAATATGTAATGGAGATTTGATACATACTTTAAAATATCATTATTATTATATTATATTATTGTTGTTGTATTATTAGTACCAATTATTATTCAAATTGCTTTATTAACTGAAATAGATAATTTCTTTAAAAACTAATTTTGTGACCAAATATTACGGGCTATGATTATTACCTGTGAAATTTTTATCTATTTAAAGTAAAAATTATTTGACCAATTATAGTTTTACAAAATATGGGTTTAGACTTAAATAAGTTTCTAAAATTACTTTGTTTCATTTAAATAATTTTTCGATTTATAAAAATGTAGGTTCCATACCAAAATATTATTTTGACAAAATTTTGAGTTTTTGACTTAAAAAAAAAAGATTTTTGATTTCAAGTGTTTAATTAAATTATTTTAACTAAATAAAACCCTATTTTCAAGTATTATAAATAGCTCTCTAAAATCATATATATTATTATCCATTTTTCCTTCTTTGACTTTTTCTCCTTTCCATGACCAAGCCTATTATTCCTATTCCTTTGCCAATCCTGTCCTTCCTTCTTATGTCCACCCTAACTAATTTGACCCTTCTGGATCTAATGGAACTGTCCGTGACACCATCAGAGGTCACCTTGCGTAATTGTTACACCGAAGTTGTAGATCGTGCCACCTGGATCATTGTACTACACCAGGCGTACTACCAGGCAAGACACCTTGCCATTTGCTGTTTATTTATTTTAGCTCATATTTCATGCATTAGTATTATTTTCTTTATACAAAATAAACTGTGATACATGGCCTAACCTGTTAGAACTTACTGTTCATTTATATTTTCTGCTATGTATTATTTTTCTTACACATTAAACCTAGATTTAAGGGACCACCTTTGTGTGTTACATTCATGGCCTTGACATGTTATACCACGAAGTTGTGTGTCGCATGTAGAACACGGAAGTACGTGATTGGCTGGCCACCAGTACGTTCAAGCCGTACGATAGGAATAACCGCTAATAGAGGTTGCATGCTTAGTTTGACTTAGCGGTTATAGAGGTTGTATGTTGTGGATACAACATAGTAGGCATTGGGCGGGGAGGATAATTCCTTAGCGTATGGGCTTCGATGCACTTTCCCTTGTGACCCGGACTCTCCGCTGGAGATACGGGGTTGATGACCCATGATTACTGACGGCCACTAGCGATTCTGCGGAATGTCATGCTCTTACTGATGGGGCCTCTGGTGCCCAAAGGGGGACTACGCCGATCCTATTTAGCCAGGGCCCATGCGTAGGAAGGATTGTTCTTAACTACACTTCACTTAGAACGGTTAGGCACCTTTATTCGTTAGGTACGAGTACTTTTGGTTTGGGTACTTGTATCTGACCGTGGCTTGGAACAATAACTTATCGCGGATTAGTTCGTCACATCTTGTCCTTGTTTTGTTGTAGGTGTGACTTACTACTTCGATGAGAAGGTATTGAACCTTGTTGGGGTCTGCATACCATATTGGATTCATAGCATGGAAAGATACGTCACCGTGAATTAGTTTACCATCTCCTGTCCTTGTTTGGTTGGGGGGATGGTACGCTCGTTCAGTAGGTGTGTATTGGATCATGTTATAATCCAATTGACTTATTTATTTGAGCAATATTTATTCAGTTTATATGGCATAATATTATGTGTCTTGTTACGTCCCTCTGAGGACCTGGTTATCTCTCCAGGTGTGTGCTCTTGTCTTTCGCAGGTGTTCTAGCTCTAGCCGTGATCATCGCTATTTCTTTAAGTATGATTGCACTTGGATCGTCTTCGCTTCGCTCGCCAAATTTATTTATTTTCTCATGTATTTTTCCTTTACTTGTTGGTAGTGGATTTATCTCCGCCCAACATATTGTATCAAGACAATTCATTATCATTTATTCATTTATTTTTGTGTGGATGAGACTAGTTATGGTTCTACTGTATTTTACAGCTTATGTATTCATACGAGATTTTTATATATTGGAGTGTACTTCGTATGTATACAGCTGGCATGTCTACGTTCCTAGTCCTACGTATTTTGGGACTGTGGCGTTACAGCGGGAGATCTCGAAGAGGATAATAGAGTGTCACGGGGGAGATGATGAATTCCCTCGGGTTGAACTCCTTTATTATTACTTGATCGGTTGGTTGGCATTACATCACCCCGGTTTGATAGTCCCTAGCACTCTCGATGGTTACGAGGAAGGAGATGCGACATTGCGTAACTATTATCGAGCAAAATGACTCCATCAGGGTGTCCCCGTCTGTAGGTGGATGTTGAGCCGTTTAGACGGCTATGATTTCAACAGGGTTTTGCCTACGTACAAAGGTTGCTTTGCAGATAATGAGTTAGTGGATAGTGACTTAACTCTCGGTGCTTTCCACTGGTTGCAGTCCATCCATACTTCCCATCTGGTGTATCAAAACTAGAACTGGGTGTACCTAGAGCCTTATTTGTCGAGCCAATTTGTGCGTCAGTTCGGCTATAGCCAGACTATAATGGGCAACCCGAGCTCTTGTCTCGGTCACGAAAGAAGTCTACTGGATGGTACCCAGGCATGGTGTTACTATAATGTCGGATATACTGGAGCAAAGTTTACGATCCCTTCGATGCATGAAGAGACTCATATCTTATATTCTACCGTAAAGTTTTACTGCATTGCGAACAACTTCTCACCGAACTACGATCGAGAGCGAAGCTTTCTCGAGGGGATAAAGTTTAAGACACCTCGATTGGCCTCAGAGCGTCTTCAAGGGCTTGCATCGTCAGGGAGTAGATCGACAATGGCTCAAGTTCATCTCGGGAAGGAAGAGAGGAGGAAGCACCCCTGAGTAATCCATTGAAGCGTTAAGTTCCTTCAGGGGTAAGCCCTCCTCCTGTCAAGAGAACCAGAAAGGTTGTGTCATTGCGGTGTGGACCCTCCCGACAGTCTTTGTCGGAATAGAGCGCTCTTCCTGTGGAACCTCCTTCACAAGTATACCATAGTATTTTCTCTTAAGGCTTTGATTCCGTACTTTTTGCTTATCACTGCTTTGCTGTGTAGGTGAGGTCTACATGGTCGAAGATACTCAGGGAACTTCCCGAGGTACCTGCCCCAGAGGTGTTTTGATTCGCAAGGACCAAGGAGGAGACTGTAGCTGGCGAAACTACTGATTCGGAGGATGTCGGTCATCCCTCTCCTTTTGAGTATGGGACTCAGGGCTCTACGGAGCCATTGGCTTCGCCTCAGTAGGCAACTTTCATGGGGCCGACTATGGATGAGACCAGAATACCCGGGGTCGGTCTAGCGGTAGTCGATAGTGGCATTCCTGAGTCTGTACCAGTGACGGGCCAGATGGTCGTGGATACTGAAGGCATTACCCATGATCCTTCAACTGTACCTCCTTTCTGTGTCGAAGAAAGGGTTGAGGATAATTCCGACGCGCCGGAAGACGAGGAAGATCATTCGGTCGAGGAGCTGTCCTTCGCGAACCTCAGGGATTCGTCTCAGCGGCTGGTCAAAGATTTCCTAGAAGGGTTGACAGCGAAAGCTGTCGAAGCATTAGCCTGCCGAGCTGTTGAAGGGCCAATAAAAATGACTATCGAACAGTTGGTCGATCAGGTCATCCTAAGAGCTACCGAGGAGGCGATTGAGGAGTTGGCTAATATGGTCCTCGGAGAAACGACCGAGGAGACCAATGCAGAACAAGTTGACACGGCCATTGGTGATCCGATGATTAAGATTCCAGCCAAGGTGGTTACTGAGATGGCAGTTAATGGTATTGCTGATGAGCCCGTCGATGAAACCAATAGAAGCCCGAATAAGGAGACCATGGAAGAACTGGTCGAAAAGACCGTTGAAGAGGCAGCCATCGAGCTGGCTGTTACGGACTTGGTCGAGAAGACTGTCGAGGAGTTGGCTATAGCGACCGTCGAGAAGTCGATCACTGAGATTGTCCAAGTGTCAGTTCACACAGATTCAGTCACGAAAATGGTTAAAGAACCGGTGAAGGAGCCGACTGAAGAGCCGGTAATACATCAGACGGTGTTGGCTCACACCATTGCTGTACCACCGATAGCCTCTATTCCAGTCACGGTACCACCTGCTCTGGCTGCGATACCTTGGCGTATATTGGCTGCCGTTACTACTCTGGGACCTTCTATTTCTGTATCTCCGGTGAACCCGATGGGTTTGGCTGACAATGCATACTATGCCAACCTTATTCTGGGCACCGTTTGTCATGCCTTAAAGTATGGTATAGAAGGTGTCTTGCGGGGCAATCAATCACTTCGACGGGCTCCGTCTGCCGTAATGGTCCAACTGGTAGCCATGTGCGACTATCCAGAGTACGAGGCGAAGGCGAACGCGATAGAGGCTCTCTGGGCAAAATTGGAAGCCATCGTCACAGAGCTTCAAAATCTTGAGTGCGGTTGTCACGACCCGCACCCTAGAGTTAGGGCACGAGAACGTAACAACGCCCAGCCTACGCCGCAGTGTCGGCGGTAGAACGCTGTCCTAGGTCTCAATGCATCTAACAGTATAAGACTAAACAGTTTATACTCCCCGAATGGGGGTGACATAGCAGAATGTAAACTCAATCACATCTAAGGTAGAACATAAAGGAAGATAGATAAAACATAAAATCGAAAAGAGATAAAACAGATAGAAGTCTAAGGGTCTAAGATACAAACTCAGGATACATCTCAAAATCCAAATACAGTAATCCATAAATACAACTCAAGATGACTGAAAACAAACTATAAGCAAAAACCCTAGCTATCTATACAACCTCTACTGTCTCCTCTAGGCTAGCAGGCAACCTCCAGGCTATCTGTAAAATTTATCAACGGGTCCAGTCAAGACTGGAGCGAGCACAGTACATCTCAACAGATCATAGCAGGTTAGAAAATATAATCATGCAGTAAAGTAAGATACATGAACTGAAAAAATACAGTATGTAAACAGAGAGAGAGAACTGTAATAGAAATATCTACTATAAGTAGAGAGCTAATAGTGACAAGTGAGTCAGAGTAAAATATAAACATGTGAATGGCATAGGAGATTCATGACTACAGCTAAGAGAGTGATTCATGACTACAGCTACTTGGATAATATTCACATGTCTATTTCTACTCCTCCATTCCCAATCAATACACAAAGATCTGTTCAAGTTATGTTAAGATACGTGAAACTTCACATGGCTCATAAAATGAGTGATACGTGAAGGTGATTCATGATGGCTCTGTGAACATGAGAGTACATGTGTCACAAGCGATTCGTGAATCAGAAGAAGCATAGAGATACGTGATAATTCGTGAAACGCACAAAACTTGCAGTATCCGATGCTCCCGAGGGAGATAACATCTCATGAAAAGATCCATATAGTACCAATCCGTGTGACCAACGTGACAGTATCAAGTAAAGTAATTTAAAGTAGGAAAATAATTCTAAACAGGATATAAAATGATCAGAGAATGTACTCGCCTGATATCTGAATGTCCAAGGTAAAGATACTATCCGAGAAAAGGTGTCTGGCTCCTAATTAGAACAGCACAAGTCACAACATGTCCAGAAGGATAATATAAAGCACTACAATGCATTCTACATGAATCTAGGTCAAACTAGGCCAAAGCCAACCCTTGGTCAACTCTGGTCAACTGCACTAGTCAAACTAGGTCAAACTAGGTCATGTCCTAACCCAGCAAGTCTTACTAGGCCTAACCAAGACTATCCTAGCAAGCACATATCAATACAAGGCTATACAAGCCAACATACACCCGACTCTATATAGCATGCAATTATTCAATACTCAAATAGGCAAGAATTCACATTGGATATACACTAGGTAATCTATTACTTTAAGCTATATATGTCTACACATATATACACATGCATATATTGGTATTCAACATTAGGTCTATAATCATGGCATTTCAAATGGTTATATAAACTTATATATTACAACACAATATGCGAACATATATATAGTATACATACATAGCTAAGTTAACTATATTCATAAATACTTATTTAAGAGGCTATGTGTGTGTATGTGAACATGGCAAAGGGGCAAGTGAGGGTTAAATGGGCATACATAGTGTATACATATCAAAGAGTGTCAAAGTGTAAGTGAACAATGTGTCAAGTGTGATAGTGTCAACATAGTGTAAGAGGGTACAGGAGGTAATATAGGATTTGTGTTAACATAGAACATTACATCTCATTAACTTGTATATTACATATATTGCATCTATTATTACATTACATTCATGCTTGCATTCATTCATCATTCATTTATTCTCTTGCACTACTATATGCACCATACATTACATACTATGGAACCTACATATTCATTACAAGCCATACTTATACATGCTTATATTAGATAGGATACTTACACCTCATACATCATTTATTTAACCATTTACTCATGCTTGTATTCTATATTTAATTACATAATGTATATACATTAACATGGGTTAAAATCAAATAGAACATTATATTATACACAAAGGTGTACAAAATACATATGCCGAATAGTAACTCCTACTAATAATCAATACTGTACCATCTCAGCATGAATTAAAATTTAGGATTAAAGTATGTTATAGATCTATGTGTTAGCTTTCCGAAACTTCAAACGGATCGCGTTTTCGTTTCCGGAAACTCTCGGAATCGCGAAAACACCAAAAACGCGTTTGTGTTTCGTACAGCTGACACTCAAATAATTCTCCAGAAAGTTACAGAAAGAATTAGGCCTATTAATACATGTTTTTGGAAAGCTAACTTCAATATGCTTCTTTAAAAAAAACGAGAGATTAAACCGAGCTTTGAGCTAGAAGTTATGACATTTCTAAGTTAGGACTGAAATTAAAAACGTGGATAAAAATCATGACGGATTTAGGTAGTATGAGACAAAAGAACACAAGTATATAACATAATATATCAATAACTCACTCTCTACACTAATATATATATATGAGACACTATAGAACACATCTCCAATACAAAAATATGAGATTAAACATGTAATAATTCATTCATACATAACAACAACACATAGTGTGTTCAAATTTGGGATTTTCCCACATGGACACAACCACAACACAAAGGACACTCCTATGACCTCCAAATGGACACGAAATGGACACAAATAGAGATACAACCATAGGGGTCATTCCTATGGGTTCAAAATAGACCTATATGCATGAGAAAATGAAAAGGAGAAGGAATTTATACCTTCCGGTAGATCGAATCGAAAAAAAGCCTTCCCGGAGCGACACCGACACGTAGAGATTCCAAAAGGACACGAACGAGCTCCGAATCCTCCCAAACTTGGGTAGCTTCCTCCTTGGCTAGAATGGAGAAGGAAAGAAGAAGATTTGGTGGTAAAATGGAAGGATTTGGTGGAGAAATTGCTAGGGATTGCTCTCTAGGAATTTGGGGAAGAACAAGAGAGAGAGTGTGGATGAGAATAATGAAATGAACTTGAGCCTATCCTCTCCCAAAGTGGCTGACCATATGGGGCTATTTGTCCTATTATGGTAAGGTCCAAAATGCCCCCACTAACCTATTCTATGAGTATTAGGAAAGGGCTAATTGGTTGGGGCTAAATTAGTCATTCTAAAGTCTCTAATCACACTAACCTTATCCATAATAATTAGTCTAACCTCTAACTAAAATATTTCTATCATGTAGACTAAAATTAATAACATGTGGGCCATGCCTAACTAGTGTGTGGGTCCTACTAGAGTCAAACTACCTCCGGGTCCCCGTTTCAAGTCGGATTGAGTTGAAATTCGAACCCGACTCAAATAACCCCAAAACAATATCATAAATAACAAAATAATATCAAAATAATTCAAAGAGGTCAAATTCAAAAATATCCTTAGGCCAAAAATGACATTAAAATATCATAATCACATGGTTAGGCTCTAGGTCAAACAGTCTCTAGGGTTTCACTAGCAAAACGTCAAAACCACAAGTCATTGATTTAAATAATTTTAAAATGATTTAAAATCACCAAAAATTATATCATGAATTAAATATCATTATTAAAATAATTATAAATACGAAATTTCAAAATTATTCTCATTTGGGAAACTGGGTGCTACAACTCTACCCACCTTAGAAAAATTTTGTCCTCGAAATTTAAGATCGATAGTACTCCTTCTAGAGCCTCTAACCTACCCAATATCTAAGGTAACACTTCCTAACACTGGAATAATAAACGGACATCTAAAAGGTGTCAATCTTGGAATACCTCCAATACTGCTCTGCTGTACGGCGGTAATGGAACTTCAATAAAATATGGACTGGAACCTATATCCAAGGGACTGGACCTATTTTAAAGTGGTCTTAACTAAGGATAAAAAGGAACTGATCATAGGCTATAGGTATGCTCAAACTATTATCTTCCTATTAACCATCTATTAATACATTCTATTATCATAGGAACGATGCATTACTAAGACATATAGGCCCCTATCTCTCATAACACATTTATACTCACCAAAAGACTAGTACATCCTATCAAGGCTGATACTATAATCTCTCATAAATCTCATAAGCTACATGTTTAGAGACACACATCCCCACATCAAGGACTAACCTATATATATCTACAACTGATACTAATGGGGTGACGTCCCTATTTCCCAACAATCAAGGTCTAAATTTTTTTATCTAAATCATGCAATTTGAAGGAATAGTATACAAGGTCAGGGCATACCATTGCAGTTGGAAGTCTCACCTAGGTGCACTGGTCATTCTAGGTCAAAACAGTACTATGGTATCAACACACAAACAATCTAGGGTGTCCTAATTAGGAAGGTAAGGGAACAACAATCATCAAGGTTGTAGGGCTATCTACCATCCTATATAAAAATTGGTCATTAACAAGCAACTAAGAAATTATTAAAAGGTTACTATTCCATAAAATGGCAAAAATTGAAAATTTAGGCACAACAGATCATAAATAGATTTTTGCCTTGACACGATCTAAGTTGATCAATTTCGGGATAAAACAAGATTTGGGCAAGAAGGGAAATCAATAAAATCAAAGTATGAGCACGAGCATCCAATGATGGAGGTTCAGGTCATGATTTAATTTAATTCGACTGAGTATGAATACGAGGTTCATAGGCGATGAAAAGATTTCAAGGAGAATTGTCAAGGCTGTCGCGAATGAGGCTCTAGGGTCAAGTTTAACTATGTCTCCATTCTCGTAGATTGATACATAAAAAAGCAAACCAAAGTGCAATAGGTTGATCAGACCATCATGTACCGGTTCTGATTAGACAATATGTTAGTGGGTGGCCACCCAAAAAAATATGTCATGACCAAGCTCGAAAATAGATAAGCTTGCAAAACTAAGGCTAATTTAGCAGCACAAGATATAAAGGTGGTAATGATGAAAGGAATTACATAGTCCAAGTTTCTTAACCAACGGGTCAAGTAATCAGATAAGGTACAAGGTTAAGCATCTAAGGAAACAAGCAGAACACCATCACATGTCGGGTCGAAAGAATTGAGTCAATGCTAGATTTCTAATTGAAATAAGAAGAAATTTAGTATAATGGTAGAGGTTATAGTTTAGCCAGTTGACCAGAAAATCATATCAAGAAAATAGAGTACAAGAAGACGGGTTTTAGTGGGACATGATATACCTACACGAAGGTGAGCTCGTCTAGGTCTTGCATATAAGATTTGTTGGAGGGTAACAGCTAGTATTACATTCCGAATATCAAAGTCACGATAAGGAACGTCAAGGATCTCAATTAGAAAGTGGGAGTTCAAGAGGTGGTAATTAATGCACAAAAATAATGAAGATCGAGTTAGTCATCTGCTTCTGATACTCTTAAGTTCATCTGGTCATAACTTGCCAATCATATCTTTACCTCACCAGTCTCCATATAAAAATTTAACCTTTACTTAAACCCTTACCATGACTACCGTAGGCAATTCCCAATTTCCAAACATCACTCTTGAAGCACATCCCTCACATCTAGGAATCAACATTAACCATTTATTTAATTTCCAAGTTCTTTCACCTTGTCTTAAATTTGACCCAAAACCTCTAAATCCCGTTTACGAATTCCTTGAACTTGTTCAAATTGTTCTCCTCGTATTATTTAATTTAAATCTCTAGGCCTTACACAACTTATCTTCCATCATAAAATCAACTTCCGTATTTTTTTTGACATACACCCTTGAATATTATTCTCCTAAAAATATTTCACAACAATCTCTAAACTTCCATAACTTTGTGTTCTCTCTATCCCTAGTTATTTCTTCGCAACACCTTGTTTAATATCCTTATTAAACACAATTAACTTCTCTTTTCCATTACTAACCTTCTACATAGCCTCAGAGTAAAAGTTTTCCCCAGAATCAATAACCAAGATTTTCTAAGTTCTCAAAACTAGATTGACCTCTGATATCCTCATTAGTTTTGAATACACCTATAAACTATCTCATAACCCCAAAATTTTTCTAAATGTAATTGTTTCCAGATTGGCAGTATACATCTCTTTATTCTATTCGAGACCTTTACCATATTTCTATCTCAAGTTTCCATATGGAACACTCCACATTTGATTTCCTTTAGATCATCATAAAATAACCAGTTACGTCTTCTATGAGCTACATAATTTACGTCACTTCCTTAGCCTTCCCCATGCAAAAGATACGAAGATTCAAGGGTTTCGAAGTACATCTGGTAGGGACGACAAGATATGGGTAATTAATATAATGAGACAAAGTTTAAGATAAGAGGTAAATAAGAATGCAAGGGAATAATGGCAAGAAAGAATAATGAAGATATGTTCCTTCTCATCGGTTCAAACGAGAGGAACCCATCAAGCTTAAATTCAATAGCAAGGAATGAGGGTGAATCCAAACAAGAGGACAAGGAATTCCAATTGAAGTTCAAAATGAGTTTCTCAGGGGTCGTCCCAGAAATCTCTCAAAGAATCCTAAGTGTGATTGAGTACCTTGGATTTGAAAATATTAATCTAAGTACAAAATTAAATCAACAACTACAAAATTTTATCAAAATCATCAACTAATACCAGGATTCAAAGTTCTACAATGAATCCACAAAATCAAATTCAAATCAAGGAAAAAGGTGAATCAAAACAAGGAAAAGGAGTTTAAATCAGAATTCAAAATGAGATTCTCAAGGGTCATCCCTGGAATCTCTCAAGAAATCCTAACAGTGATTGAGTATCCTCTCATCCTAACATCTTAATTTATATATCCTATAGCAGGCTCGTAGTAGTACAACTAAGTCGTTGCGCTACTACGAAATTGTACTAATGCGAATCTCGACCTGCATGGGCCACCACTAAAAACGTGTCACGACCCGCACCCTAGAGTTAGGGCACGAGAACGTAACAACGCCCAGCCTACACCGCAGTGTCGGCGGTAGAACGCTGTCCTAGGTCTCAATGCATCTAACAGTATAAGACTAAACAGTTTATACTCCCCGAATGGGGGTGACATAGCAGAATGTAAACTCAATCACATCTAAGGTAGAACATAAAGGAAGATAGATAAAACATGAAATCGAAAAGAGATACAACAAATAGAAGTCTAAGTGTCTAAGATACAAACTCAAGATACATCTCAAAACCTAAATACAGTAATCCATAAATACAACTCAAGATGACTGAAAATAAACTATAAGCAAAAACCCTAGCTATCTATGCAACCTCTACTGTCTCCTCTAGGCTAGCAGGCAACCTCCAGGCTATCTGTAAAATTTATCAACGGGTCTAGTCAGGACTGGAGCGAGCACAGTACATCTCAACAGATCATAGCAGGTTAGAAAATATAATCATGCAGTAAAGTAAGATACCTGAACTGAAGAAATATAGTATGTAAACAGAGAGAGAGAGAACTGTAATAGAAATATCTACTATAAGTAGAGAGCTAATAGTGACTAGTGAATCAGAGTAAAATATAAACATGTGAATGGCATAGGAGATTCATAACTACAGCTAAGAGAGTGATTCATGACTACAGCTACTTGGATAATATTTACATGTCTATTTCTACTCCCCCATCCCCAATCAATACACAAAGATCTGTTCAAGTTATGTTAAGATTCGTGAAACTTCACATGGCTCATAAAATGAGTGATACGTGAAGGTGATTCATGATGGCTCTGTGAACATGAGAGTACATGTGTCACAAGCGATTCGTGAATCAGAGGAAGCATAGAGGTACGTGATAATTCATGAAACGCACAAAACATGCAGTATCCGATGCTCCCGAGGGGGATAATATCTCATAAAAAGATCCATATAGTACCAATCCGTGTGAGCAACGTGACAGTATCAAGTAAAGTAATTTAAAGCAGGAAAATAATTCTAAACAGGATATAAAATGATCAGAGAATGTACTCGCCTGATATCTGAATGTCCAAGGTAAAGATACTGTCCGAGGAGAGGTGTCTGGCTCCTAATTAGAACAGCACAAGTCATAACATGTCCAGAAGGGTAATATAAAGCACTACAATGCATTCTACATAAATTTAGGTCAAACTAGGCCAAAGTCAACCCTTGGTCAACTCTGGTCAACTGTACTAGTCAAACTAGGTCAAACTAGGTCATGTCCTAACCCAGCAAGTCTTACTAGGCCTAACCAAGACTATCCTAGCAAGCACACATCAATACAAGGCTATACAAGCCAACATACACCCGACTCTATATAGCATGCAATTATTTAATACTCAAATAGGCAAGAATTCACATTGGATATACACTAGGTAATCTATTACTTTAAGCTATATATGTCTACACATATATACATATGCATATATTGGTATTCAACATTAGGTCTATAATCACGGCATTTCAAATGGTTATATAAACTTATATATTACAACACAATATGCTAACATATATATAATATACATACATAGCTAAGTTAACTATGTTCATAAATACTTATTTAAGAGGCTATGTGTGTGTATGTGAATATGGCAAAGGGTCAAGTGAGGGTTAAATGGGCATACATAGTGTATACATATCAAAGAGTGTCAAAGTGTAAGTGAACAATGTGTCAAGTATGATAGTGTCAACATAGTGTAAGGGGGTACATGAGGTAATATAGGATTTGTGTTAACATAGAACATTACATCTCATTAACTTGTATATTGCATACATTACATCTATTATTACATTACATTCATGCTTGCATTCATTCATCATTCATTTATTCTCTTGCACTACTATATGTACCATACATTACATACTATGGAACCTACATATTCATTACAAGCCATACTTATACATGCTTACATTAGATAGAATACTTACACCTCATACATCATTTATTTAACCATTTACTCATGCTTGCATTCTCTATTTAATTACATAATGTATATACATTAACATGGGTTAAAATCAAATAGAACATTATATTACA
This sequence comes from Iris pallida, assembly GCA_029216955.1. NCBI lineage: Eukaryota > Viridiplantae > Streptophyta > Magnoliopsida > Asparagales > Iridaceae > Iris > Iris pallida. The sequence goes on along the minus strand of JANAVB010019797.1, from coordinate 2,668,229 downwards.
CACAAGGGTGCACAAAATGCATATGCCGAATACTAACTCCTACTAATAATCAATACTGTACTATCTCAGTATGAATTAAAATCTAAGATTAAAGTATGTTATAGATCTATGTGTTAGCTTTCCGAAACTTCAAACGGATCGCATTTTCGTTTCCGAAAACTCCCGAAATCGCGAAAACACCGAGAACGCGTTTGTGTTTCGTACAGCTGACACTCAAATAATTCTCCAGAAAGTTACAAAAAGAATTAGGCCTATTAATATATGTTTTTGGAAAGCTAACTTCAATATGCTTCTTTTAAAAAAACGAAATATTAAACCGAGCTTTGAGCTAGAAGTTATGACATTTCTAAGTTAGGGCTGAAATTAAAAACGTGGATAAAAATCATGACGGATTTAGGTAGTTTGAGACAAAAGAACACAAGTATCTAACATAATATATCAATAACTCACTCTCTACACTAATATATATATGAGACACTATAGAACACATCTCCAATATAAAAATATGAGATTAAACATGTAATAATTCATTCATACATAACAACAACACATAGTGTGTCCAAATTTAGGATTTTCTCACATGGACACAACCACAACACAAAGGACACTCCTATGACCTCCAAATGGACACGAAATGGACACAAATGGAGATACAACCATGGAGGTCATTCCTATGGGTTCAAAATAGACCTATATGCATGAGAAAATGAAAAGGAGAAGGGATTTATACCTCCCGGTAGATCGAATCGAAGAAAAGCCTTCCGGAAGCGACACCGAAACGTAGAGATTCCAAAAGGACACGAACGAGCTCCGAATCCTCCCAAACTTGGGTAGCTTCATCCTTGGATAGAATGGAGAAGGAAAGAAGAAGATTTGGTGGTGAAATGGAAGAATTTGGTGGAGAAATTGCTAGGGATTGCTCTCTAGGAATTTGGGGAAGAACAAGAGAGAGAGTGTGGATAAGAATAATGAAATGAACTTGAGCCTATCCTCTCCCAAAGTGGCTGGCCATATGGGGCGATTTGTCTTATTATGGTAAGGTCCAAAATGCCCCCACTAACCTATTCTATGAGTATTAGGAAATGGCTAATTGGTTGGGGCTAAATTAGTCATTCTAAAGTCTCTAATCACACTAACCTTATCCATAATAATTAGTCTAACCTCTAACTAAAATATTTCTATCATATGGACTAAAATTAATAATATGTGGGCCATGCCTAACTAGTGTGTGGGTCCTACTAGAGTCAAACTACCCCCGGGTCCCCGTTTCAAGTCGGATTGAGTTGAAATTCGAACCCGACTCAAATAACCCCAAAACAATATCATAAATAATATCAAAATAATTCAAAGAGGTCAAATGCAAAAATATCCTTAGGCCAAAAATGACATTAAAATATCATAATTACATGGTTAGGCTCTAGGTCAAACAGTCTCTAGGGTTTCACTAGCAAAACGTCAAAACCATAAGTCATTGATTTAAATAATTTTAAAATGATTTAAAATCACCAAAAATCATATCATAAATTAAATATCATTATTAAAATAATTATAAATATAAAATTTCAAAATTATCCTCATTTGGGAAACTGGGTGCTACAGCGGTCTTTCGACCCTGGCTGTTGTAGAGCTAGAGAAGATGGCCTCCAAACTTTCTCAACACGAACAGAAGCATCAGGCCCTGACTGACAGACTTGTCGAGGTCGAGGCCAAAATTGAAGAAGTGACTGACGTCGAAGAGGTTCAGGTTTGTCGTCGCATAGCTTTGGAGGAACAGTGTAAAACCCTCCGGGAGTAGATTCAGCAGTTAGAAGAGACGTTGGCCCTTGCCGAGAGTGAGTTGGACAAGTTAAGGGACCAGTAGGAGGTCCTTCACCAACGATTCGAGACCCTGGCTTGGAAGAAGAAAAGTATTGGCGTTCGTCAAGCAGAGTTGGACCTTGCTCGCCAGAACTTGTCCCAGTTCGAGGATGAGGTAGCTCGATGTAAGGAGGCAGAGCATCGAGCCAAAGACTTGGTTGGGCCCCAAGTTACTCTTTTGAGGAGTTGACTGGAAGAACTCCTGCATCGATCATCCCAATGCTGATGTCTTTGTTGTCTTTTTGTCTCTCGCTTTTCGAGAGACCCTTTTATAGCAAAGAAAGAAAAACCTTTCTATTTTATGAATGAAAAACTTTAGCTTTGCTTCCTTGCTTGTCCATTTGTTGTGAACATTCTTATACAATAATAAGAATTCCCTCAGATGTAGTATGACGTGGGGGGATGGAGATAACTCCGCAGGGGATATTGTGTTTTACTCAAAGGTTATATGGATATGGTAAACACGATATTTTAAGGTAGAATTTTCCTTACTCAGAAGTTATATGGATATGGTAAGGATAGACTCTATGGGTGTATAGAATGACTCAGAGGTGATATGGACGTAAAAAATTCTATAGATAATTATGACAATCACGGGGTTTGTTACGGAAGAAATGTCTACTCGTAGGTAATATGGATATGGTAGGCATGATCCTCATTGGGGTGTAGAATAAGAACTCAGAGGTGATATGGATGTGAAATATTTTTTCTAGTGGTGGAATATGAAAGGGATGAATTCGTTAATAGAGTTCGTGTACATCCACGGAGGATGTGTAAACCCTCTAAATTTCTACTTTAAATTTTTTTTATAAATTGAAGTATTTAAATTTTTTTTACTTGGTATTTGTACGTCGTATAGTCGTATTATACGTCACGTACGAATTCGCATTTTTGTACGTCTCGTCGAGTGCGAATATGTGTCGAGGTACATATTTTAGAAAAACATTTTTATTATCAAATTTTATTTTTTATAGGAAAGTACATTTTCAAATAATATGTGATAAATATTTTTAATTTCAAAAAGAGTTATTTTATTCAAATAAATATAGATTTGGAAAATTTTGATTTATATAAAATATTTCGAATATTTTGCGAAATAGAAGATTTGTTTATTTTGCTATGATTTAAGTATTTTTCTTGATTTTTGAGATTAATTAATATTATATTTTAATATTTATGAAAAAGATATTTGGAATCTTGTTTTATTCAATATTTGATTAAATATGGTAAATTAAATTGCAAAAGATTTTATTGGCTTTATTTAAAATATTTTTAATTAAGTATAGAATTAATTTAGATTTGGATTGAATTGGCTTTTAAACTATTTAAATTAATATTGAATTTATCTAATGGGGATTTAAACAATTCTAATCTTTATCCTAATGGGTATTCCCACGTCCTATAAATAGGCAGGTACTCCTCCATAAATTTTGGGCATCCACAAATTTCTCTACAACCCATTGTGTACCGTGTCTGTGCCCTCCCATATCCACTATTCCCCCAGTACATGTACATTATCTCTCTTCACGTCCGACAATTCCGGACGCACCTCCACGCCACCACCACCGTGTCGGACACACCCGACATGGCCATACCTATCAAACCCTAACCCTAATCCTACACCGTTGCTGCCACGTCCAGACAACCACCACGTCTCCGTCTCGCCGCAACCCACTAGCACCCCATCTCCGACATCAACTAAGACAACCCCTGTTCCGGCAGCACCCCCACACCACCATCGCCGCTACTACCACCGTCATCCCCACCACAGAAAGAAAAAGGGGGGGAAGAACCTGTACCTCGCCTGGCCGCTCCCACCGCCGCGTCGAGTCTTCCGCCGCGATCTTCGCAGCCAACCGCCACCCGACGGACCACCGAGCTCCGCCTGGAATTCTCCGTGCCGGTAGAACAACGACCGCCGGAATAGTCAACCGCCGCCACAGTTCCGGTGATATGCCGCCGCCACCGGATGACCACCGTCAGTAACCCTTTCCCCGTGCCGAGCTTCGGGAGCAACCCTCTCCTTTCCGACCGGGCCAGCAGCCGACCGAGTCCACAGGGCCGCCATCGCGCGTAGGATCGGCCCAACCAAGCGCCGGTCGGCGTCTCATCGAAACCCTTTGCCCGCTGATCTCCGCCGCCTCTACCAACTCTCCGGTCGCCGCCCCACCAGTCTCCGCCCCAACAAAAACCCCATCCGCCGTCGTGGATCCGACGGATCCGCCGCTGCTTCGCCGAGCGCGCGCCAACCACCGGCCGGAGACGCCCCGCTGGTAAGAACCCCCGCCCCTTTCTCAAGTTCCTCTCTCTCCCTCTCGTAGAATATTGGGAGGAAGTGAAAGAGCAGTTAAGATATTTATTATTATTATTATTATTATTAGTATTAATATATATAACTTTGGTTATTATTATTATTATTATTTATTACTGATATTATTATTATTAGTTTTTATTAGTTTTTATTATTATCACTAATATCATTAGTTATATTTTCATTACCAATATTATTATTATTATTTTTAGAAATTAGTATTGTATTATTTTAAAGGATAACATATATTTTTCCAAAAAAAATTATTTTTTACTATATTTTAGTAAAATATATTGACTAACGGGGAGTTACTTTCTACAAAAATATATATTATATATATGATCCTAAAAACGAATTTCGATATTTTCATAATTGACTAATAAAAACTTGGTTTCCCTAAACTTGTGAGGTATATAGATTAATTTTAAATAGATATTTAAAATTATTTTGATTAATAAAAAGATATTTTTCCAATTGTATATATAAAATATTTTCAAGTATATTTTATAAAAATATTTTCTAAAATTAGTATATGTATATATCTCCACAGATTCTCCTCAATTATCCCTTTGATCGCGACTAATCGTGCATTTCTTTTTCTCGGGAATTTCGGACCATGCTGTATCGACCATGGCTATTGGACAGAACATGACTTGCTCAATCACCGTACCACACCAGGCGACCTACCAGGCAAGATACCTTGCCACAATTTACTGTTTATAAATTAGTTGTATTTTATTTATTACATATCACGGTTCAGTTATTTCTAGTTCTTGATTACTGCCTGCTCAGGGATATTAGTTGTACCTTGTTATTTACCTTTGATTGTATATGGACTTAGAGTTAAGGGACTACCCCTAGCTTAGTGTATTGTATAGACTTTGACACTGTTGTGCCACGAGATGTGTGAGTTATGAGTAGCATATAGCCTATGGACTTGCGTGTTGGCTGATCACTGATGCGTGCATGACGTGCGTTAGGTCTAACTGTCAATAGTTGTATGTTAGAAGACTTGACGGTTAGTAGTGTTACATGGTCGTGGATGCGACATGATAGGTACATTGGGTGGGGAGAACAGTTCCTTATCGTATGGGCTTCTATGCACTTCCCTTATTACCTGTGCGCTCCGCCGGAGACGCAGGCTCCAGGTGCCCTCTGACGTTTTCCAGAGCGTTATGGACGTAGCCCCTTGCACATGATGCCCTCTGACGATCTTCGGACGTTACGGACGTAGGCCCCTGGTGCCCTGTATGGGAACTATGCCGATCCTATTTACAGCCAGGGCCCATGCGACGAAAGGTTTGTTCTCACTGCATGTTCACTTTAGTTTGGTTAGATTACCTTATAGTGTCTTGTCACTTTCTTTGATTGTGGCATATTTTATATTCAGTATTATATGGCATGTTGATGTATCTTGTTACGTCGCTCTGAGGACCTGGTTATCTCACCAGGTGTGTGTTTCGTTATTTCTTGCAGGTGCTCTAGCTAAGGCCATTCCTTCCTTCGTGGTGATTGCTCTTGGACTCGCCATTGCTCTCGCTTGCTAAATTCTTTCTTTGTATATTTCGTTCTTATTAAAATTAGTTGGTAGTGGACTTTGTCTCCGCCCAACGATGTATACATGACAAATTCAAAGTTGCTTTTATATCATATTTATCTTTGTGGATGAGATTTAGTACCTTGGTTACTGCATTTTACAGCTTATGTATATATACGAGGGTCCATATACTTCGTATGTATACAGCTAGCATGATTATGTTCTAGTCCTACGTATTTTGGGACTGGGGCGTTACATGTTTTTGTGGTGGCCCATGCAGGTCGAGTTTGCCGTTTCGGTTACATGACTGTACCGAACATGCCTGCAGTATAGGATTAGAGTTTAGAATCTCATCCACCTACTTGACATCCTTTCTTGACTTCAAATTCCGAACTCTCGTTCGACCTCCTTGAATTGTATCTTGCTTGACTCCTTCTACCATAAATCCTTAGTTTCGTGTTTAATAAGATGACTAAACTAGTATATGCCCATAAGATTAAACACATGGCTAGATGGATTGCATTTGGCAATTAATATGCATTGGAATTTTATTTGAGTTATAAAGGAATTTATTTTTCTAGAAAGTATGATTTTAAGGATTAGTTAATTTCAAGTTGGGTAGTAGCATATTACCGCCTTCAATGGATAGTTGGAATTTTATTTTGCCATTACAAGGTGGTATACACAAGAGGACAGAAAACAATTTTATGAATTATGATTTTTGGGAATAGCAAAATAGTTTATGATTTATTGGGATATAAAACCGATTTGGAAAAACATCTTTAAATTGTGACACATGATTTACGATTAAGTTCAAGTTTGGATTGAATATGTTAAAGTTTATCTTAAATTTATTAAAGTGTTTTAATTTATAAGTTATGATTTTGTAACGACTAGAGAATATGAAGGGTTTATGATTTACGGTTTATTAGAAAGGTGGAGGTTTTAAATTGATTCTACGATTTACGAATTATAAGTATTTAATTTTGAGCTGGAAGAGATAATGGTAAAAATTTTGTTTGAAATATTTTTGGAAGATATGAAATTGACTTGAAGGAAAAATATTTAAAATTTGCTCATATGATCTATGATATATAAGTTATTTAGATTTCGAGTTTAAAGCCTTGATTATGGATATTTAAAATTTTGGTGAAAAAAAAGAAAGAATTACTTTTGAAAAGTAGTTGTGACTTATAGGAAGCTAGATAGACACATTTGAAGGATATATAAATTTTGGAGTTATTTAAATATTCTATATTGGTAGTATGAATTTCGACGGATAAACTTATTAAATGTTGAGTTTCAGATTTGGAAAAAAAGGGGGGGTTATTATTCGAGTTGCAATACACAAGAGTTGTTTCGAGATTTATTAGAGATTTAAAACGTGATTAAAGTTGACAGTCTAGGACAATTAAAATATTGGCGAAGTATCTTGAAAATTTTATTGAGAAATTTTGAGGAACTTGAAATTTTAGATTAGATCAAATATTGGTGAAGGACCAAGAAACAAGCAAGGTCCCCTAGTGAGATAGAAGTATTCCACATTAGATTGCCATGCCACCTATGACTATGATATTGCATATACACAAGTGTAATTAGTCATCGACCAAACCGATGAACATATCTTTGACTTACTCGACCTTCCCCCAAACCTAGATCTTTACTTATGACCATCTAATTGTTTGGAACTTAGAAGTGATTAGAACCATCCCCTTGACCATACCCTTATCTATGAGCTTTTTCTAGAAATTGTCTCTCTAACTTATTTAGCCTTGACCTATGAGATTTCCTAATTGTCTTTATTTCATGCTTTAACCTTTTATTTTTGGTGCATTAATTAGTACCATATGAAAACCCACTTTCTATTTTGATCATTCGGCGCTCCCTATCGTTACTTCGATATTTGAAGCACAACACTAGACTTTTCCTTCCAACCAATTTCACATACAAGACCTAGACGAGCTCACCTTCATGTAGGTATATCATGTCCCACTAAAACATGTCCCCTTGTACCCTATTTTTATGGTACGACTTTCGGGTCATAAAGACTCAACTATAACCTATACCATGGTACCGAAATACTTTTGACTATATATTTGGACTCTAACTTGACTCGAATCTTCGGCCCGATTGCGATCTACTAAATCCGTTAAATGCTTAACCTTGTATTTTTTTATCTTGATTGCTTAACCCTTGTCATTTTATTTTCTTGTATTATCTTGATTTACTTAGACCATAACATCTTTAGCTCTTCAATATTAGCAACGCTTACTTTTCTCTCTTCCAATTAAATTGCTTTCTCATACTTCACTATGATTTCTCCATTGTTTACGCCACCTTGTTCCTTGTTTGATTCCCTTCTGCGAAATAAAATTTGATCATGACAATCTTGGGCTAGTAGAGGTTAGATTGAAGAACCCCACAACATGGATGAATAATAAAGTGGTTAAGATGGTTACGAGATTATGAGCTATAGGTGGGACATAAATGGAAATGTGCAATAAATCCGAATCAATGAAGTAAGGAACGATATATTAGGTTTTGATGAAACACTCAAGGATAAATAGACTTCGCGAATTTCAAATTTGTTTAGAGGTAACAAAATATCGAGTGAAGAAATTTCTAAAGGCTTGGGTGGTTAAGAAACAAATTTATATATTAAACTTATGGATGCAAATATTTTTGATAAAGAAAAATGTTGACCTTGCCTTCGATGACATATAATGTTATGACGATATTTTCAAGGATAACAAATGGTTGAAGAAAGAAACCTTTACAATTTTTGATGCATGGAGAATTAAGTTGTAAGATGATTATGAATAAGAAGTTAAGATGAGTTACATCTTCTACCATCAAGAAGCTGAGATTGTTGAATTCAAATTTTTTTGAGAGAGACTAATAAATATTTTAGGAAGTTTTCAATTATGAGGATAGAAGATTGAGTTATGAAGGTATACCATTAGTTTTCGAGATTTATCGAACATTAAAGACGGACTTTTATTTTGGAATCTATGGATGCATACAAATTTGTAGTAAGAAGGTTTTAACCTTTAATTTGGCTAAATTTGTTGAAGGTTTAAAATTTTAGAGGAAATTATAACTTGGAGATATATAAGTGAGATAGTATAATGGAGATTATGGTAGTCAAAATTTGAGGCTATTCTATGACGAAATAGAGAAAATTAGAGTACATTGAGAATCATAATGGTTTTGTTTAAGGGGACGTGGAACGAAAATTTTTGGGAAGAACAATTTATGATAAGAGAGATTTCATGAACATTGACGATATCAAGGATTAAGGAAATTATTACCTACTTTTGAGGTTGCTATTTTGGTTAATGTTAAGGTTGATCGAACTTAGTCCTTGATTGTTTGTCATGATCGAAATCTAAAACCATCGAAATTTTTAATCGATCGAATGACATATTGCCATTGAAATGTCGTTTCATTCTCATTGATTGTCTTTTTGTTCAATAAGAATCAAATTCTTATCGATTATACTGCTTCTATCTCCTTCGCCTTATCTACCCTAATTTTTCCTAAATTTCGAGGACGAAATTCTTTTAAGTTGGGTAGGATGTAAACCCCCTAAATTTCTACTTAAATTTTTTTTATAAATTGAAGTATTTAAATTTTTTTTACTTGGTATTTGTACGTCGTATAGTCGTTTTATACGTCACGTACGAATTCGCATTTTTGTACGTCTCGTCGAGTGCGAATATGTGTCGAGGTACATATTTTAGAAAAACATTTTTATTATCAAATTTTATCTTTTATAGGAAAGTACATTTTCAAATAATATGTGATAAATATTTTTAATTTCAAAAAGAGTTATTTTATTCAAATAAATATTGATTTGGAAAATTTTGATTTATATAAAATATTTCGGATATTTTGCGAAATAGGAGATTTGTTTATTTTGCTATGATTTAAGTATTTACCTTGATTTTTGAAATTAATTAATATTATATTTTAATATTTATGAAAAAGATATTTGGAATCTTGTTTTATTCAATATTTGATTAAATATGGTAAATTAAATTGCAAAAGATTTTATTGGCTTTATTTAAAATATTTTAAATTAAGTATAGAATTAATTTGGATTTGGATTTGATTTGAATTGGCTTTTAAACTATTTAAATTAATATTGAATTTATCTAATGGGGATTTAAACAATCCCAATCTTTATCCTAATGGGTATTCCCACGTCCTATAAATAGGCAGGTACTCCTCCATAAATTTCGGGCATCCACAAATTTCTCCACAACCCATTGTGTATCGTGTCTATGCCCTCCCATATCTACTATTCCCCCAGTACATGTACATTATCTCTCTTCACGTCCGACAATTCCTGACACACCTCCACGCCACCACCACCGTGTCGGACACACCCGACATGGCCATACCAATAAAACCCTAACCCTACACCGTTGCCGCCACGTCCAGACAACCACCACGTCTCCGTCTCGCCGCAATCCACCAGCACCCCATCTCCGACATCAACTGAGATAACCCCTGTTCCGGCAGCACCCCCACACCACCATCGCCGCTACTACCACCGTCATCCCCACCACAGAAAGGAAAAGGGGAAGGGAAGAACCTGTACCTCGCCTGGCCGCTCCTACCGCCGCGTCGAGTCTTCCGTCGCGATCCTCGCAGCCAACCGCCACCCGACGGACCACCGAGCTCCGCCTGGAATCCTTCGCATCGGTAGAACGACGACCGCCGAAACAGTCAACCGCCGCCACAGTTCCGGTGACAGGCCTCCGCCACCGGATGACCACCGTCAGTAACCCTTTCCCCGTGCCGAGCTTCGGGAGCAACCCTCTCCTTTCCGACCGGGCCAGCCGCCGGCCGAGTCCACAGTGTCGCCACCGTGCGTAGGACCGGCCCAACCAAGCGCCGGCCGGCGTCTCATCGAAACCCTCTGCCCGCTGATCTCCGTCGCCTCCACCAACTCTCCGGTTGCCGCCCCACCAGTCTCCGCCCCAACAAAAACCCCATCCGCCGCTGCTTCGACGAGCGCGCGCCAACCGCCGGCCGGAGATGCCCCGCTGGTAAGAACCCCCGCCCCTTTCTCAAGTTCCTCTCTCTCCCTCTCGTAGAATATTGGGGGGGAAGTGAAAGAGCAGTTAAGATATTTATTATTATTATTATTATTATTTTTATTATTATTATTAGTAGTATTAATATATATAACTTCGGTTATTATTATTATTATTATTTATTACTGATATTATTATTATTAGTTTTTATTATTATCACTAATATCATTAGTTATATTTTCATTACCAATATTATTATTATTATTTTTAGAAATTAGTAGTGTATTATTTTAAAGGATAACGTATATTTTTCCAAAAAAAATTATTTTTTACTATATTTTAGTAAAATATATTGACTAACGGGGAGTTACTTTCTACAAAAATATATATTATATATATGATCCTAAAAACGAATTTTGATATTTTCATAATTGACTAATAAAAACATGGTTTCCCTAAACTTGTGAGGTATATAGATTAATTTTAAATAGATATTTAAAATTATTTTGACTAATAAAAAGATATTTTTCCAATTGTATATATAAAATATTTTCAAGTATATTTTACAAAAATATTTTCTAAAATTAGTATATGTATATATCTCCACAGATTCTCCTCAATTATCCCTTTGATCACGACTAATCGTGCATTTCTTTTTCTCGGGAATTTCGGACCATACTGCATCGACCATGGCTATTGGACAGAACATGACTTGCTCAATCACCGCACCACACCAGGCGACCTACCAGGCAAGATACCTTGCCACAATTTACTACTTATAAATTAGTTGCATTTTATTTATTACATATCGCTGTTCAGTTATTTCTAGTTCTTGATTACTGTCTGCTCAGTGATATTAGTTGTACCTTGTTATTTACCTTTGATTGCATATGGACTTAGAGTTAAGGGACTACCCCTAGCTTAGTGCATTGCATAGACCTTGACACTGTTGTGCCACGAGATGTGTGAGTTATGAGTAGCATATAGCCTACAGACTTGCGTGTTGGCTGATCACTGATGCGTGCAGGACGTGCGTTAGGTCTAACTGTCAATAGTTGTATGTTAGAAGACTTGACGGTTAATAGTGTTACATGGTCGTGGATGCGACATGATAGGTACATTGAGTGGGGAGAACAGTTCCTTATCGTATGGGCTTCTATGCACTTCCCTTATTACCTGTGCGCTCCGTCGGAGACGCAGGCTCCAGGTGCCCTCTAACGTTTTCCAGAGCGTTAAGGACGTAGCCCCTTGCACATGATGCCCTCTGACGATCTTCGGACGTTACAGACGTAGGCCCCTGGTGTCCTGTATGGGAACTATGCCGATCCTATTTACAGCCAGGGCCCATTCGACGAAAGGTTTGTTCTCACTGCATGTTCACTTTAGTTTGGTTAGATTACCTTATAGTGTCTTGTCACTTTCTTTGATTGTGGCATATTTTATATTCAGTATTATATGGCATGTTGATGTATCTTGTTACGTTCCTCTGAGGACCTGGTTATCTCGCCAGGTGTGTGTTTCTGATTTCTTGCAGGTGCTCTAGCTAAGGCCATTCCTTCCTTCGTGGTGATTGCTCTTGGACTCGCCATTGCTCTCGCTTGCTAAATTCTTTTCTTGTATATTTTGTTCTAATTAAAATTAGTTGGTAGTGGACTTTGTCTCCGCCCAACGTTGTATACATGACAAATTTAAAGTTGCTTTTATATCACATTTATCTTTGTGGATGAGATTTAGTACCTTGGTTACTGTATTTTACAGCTTATGTATATATACGAGGGTCCATATACTTCGTATGTATACAGCTGGCATGATTACGTTCTAGTCCTACATATTTTGGGACTGGGGCATTACAGGATATGGAAATATATGTTGATTTAGACCTCATACATAGTATTTCTTCAGGAACTTGCCATTTATCGACATCATTAGCAAGTCGCTGTTAGGCTTGGCCAGTCGGTAAGCACCAATCTCTATGACGAATGGTCATTCCCACTTGGGCTCGAACTTTCTGACCGTTTTGTGAGTCATCAACATCGGTCTTCAAAATGATAAGACGAGGTCACCCACTTGGAATGTTATTTCCCAGACCTTTTTGTTGAAGGCCCCAAAAACTCAAGCTTGATAAAGCTCGATCCGTTATTGAGCTTGCAAGTGCTTTTTGTCCAACGCCTACAACTCCGGTAGTCGTCGGCGTTGATTGTTTTCGTCAGTCAGCTGGATGGTGATGGCTACTTGTAAAGACGGGATCTGGATCTCCAAAGGAAGCACCACTTTGCTTCCGTAAATAAGAGAGAATGGTGTGTTGCCCGTGGGTGTTCGAGCAGTTGTACAGTAAGCCCACAGACAATCGCCAAGCTTCTCATTCTAGTCGTGCTTGTTAGAAACGACTTTCTTGAGGAGCTTGACATTAATCTTGTTGAATGCTTCGGCTAGTCCATTTGTTGCAGGATTGTAAGCCGTTGACGCTACATTCTGTATTCGATTCTTTTTACATAACCGATAGAATACGTGGCTCATGAACTGAGGGCCATTGTCATGGATAATCCTTCTGGAAACTCTAAAGCGGTATATGATGTGATGCTTAACAAAGTTAATCACGTTTAAGGTTTTTACCTCCGCCAGTGGTATTACTTCCACCCACTTGGAAAAGTAGTCGATGATGGCGAGGATGATCCAAAGTCCTTTAGAGGACGGTGGGCTATCAGCCCAATGATGTCCATTCCCCATGCTTCAAATAGCCAGACAGCCACTATGGGATATAGGAACTTTGAATGTTAGTGGATGAAGTCAGCATGCAACTGACATACCTGGCACTTCTTTGCATAGTCAACTACATAAGCTAATATGGTGGGCCAGTAGTAATCCACGCAACACAGTCGATCCTGTAACTTAGGACCAGGCTAGTGAGCCCCACAGGTGCCATCATGTGCCTCTCGAAGTGCTTCTTGCGCTTTTGTCTTAGATAGAAATCGCAGGAGGAGTTTGTCGTATGAACGACGATACAGCATTTTGGTACTGTGTCATAGAAGAATCGGAGCGAGCACCTTTTGATAGAAGTCGCTTCCTTCAGGTCTTCGGGTAGGACTCCATAGACTGTGTAGTCTATGAACGGGAATCGCAAGTCTCGAATGTCAACATTAGTGTCTATTTGTACTGAGTAACTCAGACACGTATGTAGATTGTTCTTCGGGAAAACCGACTTTCGTCCTATCACCGTGACGGTATATTGGGTTCCAACAGGAGCTACTACAGAAGCGGTGAGGCCAGCGAGTGCATCGGCCTCTAAATTTTGTAATCGAGGTACATGTTCTATAAAGAACCCTGTGAAGGTAGAAATGATATCGATTGCTGCTTGGTGGTAAGGAACCAGATCTTCATGTCGAACCTCAGTTTTGAGTCGCCATAGGCCTCAATGTTGTCGACCCCCAACTGTTTAGCGAGATGGAGTCCAATGATGAGAGTGTTGTACTCAACAATATTATTGGTGCATAACTCCATGAGGGAGTATGCACGATAGAGGACTAAGCCATCGGGATTGATGAGAACGACTTTGACCCCTGCGATGATCTTGCCTTTGGGCCCTGTTCTTGAAGCACCATCAAAGAACATACGCCAAACAGGACTGTCTGAGACTAAATTAGACTCTAAGACTTCATCGGGAATGTCGTCATAGAGCTTTGATGTTTCTGGCACAGGATGTGCCGCCAAGAAGTCGGCTAATGCTTGGCCTTTGACTGCCTTTTGTGGGATGAACACCATGTCGTAAGGAGTCAAAAGTATTGCCCATGTGGCTAACTACGAGTTTATGGCCCCTGGCTTGGTCATAAGGACTCTAAGGGGATTGACTCGGAAGATGACGTGGATTGTTTGTCCAGCCACATAATGGCACATCTTTTGAATGACAAGGTGTAGAGCGAGACACTCCTTCTCCACAGGATTATACTGATGTTCGGCACCAATCATGGTCTTGCTAAGATAGTAGATTGCTTGTTCGTGGCCTTTGTTGTTTCTCTGGGCTAGCAAAGCACCAAGAGAATGGTCCATAGCTCGGACGTATAGCAGAAAGGGCCTCCCCACGACCGGTGCTACTAGTACTGGAGGACTAGTGAGGTACTTCTTGATGTCGTCGAACATGCGTTGACACTCCTCGGTCCAGACATAAGAAACCCCTTTCTTCATCAGTTTGGTGAAGGGTTGATATCCTCCAGAGAGATTTGTTATGAATCTTATGATGTATGCCAAGCATCCTTGTAGGCCTCGAAGTTTACGAAGATTTTTTGAGAGAGCTATGTCCAAGATCGCCTTAGTCTTCTCAGGGTCAATATGAATACCCTTGTCCATGACGATAAAGCCCAAGAACTTGCCACTGGAAACCTCTAGCAAAGACTTAGTCGGGTTCATCTTTAGTGATGTGTCCGCATCAAGTCAAAAACCGTCCTCAAGTCATCCAAATGGCTGGATTTTCTCTTGCTTTTGATGGCAATGTCATTAACATAACATTCTACCATTTTTTAGAGGTGCTTATGGAATATAGTACTCATATCCCGCTGGTATGTTACTCCCGTATTCTTCAACCCAAAGGGCATTACTGTGTAACAGTATCTCCTTTTTGGAGTCTGGAATGAAATATACTTTTTGTCTTCAGGGAAAATCTTGATCTGGTTGTAGCCTGAGAAACCATCCATGAAGGACATACGCTCGAAGCCACAAGTGTTGTCAATCATCACGTCGGTGATCGGAAGGGGAAACTCGTCTTTTGGACAGGCCGAATTGAGATCCCTGAAGTCTACGCAGACCCAAATCTTTCCATTCTTCTTAGTGACTGGGACAATGTTTGCCACCTAATCCGTATGTTGCTCCTCGCGAATGAAGCTACTCTCTATGAGTTTGTCGACTTCTTTTTCGATAGCATCCATGATGTTGGGGAAAAATGATGTGGTTGCTGTTTGACAAGCTTAGCATCGAGAAAGATGTTGAGTCGGTGCATGGTGACTTACGGGTCTTAATCCGGCATGTCCTTATAGCTCCAAGCAAAGACATCGATGTACTCTCGGATAAGCTGTATCAGGGACTCTCTGTCTTCTCCGGTCAAACTTTTGCTGATGAAGAGCGGTTTAGGTGAAGCCTCATCTCCTGGTTCGACTTGGATGACCTCATCTTCTGTGGGAGGTTCTAGCTGTTCGAAGCGCCATTCCTATTGGGATCCTAGGCGTTGAGCCCACGATTCATCTTCGAAGAATTTTAGCATCTGGTCTTCGTCTTCGAGTGGGGGATCTGCTGAGACCATATTGACGGACAGTATGTATTTGAAGGCTTGGCCGATACTTGTATCAGAGTCCCAGGTTGAGGAATCGGAGGAGTGTGAATGCATCATGGCCTCCGGCTCTGAGCTCTCCGAAGTTATTGTGGGTATAACTTAACCCAACCCTCGGCAGGTGCGCTGATAGTAATTTTAAGACTTTTCTTTTGGAGCACGAAGTCGTAAGGGATGGCGTCGACCTCTGCCATAGTTCAGTCCTCTGTCACTATTCAAGTCGTAACCCATCTTCTGAATAAGGTATTTGTCTTGAGCAGTGTAGCAGTAGAGTTGCATCCTGCCATTATCAGGTTCTGGTTCTGCCAGAGTCAGCCGTTGAGGGTGCTCCAATCGATCGAAGATGATGGGTTCCTCTTCTTTCTTTCATGCTGGAACTAGGAAGTAGGCACCTCGGGAAGAGACAACTTGGCTTACAAGATTAGCAGTTGTCACTTGCGTTTGTAACATATACAGAGCGTTGTCTAAGAAATACTTAATGTTCCAGTATGCACAAGAGTAATTCAAAGACAACTTTCTATTAATAAAATACAAAAATTTATCCCGAGGGATTACATTATCTAAAGAATGCGCCTCGGTATTAGCACATATGTAGTCTCCCAATTCCTCATCCGTGAGAACTAGGGCTACCGCAAAAAAGATGGAGTAGGCTTCTGCTTCAACTTGACTATCATGGGGGTTAGAGTCGGAGGTTCCTGCGACCTTGATGCTGCCTTGAAGCCCTTCGGGAGAGCCTCATTTGCATAGGCTCCTAGCTAGCCGTTGATATCATCGGAGGTGAACGGGCAGGCGCCTTTCCTCGAAGTTTGATGATAAGAGGAGCTGGTGTTTGGGAAGGCTTCCCCTTCAATCGAACCCTCAGTAGTTCTTCGGCCATAGTCGTGCTTTCTGTTGCAGTATCTGCCTCGTCGTGGCATCATTGGCATTATCATCCCACGGGACTGACTTGTATAGATCAACATCTATACAGTATGCTTCGAGTCCTCATAATGGGTCGATGTCAGCAAACTCGATCTTGATAGTCCCGTCACTGGCTACATACTTCTTGCATTAATAGAGTGTGGAAGGTACGATCATGTATTCATGAATCCATTATCGACCCAATAGCATATTATAGTTTATATCAGCGTCGATGACGTAGCAAGTCACGTCTGTCTAGAGATCATCTATCTGGCATTTCAGGCAAATCTTGTCCAGGGACTCACTCTTGCCAGCGTTGAAGCCGATGATTGTAATGTTCGACGTAGTCAGCCGATGCATTAGGATCCCCAAAGTTAGGAGTAAACTTCGACGGATGATGCTAAGAGAAGAGCCATATTCAATGTGGATGTGATTGACCTTAATGGCACCAATATACCCCGTATAGTACATGGGACTATTGTGCCGGTTATTCTTTAGTAGCATGTCCTACTGAGTGAAGGTGATGTTAGGAATCACCTTAACTATACTATGACAATGTGGGAATGCAGCAGGATCCTCCTTGGGTGGTTAAACCTGGGTGAGGAAGGTGTCAGCATTCTGTAAACCTTCGTTGAGGGCGTCTCGAGTCTCTTTGGAGAGACGGAGGAGCTCGAAGAGTAACAGTCGAGCCGGAGTATTGGCAAGCTGTGCCAATATGTCAAAGTTGTAGGGCTTGATCGGGCCTACTGTCGAGTCTTTTCTTAATGGTTTGTCAAAGCGGACCTCGGTCTGCTTCTGCATATCTACTAGAAGAGGTTGGGATGGTCCTGTTTCTGACGCATCAGATGTTGTAGAAACGGGTGGAAGTACTTCGTCTTCTACAACCTAGTGCTCCTTCCGCTGGTGAGCCGAGCGAGTGGTAACCAGGATGTCATCAGTCGATGTAGAAACCATACAACATGACTTGACTTTCTTTCCTTTGACGGAGCACGCAGCATGCATCATCATGTCTGGGGCGAGATCAGGATGGATCCACATAACTTTGCCTCGCGGCCTTGTAAATAGGATGAGGCCTTGAGCATTATCACGGGCTGGTGGAAGATTGACTACTTCCATTGTCGCCCTCGGGATGGGGATGATACCGTCTTGAGCCTCTGTCCTTGGAAAACTTTCGAACTGGAGGGTGACCATGTTGGAAGTGACAGTCTTTTCCTCGTAGTCGAGTGAGATGACCTTGGCGTCGATGAGGCGCCTGGATCTGCCTCTTTAAAATGTAGTAATTACGTATTGAATGGTGGACATACTGGTGGTAGTGGCAGTATTTCGGATTGTCTACCTTTTCCACTTTGTTAGGGCGCTTTGGAGATGGGAGTTGAAGTTTGCCACCCTTTGTCAACATATCGAAAAGCTCTAGTGTGTCTTCGTCATTGAAGGAGTAGGTCTCTTTCGGCCTTGGTGCTTCAGCCGGCTTCTAGCTCATTGTTACTGAACCTTTAGAGATGTTGACGGTCATGGCTTGGTTCCCTTTACTGTCCTTGGGGACGGGGTTATTGCTAGATGAGCACTTTTCTTTGTCTTCGAGTGAGAGAAAACTCAACCCCAGCAGTTGCATGTCCCGGGCCTTTCTCTCGGCTACATCTACCGTGGTGATGAAGGGTGTCCACTCTACGCAAGGTTCACTGTGCTATAATTTAACTGTAGGGAGCATATTCTTACGGCATGAATCTATAAGCATGGGTTCGGGTACACCAGGTGGTAGTCTCAAAGCTGCCTGGCGGAAGCGCTCAATATAAGCATGTACAGGCTCTTTCTCTTTCCGGACAATGTCTATGAGAGTAGACATCGTCATAATTTAATATTTATATGTAATCATGAAGAATCTGTAATAGGTCTTTGTAGTCATGATTTTAATAAAGAACTTTTTTTATATACCATATCTTTGTACGTGTCACGCCCCGCTCCCGTAGGAGATCGTCTTCGCTAAGGCGTGATGCCGCACGAGCCTAGATTGTGCTCGTACAAGGCGGGTTCCATAACGGCCGATTACAGTGGCTGCGACGGGGTCGTCGTACAGAAGTCCGAAGCAGAGACATTGAATATACCAGCAGAATTTTACAACAAAACATAAGTCATTCAAAAGATGCATTTTATTGATATTGAAACACGAATTACAATGGGCACAAGGGCAAGATTACAAGTCACTCAAGCTCACTCTTCTCATATTACAAGTCACTCAGTTCTCTCTCATCTTTCAATACAAGTCTTGAACCAGCAGGTGCTTCGGAGAGGCGATGCTCATATATTAAGTCCCGTATAAGTCTTGACTCCATGCGGCCGCACGCTTCGAATCGCCAAGGAAATCCGTACCTCTTTGCATCCAAGCGAGCTCCGCACCACGAGCTTCTACCTGTGCCTGCACATGAAAACTATGTGGGTGTCAGTACTCAACTGTACTGGTGGAATGAGCTCCTCGTCCACCCATACAAAACTGACACATTCATTTACTTTATACAATATAACCTATTTGATTGTCTTTCAACTCTTGCCTTAGGATCGGTTTTAGGAAAGTCGCCTTGGCCTATTTTGTGTCTCTAGACCATCCCGTGCTTGCAACAACAACGTTAACCTATCAAGTCGTGTTTGCCTTACGACCCAAAATTAGATATGCGACTACGCGATAGTACCCAATTTTCTACGTGACCGTGCTACAAGTCCAACATGTCGTACCATGCAAACTCAGTATGACTTAACCATATTGCCGCCTCGCGGCCCTTGCTACTTTAATCACGAACTCACCCAAATCAAGACTTGTGGACTAAGGGTCACTCGATCGACTTTGCCTTGTGGTGTTTCCTGACTTAAACTCAAGATAATTCAAATCCAACTTATGCAACTTATATGCCAACAACTTAAGACTCGATGCCACATCTCATGCCGAAGCACCTCACCTACGTTGCAACCAAATCTTAGGCCCAAATATTGTGTTCTAACTATACAGACATTCAACTCGACTCAATCCAAAGGCACACCTACGAATTTGCCGCCCAAGCCGACTCATCTATATGAGGTCACTAGCATAACAAGCTATTTTGGACACATAGCTGGTATAGGATGGACCGGTCAAAGTAGGTAGCTAGCCCCAATGAGCGTCCATCGAATACTTGCCTTTCAGCTCAGTTACCCCGCTCACATTCTGCCCCGATTTCCTTCTAAGCCGGAACGATCCTGCTGTAGCCCCAGGTTATCGTCCGAGGAAACAAATCACCCTTGTCGACAAGTTGTCCATGACCATGCAAGACTCGACTCAAATTGACGTCTCACACAGTCATCCTTCTTTCAGTATTACCATCTCTTTCAAAACCAAGTTCAAGACTTCTATCCTTGAGAACCCTCGATGACCCACGGTCGCGAGCATTCTTTTCATGTTACCCTATCACTTTATTCAACTCATGTACGCCTATTTGACAGTCCTTTCTCCAAAACTCAGTTTGAATCAATTATGGTCGTTGCCTTAAACACTAAGTCCGTGACATCGTGCCGTAAGCCAACTCGTGTTCTATACGACGCTATCGCCCAAGTCATACCTTATATGACGGGCCATGGGATCGTGGAACTATTTAGCTTAACAACCGTCGAAAGAGCGGGACAGCACTTGGAATGACTTAGGTCGACCGGCATAACTTTGCCGAACTTACTCAAGCCTACAACTTAACCCGAGGGACGAGCAAAGGACTGCATTAAGCCTTGCATCGAGGAAACGTGTCATGCACGCATTCGACTTTGAACGACCAAGTCATTTGGGTGCCTAGACATATGTCACAAGCCGTTCAACGCAACTTAACTCATGGGCAAGCCAAGGCTATGCCAAGCCTTGGACGATGGAACCGTGTATGCTTTATGAAGCATTCATATGGGCGATGCCTATAATTTAGGCTATGTTCATAACTTTGCCAACTCAAACAAACTTTCCTCTCCCACGCCACAGGATGAAGGACCAAGTATCATTTTTAAAGCACGTCGTGCGCAAACTCTAAGCCGACCGTTGGACCTTTCCATATTCTAACTCAATTCGACTCATCGGCATTATTCTCTTATCTATGTGGATTCGTCTCTTTTATTATCAAGCCTACTTGTGCAAGTTAAAAACATGCAATTTATTATGTGAAGGCTAAAATAAGGCGAGTTCACCGAAACTACCTCACATGAACGAGGAGTCGCCTCGACCGAGCGGGCCTTTGAGTAGACTTTGCAAGGCTAAGTCCGAACGTCGTTGACATTTCGATTCCTCCGATTGACTGAGCGGGACGGAGCATTATAGTATGCCTGCTGTGATTTTGTTACTATCTGTGCTTTTGAGCAGCTGCGCTTTCTTGAAGTCATATGCAACGATTGTTGCCACCTGTGCTTTTGTGCTTGCTGCGTTTTATTTTTCATGCTTCTACAATCCTCGCTCTCCATATGTGCTATAAATCAAGAGGAGCGTGCCACCTGACTGAAGGCGACGCCCGTGTGTTTTGAAGCTTCGTATGTGCGTGCGAAGACCTGATCGAATCTCTTTTGAAGACTCCGTAACTGTCCAAGCAGATATGTCCAACTTTCCCATATCCAACGTGTCTATATATTTTGGTTGTATAAAGGGGTGTGATGTATGGAACGGCTGTCTCATCGATGTTTATTTTGTAATGGAGTCAGTTTGTAAGCCCGTACGGCACCTTTGTATCAAGTTTGTAATAAGATGTTCATTATCAATAAAGCAAAAGTTTCTTCTATACAATGTCTTTAATTTACTCTGTGTACCCTCTTTGTTGTTGTATTTCGGATAACCTTATGAAAGTGCCTTGTGCGAGCGCAACCTAGGCACGTATGGCATCATGCCCGAGGAACGACCGTAATGCCCCGCTCCGTACGGCGCATTATGCTGAGACGTTGACTCAAAGAGTCGCGTTGACCGAATCAAATGTATCGATACGAATCGATATAAGAGTTACGTTGTCCCGAGCAATGCATCGAATTGAATCGATGCGAAGAGTTACGTTGTCCCGAGCAATGTATCGAACAAAGTCGATACGAAGAGTTGTATTATCCCAAAGAAATGCATCGAGTTGAATCGATGCAAAGCGCCGCTTTGCCCCAAAGGATAAGTGCGTTGAGTCGGCTCGAAGATTCTACGAAATCCAATCGACCAAGGCGTAAGTCAGAATCGATGCAAGTATTGATTTTAGTTGGTTTCTTGTGCAGGATATACGTTTACACTGAAATATTAGAGGTCGACATTTTGCCTTATTCAGAAAAGGGTCCGCGAAACCAATCGTCGCCTTGCGACGGACTGAGGCATTGGCACGGTAAGCCAAATCGGACGTATAATTCAATGAAGCACGAAGTGCTCGAATGGCTAAGTCAGGAGAGTTGGCCGTACAACGAAGTTATGAAATCAAGCCGCATCGGCTCGGCGAAATGATAACGCGTATCGACTCTAGGTGGAAGGATTGACTCTTCTTTTTACTCCTTCATGCCTAAGTCAAAATATATCATTGTATGCTAAGTTAACCTATCGACGCCACGTGCGTGGTCCGATCGAAAGATAAATCGTAGTGTGTGTCGAACACTAGTTAGGAAAATTAAAATGAAACGTGCATCAAATGCACGAGTCACTATGGAACATTAGATATCGCAAAGACGAGCTCTTCGGTGCGCAAGCCACAATAACATGGGATAACTGTATTCAGCGAGTGCCTTCATGCACGAGCCATTCCGTGCCTTCGCGCACGAGTTAGAAAGGCTAGCACATTGAAGGACAATAGGCGAGCGCCCTAGCATGCAAGCCACGAACATTGAATACTAAGGCATAGAACATGGAAATATGGCTTCGATGCGTGCAACAAGTTCACGACGTAAGGGAAAAGATGATAAATGTGTCGAAACGTACCTACGTGCACAAGATCATAAAAGATGGCTTCGTTGCGAAAGGATATAGTTGTGTCATGAATGTGACAGAACTGTCAGATATGACATGATGCCTCGAAAGGGGTTCGGGACCTTCGGGTCATTCAGTTAACAAACATTGAGTTGAGGCATGATGCCATTGAACATTGAAAGGAAGTATGAAATGTAAGAACGTAGAAAGTTAATAGAAGAAATACGATATGATAAAGTCTGAGTCTCGGACTCAAGAATATGTTTGGTTGTTTGAATAATAGGGCGTTGCATGGTCGAATGGACTTGAGATAATTGTTAAAATCTTCCGTGCACGAAATGTTCCCTGCAAACGGGCTACTCCGGGACACCGGGACCGTTCGGCCAAGAAGGGATATAATCTTTGATAGGCGCACATCCGTAAGACGATTAGCGACCGCTTAGAGAGATATGAAAAGTCGCAAATAATGGTATACAATGGTAGATCTCCGTAATTAGGACAGCAACCTACTACGAGAGGCGTCGGGCTACCCAATTCGAGAAAGACAAAGGAAAAGAGAAAAGAAAGAAAGAAAGAAAAGAAAGAGAGAAAATAAAGAAAGAAAAGAAAAAGAGAAACGCCTTTAGTCCATTCTGGTGCGGATATGCCAAGACCTTCATATAGTTAAGGAATGATGGGTTGAAAGTGCGGGGCACGTATGTATCCTGCGCATATAGATCCTGCTTAGAGAGCACTTATAACATGACAGGGAAGGAATGGGGCGTATTCACCTTGCGTCAGTACAATGGCGAGTGTTCGACTTGGTAAGAAGTCGCGCCACGAAACAAACACGAGATTGCTTGTCTTCTTGCCTATTTAATTCGAATAACATGTTTGCCATGATAACATGCTTTACCGCTTTCGAATATGCCATGAAATCGATCCTAAGGAGAATATAGCAAGATCATAAGCTAAGTTGCATGATTAAACATAAATACTAAAATATCGGTTTAGAAAGTTGGTCTTTTCGTCAGTACATGCAAGGATGAACGTACTGATCCTCCACCAACTTTCATGCAGGATGAAGGAAATGGATTGCTCGCGACGAAGCTTAGCTTGAATACATGGAGGCTTGGAATGCCGAAGCGTATTGAAGTGTACGATCGCATTGACGCTCGGACTTGCAACAGGATTGATGCGGCCGAGATATAGAAGGCATGATGTATGAACGGCAAAATCCTTTATGGGCAAGAGAGAACTTGAGTGTTGTAGCCAACCGGACAAATTTAGTTGGTCTATTGAAAGCCTTTGTAATCTCATTTCGAATATCAATAAAGAGAATTGTTTCGTATACTCTATTTTCCTTTCGTTGTTAATATCAAATCAAAGATAACCATTTGAGAACTTGTCATCTTGCCTTGCACGAGCGTAACTCCAGGCTCGTGCGGCATCACGCCCCCTGCGAGGATGATGATTCGGGTGATTCCGGGTCGGGGCATGACAGATTGGTATCAGTGCTCTAGGCTCAATTTCTTCAGGACATTTGCTTTGTTTCAATTCTAAAGAGTTGCCCACCACCAATCGAATCACTCTTGACTCTAATCAATGTCGCACTGGATGTTCCATACAATAAGTCTAATACAAAGTTGGGTAACGTTGCCGTAAGTACTTCGAATTTATATGATGTTGCGGAAGAAAGTCGTGAAACATTTTGTTGCATTTAATGCAACAAGCCGTGAGATGTTAGTTGCAGCAAGCGCAACAAATTATGAAATAAGATTTGAGATGTTGTTGTTGCAATGTTACATGTTGAAAGAGAAATGAAATGATGAACGAGGTGCAATGGGTTATGAATATTGGTTGCATCAATGTGGAAACTTAAATAATACGTTGCAGTAAGTGCAACGAGTTGATTGTGAATATGCTTTAAAATGAAAGTGATAAGTCAATATCGAATGTGTTGAACGGATTTGGGCATTAACTTTGAATGCCGGGAGTAAATCGTTGCACGAGGTACAACAGATGTCAAAAAATAAAATTGTTACACAAGGTACAATAAATGTCGAAAGTAAGTCGTTGCACGATGTGCAACACATGTCGAAAGTAAATTATTACACATGGTACAACGCATATCAAAGTTATTGTTGTACGAAGTGCAAAGGAGATCGAAAATAAATCGTTGCACGAGATACAACGGAAGGAACTGAAATCATAAATCGGTAGAATGAATCATTCGGTTGCACACTGAACTTGTGTTGGCAAATAAAAACATTGGCCGAGTTGTGTCGGATTTGATTTAATCAAAGTTACGGTTGTGATCAAACACGATCACTGTGGAAATCGTGAGTCGGAAGAGATTGTTGGTTCATAGTGAGTATAATACGAGGGAAATGACTTAATTTTCCAGTGGTATATGCCATACCACGTATGCGATGAATGACTCGATTCCGAGTGGTATATGATATACCACTTGTGCAATAAATTGCATCGACGCGTTGTGAAAATTACGGAAGGTTTGTCTGCAACGGACGGAAGAGTACCAAGACTCGATTGAAAATTTGTATGACGGTATGTTGATGCAAGTGTTCTTCGAAAATCGGTTGGGACAATAAGGTGACACTTGTATCAACTAATGATATGTCGGACAAAAATTATAAGTCGGTCGAACGACCGAGACTAGCGGAATAATTATGCCTTGAAGCAATAATCGGATCGACAGAAAAGGAAAACTTGAACTTACAAATGAGTCACACGACTTGTGATCTCGATAGAAATGTTGGTCGAGGCGAATCGAATCGTACGACTTAAGATCTCGATAGAAATATTGGGCGAGGCGAATTATAATCGGATCGTACGATGTTCGACTTCGGTGAAGAGTTGATTGATGCGAGTAAATAGTGCCTAAAAGATATTTGGTTACGTTACGGCAAAACACATTTTATTACGACTAAAATATGCAAAACCTTAGAGGGCATGATCATATAACTCGAGGGTTCGATGTTGCATAATCGGTAACTCGGTTACGCGATCAAAGCATAACGGGATGCAACGAATCAAGAAATGATTCGAGACGTACGAAAATGTTTGTGGAGAACTTGGACGTATGCAATACAAGTTATCGATGTTGAAACAGAATCAAAGTTGACCCTTACGCTATCAAAATTGATAAGACGTATCGAGATTGATACGTAAGGAAACATAATCACGATGTGAGAATACAAAATAAAGTGTGCCTCGCCCTAAAATTTTGTAAATAATAATACGAGAATGAACGAACTGGTTGATCATGAACTTTATGATTGATCAAGACGAGACTATAAGTCATCGATGACGGTTCGATGCATTTAGCATCTCATGTGTCGACTGCAAATAAGATAGACTCGAACTCAATGCGATTAGATGCATCGTGACTAGCAGAATCATCGACGGTAGTGCATGACTTTACTCGGAGGATAGTTGTGCATCTGTTGAGCCGATAGAAATAATTTTGTCTGAAATTGGGTAGTCGCATAGAAATCGTCGGAATGTGATTTGGCTCCGAAATAAGATATAGTATGGTTCGTAGTAAACTATCTGCCAAATCAAATTGAATGCTGCAGACCCATAAGATGACCTATACGATGTCGCATATGAAATTGCATCGATAACAAATACAATGTAGCATATGTTGACGATAAGTCTAGGCGATCGAGAATTATTGGAACAACTTTTGATTGAGAATGATATAGTTAGATTGAGTATTCGTCGGATGTATACTTAAATGATTATGTTGGTCGGCGGTCGAACTAGAAATTCACCAACGAACTTGGTGATCCGGATAGGCGATTGCGAGAATTGTACTATGCAGAAGAGAGAACGATAAGGGAATGACTTACGAGTTATGTCATTAGATTTGGATTCACCTTACAATTGAGCTTGCATGAATCGAACTTATATTCGATGTTACGAGATGGATAAGTTAGAAATTTGGCTAGTGAATTCCTACTCATTAGGAATCGAACGTAAGATGCGTCGTAGAGACTTTGAGTCAAAGCGATTGTTGCCTTGAACATTGTCGACTCGAATTAAACTTTATGTCGAATAGATTGTGGCCTTTGTGCAATGTCAATTTAACGTTGCATCGAGAGAATTTAAGCACGGTGTCTAGGTAAGTAACCTAGCGGGCGTAGTCCTGAATGTTGATGCATTTGCAAGTCAACGAAGGTAATCGTATCGAGATAAGTTGCATAGCCAGACTTCGAAAATAGTTAGGTGGCAAATTTGAACGCAAGGCGTCGCGGAGGATCGTTGCGATCGGATGTGCGACGAGTCAACGCAACTTATAGGATTGATAGTCCATAGAAAACATACGAAATAAGAAATGCAATTTTGAATCGCGTTGCGTGTAGTGACTTTATTGAATGAATTACGTATGTATCGAATATACGTATGCGATAAAATTTTGAGAACAGTTGCTAAAGATAAATCCGATCGAGAGTACGAGATGGCAAGCATAGGATTGAAATTACCTGTTAGCTTTGCTCCAATTTGCTACCACTGGACTTGGTCGAAATACATATATCTTTGGGACACCTTGAATATAGGTACAGATTCAAATTGAGTTGTATACAAATTCAAAGCGAGTTGCAGGAAAGACTTTGAAATGTTAATAAAAAGCTTGCACGATAGTGTGAAACTGAACAACATTGGTGGGACGAGATCATAAAACGATCTATAAAACACTTAATCGGAGTGTTGGTTTTGGTTTGAGGACGAACCTTGTTTTTAGTGGTACATTCTGTAATGTCCTGCTCTGCACGGTACATTATGCTGAGACATTGACTCAAAGAGTCGCATTGACCGAATTAAATGTATCCATACGAATCGATATAAGAGTTACGTTTTCCCGAGCAATGCATCGAATTGAATCGATGCGAAGAGTTATGTTGTCCCGAGCAATGTATCAAACTAAGTCGATACGAAGAGTTGCATTGTCCCAAAGAAATGAATCGAGTTGAATCGATGTAAAGTGCCGCATTGCCCCAAATGATAAGTGCGTTGAGTCGGTTCGAAGATTCTAAGAAATCGAATCGACCAAGGTGCAAGTCCGAATCGATAAAAGTATTAATTTTATTTGGTTTCATGTGCAGAATATACATTTATGCTGAAATATTAGAGGTCGACATTTTGCCTTATTCAGAAAGGGGTCCGCGAAACCAATCGTCGCCTTGCGACGGACTGAAGCGTTGGCACGGTAAGCCAAATCGGACGTATAATTCAATGAAGCACGAAGTGCTCGAATGGCTAAGTCAGGAGAGTTGGCCGTGCAACGAAGTTATGAAATCGAGCCGCATCAGCTCGACGAAATGACAAGGCGTATCGACTCAAGGTGGGAGGATTGAGTCTTCTTTTTACTCCTTCATTCCTAAGTCAGAATATATCATTGTGTGCTAAGTTAACCTATCGACGCCATGGGCGTGGTCTGATCGGAAGATAAATCATAGTGTGTGTCAAACACTAGTGAGGAAAATTGAAATAAAACGTGCATCAAATGTACGAGTCGCTATAGAACATTGGATATCGCAAAGGCGAGTGCCTCAGTGCGCAAGCCGCAAGAACATGGTATAACTGTATTCGACGAGTGCCTTCATGCACGAGCTATTTCGTGCCTTTGCACAAGAGTTAGAAAGGCTAGCACATTGAAAGATAATAGGCGAGCGCCCTAGCGTGCAAGCCACGAACATTGAACACTAAGGCATAGAACATGGAAATATAGCTTTGATGTGTGCAGCAAGTACACGATGCGAGGGAAAAAATGATAAATGTGTCAAAATGTGCCTACGTGCACAAGATCATAAAAGATAGCTTCGTTGCGAAAGAATACAGTTGTGGCATAAATGTGACAGAATTGTCAGATATGATATGATGCCTCGAAAGGTGTTCGGGACCTTCGAGTCATTCGGTTAACGAACATTGAGTTGAGGCATGATGCCATTGAACATTGAAACGAAGTATGAAATGTAAGAACCTAGAAAGTTAATTGAAGAAATACGAGATGACAAAGTCTGGGTCTCAGACTCAAGAATATGTTTGGTTGTTTGAATAATAGGGCATTGCATAGTCGAATGGACTTGAGATAATTGTGAAAATCTTCTGTGCACGAAACGTTCCCTCCGAACGGGCTGCTCTGGGGCACCGGGACCGTTCGGCCTAGGAGGGATATAATCTTTGATAGGAGCACATTCGTAAGACGATTAGCGACCGCTTAGCGAGATGTGAAAAGCCACAAATGATGGTATGCAGCTGTAGATCTCCGTAATTGGGACAGCAACCCACTACGAGAGGCGCTGGACTACCCAATTGGAGAAAGAAAATGAAAGAAAGAAAAGAAAGAAAGAAAAGAAAAAAAAGAAAAGAAAAAGAGAAACGCCTTTAGTCCATTCTGGCGCAGATACGCCAAGATCTTCATAGAGTTAAGGAACGATGTGTTAAAAGTACAGGCACGTATGTATCCTGTGCATATAGATCCTGCTTAGAGAGCACTTATAATATGACAGGAAAAAAATGGGGCGTATTCACCTTGCGTCAGTGCAATGGCTAGTGCGTCGACTTGGTAAGAAGTTGCGCCACGAGATTGCTTATCTGCTTGCCTATTCAATTCGAATAACATGCTTGCCATGATAACATGCTTTACTGCTTTCGAATATACCATGAAATTGGCCCTAAGGAGAATATAGCAAGATCATAAGCTAAGTTGCATGATTGAACATAAATACTAAAATATCGGTTTAGAAAGTTGGTCTTTTTGTCAGTACATGTGAGGATGAACATACTGATCCCCTACCATATTTCATGTAGGATGAAGGAAATGGATTGCTCACGGTGAAGCTTTGCTTGAACGCGTGGAGGCTTGAAATACCGAAGCATATTGAAGCGTACGATCGTATTGACGTTCGAACTTGCAACATGATTGATGCGGCCGAGATATAGAAGGCATGATGTATGGAACGGTGAAATCCTTTGTGGGCAAGAGAACTTGAGTGTTGTAGCCAACCTGAAAATTTTAGTTGGGCTAATGAAAGCCTTTGTAATCTCATTTCGAATATCCATAAAGAGAATTGTTTCGTATACTCTGTTTTCCTTTCGTTGTTAATATTAAATCAAAGATAACCATTTGAGAACTTGTCATCTTGCCTTGTGCGAGCGCAACTCTAGGCTCGTGCGGCATCACGCCCCCTGCGAGGATGATGATTCGGGTGATTCCGGGTCGGGGTGTGACAACGACTATCGATTCTACGAAATCGAGGCATGACATAATGGTACCAGAGCATGGCTTTACGTCCTTTAGCCTTCCATTTGAGTCTCGAACCGTTGATCTCGTATCTATGAGATGACTTTTTCCATACAATGAGTCCATAATATTATCTGAAAGAAATGTGAGTTGCTTTCTAATTCCAGAAGTTGGGGAAGCTGCTGTCACAAGCAAAGAATATACTTCGAGTGGCTCGAGTAGCTCATGGGATGAACCCTCAAATGCCCTCATAGAATGGATGATGCACATGCTGGAAGGGCAACAATGGCAGGCCGAGGCCAATCAGCGCCAGAATGAACAACACCGGCGGCAAGTTGAAAACCAGTAGAGACAAGTTGAGGCACGATAGACTCAATTTAAGGCCCGATTCGATGTGCAATTCAAGTTGCAGCAGAAGCAGCTTGATACTATCCAGTAGATCATTCATACGATTGTGGCAAATAGCAACTCCGAAAGAACCCATGTTCTTATTGAGCCTACGGCTCAAACTATTGAAGCTGATCCGTTGGAGCGTATGCCGCAACCTACACCTGCAGTACCGAAAAGTTACAACTTCGAAGTGTCAGAATTCAAAAAAGCATGTCGTGCTTCCTTTAGCGGCACCGAAGGTCCTTCGATTGTGATCGACTGGTTGGAAGAACTAGAAGACCATTTTGAGCTCTTCGGCATTGAAGAATCAAAGCAAGTCACTTGCGCTCAACTTTTAATCAGGTTGAACGTGTACAATTGGTGGGCCATGCACAAATGAGCGATCCGACGCGATGACCAAACATCATCGTTCTCTTGGGCCACGTTCTGCAAAGCCTTTGATGTCGAGTATCTTCCTTTTGTCGTTCATCAGGAAAAGGGAAAGAAATTCATTCAACTGAAGCAAGGGAACACGAAGTACAGCAATACACGATGGAGTTCAATAAGTCATCCAAATTTGTCGATTCGCTTCTGCTTACTTAGGAGAGTCACGCTCGACGGTTCGAAGTAGGTCTGCGGCCCTCTATCTCTGGTCATGTGTCAGTTCCGGAATACAAGACGATAGACGAGTCACTAAATTATGCTTTCCGCCTTGAGCGCCAGTATCCTCCAATTGTTATCGGCATTGTGCATACATACAATCACAAGCACCCTAGCCATGTGGGAGGAAACAATGTGAATAATCATCCAAACA
The DNA here is from genome assembly GCA_029216955.1 of Iris pallida. NCBI lineage: Eukaryota > Viridiplantae > Streptophyta > Magnoliopsida > Asparagales > Iridaceae > Iris > Iris pallida. Next base: position 2,636,919 of record JANAVB010019797.1, on the reverse strand, counting down.
ACGGGCAATAAGGCGGATATCAAAGGCGGAACGTATGGCCTCGCTTCATCCGATGTCACCGGCTCGGACACACTATCAACGACTACCTGATACCTGAAGGTCGATGCTGGAACTGCGATAAAAAGGGCCACTTACGTGTTGATTGTCCGACCAGAAGGCCGAACCCAACGGCGCCTCAACAGCAGCAATATCATCCAGGGAATCAAGGCCCGGCACCTCGAGCCCCTCAGCCCATACAACAAAATAGCCAAGACTGTCGCCCCAATACCCAGGAATGAGTCTACGCCATGACCCAGGATGAAATATTTGCATCTGACACGGTCGCGATAGGTATACTGCTTTTTAATAACAAACATGCTCGTGTATTGTTTGATTTAGGTTCCATACATAGCTTTATATTGACGGATTTCGTCGATGAGCACAAAATTTGTGTGACATCGTTAGGCCTTAATCTTAGTGTTAATATACCGTCAGGTACATCACTTCTTGCAAACCTAGCCTGCAGAGACAGAATCATCTGTCTCGGAGGTAAACAGGTGTATCTTGATACGATAGTTCTAGATATTAAGGACTACGACATCATACTGGAAATGGATTGGCTCGGTGCTTACGTTGCCACCTTCGACTACGCAAGAAAGAAGATCACCTTCCGTATACCTAGAATGACTAAATTCTACTACTCGTGTGGTGAAGCATCGTCGACCTGCATGGTGATTTCGACAATTTTTGTTCGGAGGATCCTACTTGGCGTCCGTTCGAGACATACGACAGTATGGTGCAAACGCGGGTCAGACCAACATTGTGGTAGAATTCCCTGACGTATTTTTAGACGAGCTACTCGACATGCTACCCGATCGAAAAATCGAATTCACTATCGATACCTTTCCCAACACCCGCCCGATTTTGAAGGCTCTATACATAATGGCCCTCACAGAGCTAAAGGAACTCAAGATTCAATTGCAAGAGTTTGTCGACAAGGGATTCATTCGGTCTAGTGTTTCTCCATGGGGAGCGCCCGTATTGCTCGTAAAGAAAAAAGAAGGGTCAATATGTCTATTCGTCAACTACCGAGAGTTGAACAAAGCCACCGTCTGGAATAAGTATCCACTATTCCCCATATATGACCTATTCGACTAGCTACAGGGCGCCTTGGTGTTTTCGAAGATTGATCTCTAATCGGGATATCATCAACTCAAAATCAAGCCAAACGACGTACAGAAGTCAGCTTTTTGCACTTGATACGGCCATTATGAGTTCCTATTATTGCCATTCGGCCTAACAAATGCCCGTGCTGCCTTTATGGATCTTATAAACCGAGTGTTTCTACCCTTTTTTGACAAATTCGTCATAGTCTTTATTGATAATATTTTCGTCTATTCAAAGGATAGAGTGCAGCACGCACAGTATCTGCGGACCGTCCAAAACCTTTATGACAACCAGTTGTATGTGAAGATGAGCAAATGTGAATTCTGCCTAAACAGCATATCATTCCTCGGACACATCATCTCCGTAGAAGGCATCGTATTCGATCAAAGAAAAGTCGAAGCAGTTGTTGATTGGAAACGGCTCGCATCAGTTAGTGAGATTCGAAGCTTCCTCGGCTTGGCGGGATACTACCTGTTCGACATCATAAAAGGTTATACGAATTTTTTGTTTATTGAACTTGAAAAAAGGTACAATCGATTCCTATGTGAGGAAATCTAAGTACAAGAATTCTGGAAAAGCATGACGGTGGAGATTGAGCAATGCAGTAGGTCCTTTACTCCATTGACGATCTAACAATGAGTTGGACTTGCTTTGGCTTTCTGGTATGGAACTCTAAGGTTACCGATCAAGAGGATACCGGAGTTGAAGACTTCAAAGCTCTGTCTTTTGCCTTCTGCTTCTTTTCTCTCTGTGTGTGTCCTCCTCATTTTTTGTTGAAAGGAAAACTCCTATATTTATAGGGGAAAGGGGGCACATATGCGATGTACACTCAGATTTGAGATATGAAGGAACCTGTTGTTATTGCACGGTACGGGCTTCTGCTGAGCTGATACATGGCGGACATCGAGATTCCCCTCTATCGAGATCTCGGGTGGTTATTAAAATAATCGAAGAAGGAGACACATGGTACATATCTATTACTGGAAATCCTCTATTTAGATGAAGCCGAGTAGATCTTGGATTTCATCTCAGAGTAGGATTCTGTCTTATCTTCAGGCTGCTATCGGTTTAAACAAACCGACTTGATACGTCCTTTATCAAAAGAGCAAACTTCGTCCTTATCTGAGTTTTAAACCAATTGGTAAAATATTTGTACTTATCAATATGATCAACCTCTGTCCTATCTTTGAGAGTGGCGGTTTAAACAAACCAATTGGGTGGGACTATGTAACCTACGCCACTAACGAGGTGTTAGTGCTGCTGCGCGTCTGGTGCGACGAGTAGACTGTTCTCCTGGAGACAATAGAGCCTCTGCATTTTCAGGCGACGAGTGGACTATGTTTCGAAGATAACAGAACCTCTGTGCGTTTGAGCGACACGTAGGATGTGTTTTGAGTAGTAAAGTCACTGTGCTTTAGGACGACGAGTAGGCTGTGCTTCAGGCTAACGAGGTTATTGTGCTTTTGGAGCGGCAGGCAGACTTGTGTTGGATGCAATGGTGTTTTCCAAGTCTTTGATGAAGGGGTTGAGCTTCTGGGTCGAAGCGCCTCCTGCTGGCGCAGGATTATAGCTGCTCTTCTGGTTTGAAGAAGCTGACTTTGAAGTCTTCTTTAAGAGCAATTAATGATAGATCTTTAAGGAACGACTCCCTCTTAATTGCCACCGTTACTTGAAGAATTTCAAGGGGTCTTTTAATGTTTTAAGACTTAGTCGAATGAACCTATTTAATGAGGTTTATCTTGCTGAGTCCTAGGTTCATCACATTAATGTGGGAATTTTGACCGACGGCCACGTGACCTATGTCTCGGACCACTCCCGCCGCCCTATATAAAAGGGGAGTTTCTTCCGAAGAGTCACATCTTCTCCTTTTTGTCCTTCAATACCATATTGGATCCAGACTTAGCTTCGAACGGCCGTTAGCCTTGACTAAGTCAGATTTTGATTGAGGATCCCTTTGTTAAAAGGAGCTGTGCCTTCGTAGAAGAACTGCTGATGAGCTTCGGGATGTGCTGGAATGCTTCTTATGGGGAGTTCGAACATAAGCGACATCTTGAAGGTCTTGGAGGTCCTGACGACCGAGTTCGATCTGGTTGCCAACATGAAGTGCTGTAGGTTGTGCTCTACCCTACTCATTGGCGGCTGCGTGCTTTTCTTAGGCTGGGAGAGCCTCAGAAGCTAATGCACTTTTGAAAAGGGCCTCCTGTCGTGCTGTGGACTGAATTTTCGCTCGGGCAGCTACTTCAGAAAGAGCTATGAGTTTGAGGGGGTTGCTACGGTGGCAGACTTTGATGGCGATTGTATTCACATATTCTATCCACAGTCTCTCCTCTCATGACAATTACACTGTGAAGTTGAACCCCAGCGTAGATCCGTAGGATTTTTTAGTTCAGCACATATAATCATAAAGACTTTGTAACAGATCCTTAGGAAGTCTTCTTTTATGTAATCATGACGAATCTGTAATAGACTCTTGTAGCCCTAATTTAATAAAAAGAACTTTTCTTGAACTTTTCATCATTTTTTTTGTAAGTTTGTCTTTTCTCTTGGTGTGCTTGACCGCCTGCGCTTCTGTGAAGCTGGGTGGGTAGCGAGAGCACCCACCTGCGCCTTGTGTAACCCTGCACTTTTTCATGCTTCTACAAAACTCCCTTCAAAGTGTCCCGAACTTGAGTCAAGCTCGGGATACTTTAAAAAGAAGCATGACACGTGTTTCTTTGTAGGCGAAATGACCATCACGTCTGCTGCCAAGTTAACGTCATGCTTAGGCTTCAGCATTAAATACCTCAAGCCGTCACTTTCTTAAGTTTTGATCATGACTCATCATTTCTCGCAAACATTTATCATGACCTTTTTCTGAACCCACGTCGTTTTGATGGTTTGCGAAGCATTTTTTCTTCTTTTGTTGACGTGGCACGGATCTTCCTATAAGTAGGAATGTTAGGGGAGAGAGAAAAGCTTTTTTATTTTTACCTACTCCTTCACCTAAACCTTTGTCAGAGTCTTATCCTTCTTTCAAACCCTAACTTTTCCCGCCATGGCTCCCAAAAAATCAAGCGCACGGAAGGCGCCTACGGCGAGCTCTAGAAAGACTAAAAGAAAGAGGCCCGCCCCCGATACCAGTGACCTTGGTGATTCTTCGATTGCTGGTGTAGCGGTTTACGATGACGTACGACCGTATGTCGCAGGTATTCACTTTGATTTTATATCCATGAGTGACCATTCTTCTGAATACTGCTTTTGTAGAAAGTTCTTCTTTTTCTTATCGATTGTGCATAGACACCCGTTCTTCGGACGGGTGGTTTTAGATGCGATGACGTTTTGTTCAATCGATGCACATAGTTATTACTTCAACGGAGTAACAACTGTAAAATGTGCTGAAGTTCTTGTTAACGCACAGGGCGTGATGTCTGTGCTGAACTTAACTCGAGGAAGTGATTTTTTGTCTCAATTCTATTTTATTTTCGGACAATTTTCGTGACCATCTCACTGTGAGATATTCTTTATGACTTCTCCTCCTGCTCGTTGGGGCCAAATATCGAACAGGATCTTGTTACCTCTTTTGCGAGGTTAATCACCACAGATCAGCCGGTTGGACGACTGGATAAAATACAGGCACAAAGCACGAGCTATTTGTGTCGCATGCTAGATCAGGGTAGGTTAACACCTTCCTTGATATCGACGGTGGGAAGTTGAAGCCCCAATTCCTCTTTGGTGACCGGCTGGTTTCAGAGGAGATAGAACTCTTCTCCCTCACGTCGTCCTAGTTTCTTGAGAATAATAGTCTCTTTCTGTACGTCCCACCGACTGACCGCCATCGACCGTTGTTTGTTTTCTTGTTTTGCCAAAAAATGGCATTTGGAGTGGGATTTAACCCCTAGCCAGGCAGGTCTAGTTTCAGGCCGGATTGGGGCAGAGAAGGGTCAAGATACTCTTGTACCCATTCGGGATGGGCCATCATTTCCCCTACAGTTGCTGCTTCCTGGAAGTAGGTTTAGTAACATTCCTGCGGATCTGCATCCTTCTGGTGCTTCCATCTTTGCAAACAGACTCCTGGCTGCTGATCACACATATTTGAATAGCCTCTTCTGGGTTGAAGGCTGGGTTCACTTTGACAAGAAGTGGAGTGATCTGACCCGGTGGGTGTTGCATACTTTTAAAGATGATCTCAGTGGTACTGGCCTTCGTCATGCCATAAAGGGCACTGAGTACGGGATTTCTGTCAATCAATCTTTGTTTTCAGCTCTGCTGGAGCTGTTTAATCAAGACACCGGAACCTTCTTTATGCCGTACGGGAAGATAGGACTGGCTCTTCATGAGATGTTTGCTATCTCGAAGCTGCCTTAGGGTGAGAAACCATACGATGAGTACTGTCCGACCTCTGAGGATCTTGCTAGATTGGAGAGTCGGTACCCAGAGATGATAGCGGTGTACAAGGAGCTACTTTGTCATCACCAAGCTTGTGTGCGACTGGATGCTGCCAAGACTCAACCTCATTCTAATTCATGGAGACAGTATTTTTTCGACGCTGATCCGCCAAAACGTCAACCAATTCGTCCTCTTTTTTGTAGGGCGTATAGTCTTGTCGAGATAGAAGCAATGGAGGCGAAGACTCAAACGGAACCTCCTCTATTGGGTGCTGACGAAGAGCCCAACTCTATGTTCCACAGTTGTTTTCACCAAAACTCGGCCCATGTTAACCACAAGGCGATGCTAGCTGCCTTTCTGACGATGTGGCTGAGGAAGGCTGTGGTTCCCAGAGGTTTAGGCTCCGTAGGGCGACTGGGCAGGGAACTCATTATGCCGACCGTGAGATTGGCATTTGGTCATTCTCTGGCGCTGCTTCTTGCTATGGTTTGTAACACTCTTCGAGGTCTGCAAGACCTTTTAGAAAAGATCATAGAGTGTCATGGGGGTGTTGTCGAGTTTTCCTGGGCTGAGCTGCCCTACCATTACCTGATGGCCTGGTTGGCCCTGTATCACAATGGTTTGATTGCCTCAGCTGTCGTAGCAGGCCATGAGAAGGAAGACGCACTTCTGCAAGATTTTTACAGGGCAATATGGTTTTATGACCGTGTTCCTGTATGTAGACGAGTGTTCCTGTATGTAGACGAGCGCTGAGTCATTTAGACAGCTATAGTTTTAGCTTGGTTTTGCCTTCCTATGGTGGTCATAAAGTTGGTGACCAGTTATTTGATTAAAATGACGCACGGAAAGGGCTGACCGTCGGTGCTTTCTAGTGGTTACTATCGATCCGCCCTTCACATCTGGTGTACCGGAGCCAGAATAAGGTATATTTGGAGCCTTACCTGCCTAGCCGCTTCGTACGACAGTTTGGCTATAGTCAAACTACGATGGATAATCCCGGCCTATGTCTGGGATATGAAGGAAGTTTATTGTACGATGCCCGAGCCTGGAGTTATTATAAGGCCGCGTCCACTGGGGTAACGTTTGGTTTTCCTGACGTGAGTGGGGAGCCCCGTGTTTTGTTTTTTGTCGTAAGGTTCTACTGTCTGGAGACAAATTCTTGCCCAGTTACGACCAAGGACAGAGCTTTCTTATGGGTATGAGGTTTAAGAAGCCTCAACCACAGTCCCAGGAGGTAGAAGTGGCCGGCTATGGGTCTTCGGCCGGTTCGAGTGACTCTCGAGAATGAAGGGAGGATGTGGTGCCCTTGAGTTCTCTACTGAAGCGCCCAATTTCTCAAGCAACAAATGTTCCTCCTAGTAAGAAGGTAAAACGAGTAGCTAACATAGGTATTTCCCTGCGGCACAGTGCGCCCCCTGTTGCGTCTACTTCCTAAGTACATTTTGGTTCTTGGTTGTTTCAAGTTTTCCTGTCTGTGACTATTATTTATTCTTGTTGTGCTGGCACAGGCATGGGGAACACCTGAGCGATCGGAGGGGCTTTCGGTCCAGGAGGAAGGCCTACTACTGGGTTAGAGGAGGCTCATCCTCTTGCTTCTTATGAGGATTTGGACTCCAAGGGTGCTTCTGCGGCGATACCCGAAGTTGGCCTGCATCTCAGGAAAGTGCAGCCCGGGTACCCGTATCTGAGATGGCTCGACCGTCCAAAGATGTCGAAGATACTTCTACTGGTTCCTTTCGAGAGCCTTGTTTTCCCGAAGGTATATAAGGATCAGTGTCGGAAGAGTTGCCCCTGGCGTTTATTCCTCCGCGACCTCATATGGAGGTTGGAGAGACCTTCAGAGATCCTGTGGTGGATACTGTCGATGAGTCGATCGACCGGGGTGACGTGATACTCGACGAGCCATCCACTGAAGCTCTGGTCGACACTATTACCTTTGACAGAAATATTGATGAGCCGATTGATAGGAATCCTCAGCTCTTAGGCGAGGAGGCAGAGTCGACTGAAGAGGCGGATGATGTCTTGGTGGAAGAATCCCTTCATGGGGTTTCGCCTGGACTTCCTTACGAGATCACAGTCAAGCTTCCTATTGAGAAAACCATAGAGGGATTAATTATTGAGACACCGGCCGAGGGGCCGGTTACGGGGACTAGCGAGGTGGTGACTGCTGTGATTGTGCAGGCTCAGGTTAACGTAGCTTCGGGACCTGCTGAGGATCCCACCGTGCATTCCCCAGCCTCGACTCCTGTTCTTGTCCCGTTGTTGGCCTCTGTAATGACGACGGTGCCTCGTGCTTCGGCTACGCTTCTTGGGCGTGCTCAAGCTACCACTTCTACCCATGGGTCTTTTATCGTGGCTTCTCCGATAACTTCTACGAGTTTGGTCGATAAGGAATATTATGCCAAGCTTCTGTTGGACACTATCCGTAATGCTTTGACCTACGGTATAGAGGGCATTTTACAAGGCCAACCGTTGTTTAGGTGGGTCCAAAACCTAGTGGAGGGTCAATTGATGATCTTGTGCGACTATTCGGAGTGTAAAGCACAGGCCGTGATCACAAGAGACTTATTGGCTGACTTAGAAGCCACCGCTCTAGAGCTTCAGGATCTGGAGCGTAGCCTACCGACCCTAGCTGCGGCAGAACTAGAGAAGATAGCTTCCGAAGAGTTTCAATATGAGCAGAGGCATCGGGCATTGACTGATCGACTTGTCAAGGTTGATTCAGAGATCGAGGAACTCGTTGATGCCGAAGAGGCTCGGGTCTGTCATCACGTACTGTGGAAGATTAGTACTAGACCCTCCGGGAGAAGATTTGAAAGTTGAAAATGACCCTGGTTCTTGCTGAGAGTGACCTGGAAAAGTCGGAGGCCCAAAGGGAGGTCCTTTGCCAACATTCTGAGGCTCTAGCTCAGGAAAAGGAGAGCATTGGCATCCGTCAGGTCGAGTTGGCCCTTGCGTGCCAAGCTTTGTCCTTTATCGAAGATGAAGCTGTTCGGCGTCAGGAGGCCGAGCATAGGGTCCAAGCATCGGTCGAGCATCGAAGGGCTTGCTTGAGGAGCCGGCTAGAAGAGCTTAAGAACCAATCTTCTTAATTTTGACTTCTTTCTTTCTTCTTCTTGTCTCTCAGTTTATGAGAGACTATTTTTGTAATAGAAAACACCATCTCATTTATATATAAAATTTTGGCTTTCTTCTTCTCCCTGTCTTTGTGGTTGTGAATCTTATACAGAGGTAAGAATTCCCTTGGAGGAGATAACTCTATTGGAAACATGATGTTTACTCATAGGTGATATGGATATGGTAAACACGGGAATTTTTATGGAGACACTTTCCTTATTCAGAGGTAATATGGAGATGGAAAGGATAGACTCGACGGGGGTATAGAACGACTCAGAGGTAGTATAGACGTGAAGGATTCTATAAATAACAACCATGGGAAATTGTCATAGAAGGGTTGCCTACTCAGAGGTAATATGGACATGGCCGGCATCCTTCACTAGAATAACAGTTCATAGGTAATATGGACATGAAATGTTTTCTAGAGAATTATGATAACTCAAGGTTATCATAGAAAGGGGTGACTACTCAGAGGTAATATGGACATGGTAGATACAGTATAGAATAACACTTCAGAGGTAATATAGACGTGAAATATTTTCTAGATAGTTGTGACAACATAGAGTCATCATGGGAGAGGTGACTACTAAGAGGTAATGTGGACATGGTAGACGCGACTTTGACTAAAGTGTAGGGAATCAATCCAGAGGTAATATGGACGTGAAAAGTTTTCTATTAGGGAGAGGTATAGAAGGGATGAATTCTTTTAACGGAATCCATGAACACTTACTGGGATGTGGGAGGTTTGCACTGTTCGAAATGCCATTCCCATTGAGATCCTAGGCGCTGCGCTCAGGGTTCATCTTCGAAGTATTCGAACATCTGGTCTTCGTCCTCGACCGGAGGAATTATGGAGACCATGTTAGCAGATAGCATCTTTTTGAAGACCTGGTCAGTACTGGTGTCAGAGTTCCAGGTTGAGGAGTCAGAAGTGTGTGAATTAATCATGACTTCCGTCTCTGAGTCTTCTGAAGTTGAAGTAGGTATAACATAACCCTACCCCCGGCAGGTGTGCTAGTAATAGTTTTAAGCCTTTTCTTTTGGAGCTCAAATTTGTAAGAGAAGGTGCCGGCCTTTACCATAGTTGAGTCCTTTGTTGATGTTCAAGTCGTAACCCATCAGGATTAGGTGTTTGGCTTGAGTAGCGTAACGGTAGAGTTGCATCTTGTCGTTGTCGGATTCTGGTTCTCCTGGAGTTAGTCGCTAAGGATGCTCCAATCACCAAAGATGATGGGTACCTCCTCCTTCTTCCTTAATGGAACTAATTAGAAGTAAGAGCCTTGGGAAGGGACAACTCGGCTCGCAAGGTTGGCGGTTGTCACTTGTGTTTGTAGCATACATAGAGAGTTGTCTAAGAAATATCTTGTGTTCCAACATGCACAAGAGTAATTCGAAGACAACTTTCTATAAAGTGAGAAATTTTATCCCGAGGAATTACATCATCTAAAGAGTGTGCTTCGACATCGGTGCAGATTTAGTCTCCTAGCTCCTCATCAGTGAGGATTAGGGCTGCCGAGGGAGGAGGGGGAGGACGCTTCCCCTTTAGCTTGACCACCAAGGGGGCTGCGATCGGAGGTTCCTGTGCCTTCATGGTTGGCTTTGGGGACCTCCGAGGTAGCCTTATTCGTATAGGCTCTTGGCCATCATCTGACGTCACCGAGGGCGAAAATGGTGCTTTGCCTCGGAGCTTGATAACGAAGGGTGCTGATACCTTAGGGGGTTTTCCCTTCAGTCGAACCTTTAGTGGTTCTTCACTAACCGTTGTGCTTTCTGAGGCCGTCTCTGCCTCGTCGTCGGTATCATTGCTCTCATCGTCCTAAGGGACTGACTTGTACAGATCAGCATCCGTACAGTAGGCTTTAAGTCCCCAGAACGGGTCGATGTCAGCGAATTCGGTCTTGATAGTCATGTCGCTGGCTACGTACTTCATGCATTGATGGAGAGTGGAAGGAACGATCATGTACTCATGAATCCATGGTCGTCCCAACAGCATATTGTAATTTATGTCAGCGTTGATGACATAGGAAGTCACTTCGGTATAGAGGTCGCATATTTGGCACTTCAAGCGAATTTCGCCTAGGGGCTCGCTCTTTCCTACGTTGAAGCCGCTGATTGTTGTGTTCGATGCAGTCAGCCGATGCATCTGAATCCCTAGAGTTTGGAGCAAACTCTTTGGGATGATTTTGAAAGAGGATCCTAGGTCGATGTAGATGTGATCGACTTTAATGGCACCGACATACCCTGTATAGTGCAGAGGCCATTTATGCCGGTTATTCTTCAGCAGCATGTCTTGCTGGATGAAAGTGATACTGGGGAATCACTTTGACCATACTGTGACAATGTGGGCAGGCCGCAGGATCTTCCTTGGGTGGTCACACCTGAGTGAGAAAGGACTCGACATTCTTTAATGCTTTGCTGAGCGCATCTCGGGTCTCTTTGGAGAGACGGAGGATCTCGAAGAGTGACAATCTAGCCGGGGTATTGACTAGTTGTGCCAGTATGTTAAAGTTGTAGGATTTGATAGGCCCTACTGCCGAGTCTTTACTCAAAGGTTTGTCGAAGCGAACCTCCTTTTGCTCCTGTCTATCTACGGTAGGACTCTGAGACGGGCCTGCTTCTGATGTATCAGGAGCAGGGGTTGTAGTTTGTGGAGGTGCTACCTCCTTGGAGCTTGGTTCTCCTCTTGTTGTCGTGCCAGTGAGTGGTCACCAGGATGTCATCGGTCGATGTCGAGACCATGCGACATGTCCTGACCTTCTTTCCTTTGACAAAGGGGGTTGTAGGTGCCATCATGTCGGAAGTAAGGTCGGGGTAGACCCATATGACCTCGCATCATGGTATGGAGAACGAGATGAGCCCTTGAGTGTTGTCACGTGCTGGTGGAAGATTGACTACTTCCATTGTCGCCCTTGGGATAGGGACAACCCCGTCATGTGCCTCCGTGGTTGAGAAACTTCCAAACTGGAGAGTAGCCATGTTGGCCGTGACAGTCTTTTCTTTATAGTCAAGTGATATGACTTTGGCGTCGATGAGGCACTGAATCTGTCTTTTCAATACGTAGCAATCTCGTGTCAAATGGTGTACATACTGATGATAATGACAATATTTAGGGTTGTCCACCTTCTCCACTTCGTCGGGGTGCTTTGGTGTTGGGAGAAAGCTTGCCACTCTTCGTCAGCATATCGAATAGTTCCAGCGTATCTTCGTCATTGAAGGAGTAAGTCTCCCTCGGCTTCTGCACTTCTGTAGACTTGGGGTTCATGGTTACTGAACCTTTGTAGATGTTGATGGTCATATCTTGTTTGCCTTTTTTGTCCTTGGGGTTGTTGCTAGACGAGCGTCTTCCCTTGTCTTCGAGAGAAGGAAATTTAATCCCAGAAGTTGCGCATCTTGGGCTTTCCTTTGTGCCATATCCACCTCTGTATTGAAAGGCATCCACTCTATACAAGGAGCACTGTGCCACAATTTGATTGCAGGCAGCATGTTCTTGTGGCATGAGTCCATAAGCATGGGCTCGGGCATGCCAGGCGGTAGCCTCAAAGTTGCCTGGCGGAAGCGCTCGATGTATGTGCGGACAGGCTCTTTCTCTCTCTGGACGACCTCCATGAGAGTTGACATCGTCATGTCCATCCCTCCTTCATAGAATCGGTCGATGAAGAGAGTCTTCAGGTCCTCGACCGATAAAATGCAATCGTCCGAAAGACTACAGAACCACTCATAGGCTACCCACTGTAGGGCTCCTATGAATATGTTGGTGAAAAGGGCGTCGTTCTTTGGTAGGTGCCCTGTTACTGAGGTGAAGTAGCTCAAGTATCGTCGGGGAGACTCCTTTTCGTCGAGGGTGTGAGCGTCTGTGGATTGTATTTGGGAGGGTAGACTACGTTGTCCAACTCGGCAGGATATGGCTGCCGAATCTCCATCTTCTGGGGTGCTACTTGCTTATCTTTGGCATCATAGCGAGCATACAGTTCCTTGATGGCCTGCTGTATCTCGGTTTATATTGCAGGTCCTGTGGTCGATGGAGTAGACGACGTTGGTGCCGCTTGGTTGATGATGGGCGCTTACTGGATCCGTCGTTAGCTACCGGATCAAGCGCAGGTATGGAGGCAGTGGAGACCAAACTTCTCTTGATCTCCAGTATGATAGAAAAGCATTTAACGTATCTAGGCTCGTCTCGAGAGATTCGATACATTTCAGCTGGTTAGGCGCTTCACTATTATCCGCATCGTCGCTATCGACTATAAATACGGACCTTGTGTATGGATGGATGGAAGGGATAGTAGGCCCTTCACTCTCATGCTCAGATGCTTGTGCCTCATCGTCTTGAGGATAAACTGGAAGGTTGTGGTCTTTCTCAGACTCATTATGGTTGCTACCCTCCAGTCAGGTGGCTAGCTGCGCCAGTAGAGGTATCTGTATCCTATGGAGGCATCCGTATCATATGGTTCCTCTTCAGATTAGAGTACGGCGTTGTCATAGATGGTGGGGGGTTGGCTACCCCCAGCATCTGATGTGGTACCCAACGGAAATTTGGAACGCATACCTGGAACACACCTGTATTGGGTACCTTCGTCTTGCTACTCCAGGGCCGCTTCTTGGGCTTGGTGGCCGAGATGGAAGGATTCTTGGACGGCTTTTTGAGAGATTAAGAACCCTTTGCCGCGTTGCACGTAGCGACACAGAGTTCATCTTCGTATGTGCTTGTCGACCCCCTGTCGAACCTCTGACGTTCGGTTGATGTCGGCTGTAGTCTTTGGAAGATGGAACGCCTCCTCGGCAGTACGGTAGCTGCATGTTGACAGCAACAGTTGATAGTAATCTGGGCACAAGGATGCCTTGATTTAGGCGTCCATGTGCCACAGATTCCTCTTCCGCCTTACGCTTGTGTAAAAGAGTCAAGTCCTCCACCTCTGTACCCTTATTGTACGCACAAGGAAGCTGCACATGGGTACGATCAGAGAGGGTCTAGCGTGGCAGACTCCTATTATGCTTACAGGAATGCTGCTTGCATGAGTCCCCTTCTTTAGGGGATGTACCTCCTGGCTTGCATCACATACAGAAGTGCTCAAGTGACAGAGGAGTTTAACCGGTCGAGGCATCGAAGCACGGGGACCGATTTTGTATAACCTTCCATCGGCTGTGCGTGTGACTGTCAACGCAGGCCTTTGGTCGGTCATTGGAATAGTAAGTTTGTAGTATGTTTGTTGCACAAGGTACGTACTATCTAGGATTTTTTCCTACTATCCCGAGGGGGTGCATAGTATTAAGCATCTAATGAGGGCTCGCCTGATGGGAAGGCAATTCTGTCGAAGACTGATCTTTTCGTCGATAATGCTTCCTTTGTGAGGGGTTGAACCGTCGTGCGCTTCCTTCGATGTTGTACCCTCGTCAGGCCCGCATAAGGGCACTATCTTCCTCGTCGTATTTTTCCAAAGTAGGAATCGGGTGAGGTGGCATGGCCGCAGTAGCCAAAATCTATTCAGGGGCTTCAGTGTTTAGAGGATTTTGGATCGTTGTCCCCTCTGTCGTGCTGCTTGTTGCAGCCAACTTGGACACCCAGACACATCGAGTCTTCTTCGATTTTACGAACCGCTTCAAAGGACTCGACTTCTCTTCGGAAATGAGATCTTCAAAAGCTTGTTGGTCAAAGCGTACGACCAGCATCTTCTGGAAAGATCCAAGCAAGTTGTCATCAGATTGCGTCACCACCTTCTTGTTGGAGAAGAAGGTCGGCCGCAGCAGAGCTGCCATTTTGTTCGATATCACAAAAGGTTATACAAACTTTTTGTTTATTAAACTTAAAAAAGGTACAATCGATTCCTATGCGAGGAAATCTAAGTACAAGAATTCTGGGAAAACGTAACGGTCGAGATCGAGCACTGCAGCAGCTCCTTTACTCTTTTGACGATCTGACGACGAGTTGGACTTGCTTTAGCTTTTCGGTACCTTTGATGGAACTCTAGGGTTATCGATCAAGAGAATGCCAGAGTTGAAGACTTCGAAGCTCTTCCTTTTGCCTTCTGCTTCTTTCCTCTCTCTATGTGTCCTCCTTCTTTTTTGTTGAAGGGAAAACTCCTTCTATTTATAGGGGAAAGGGGGCACATATGCAATGTGCACTTGGATTTGAGATATGAAGGAATCTGTTGTCATTGTACGGTGCGGGCTTCTACTGAGCTGACACATGGCAGACGTCGAGATTTCCTTCTATCGAGATCTCGAGTGGTTATCAAAATAACCTAAGGAGGAGACACATGGCGCATGACTATTGCTGGAAATCCTCTATTTAGATGAAGCCGAGTATATCTTGGATTTTATCTCAGAGTAGGATTCTGTTTGATCTTCAGGAGGCTATCGGTTTAAAACAACCGACTTGATACGACCTTTATCAAAAGAGCAAACTTCGTCCTTATCTGAGTTTTAAACCAATTGATAAGATATTTGCATTTATCAATATGATCAACCTTTTTCCTATCTTTCAGAGTGGCAGTTTAAACAATCCAATTGGGTGGGACCATACAACCTGTGCGGCCAGCGAGGTCTTAGTGCTGTTGTGCTTCTGATGCGACGAGCAGACTATTCTCCTGGAGACAACGAAGCCTCTACGCTTTCAGGCGACGAGTTGACTATGTTTTGAAGATAGAGAAACCATTGTGCGTATGAGTGACGAGTAGGCTGTGTTTCGAGTAGTAAAGTCACTGTGATTTAGGGCGACGAATAAGTTGTGCTTCAGGTTAACAAGGTTACTGAGCTTTTGGAGCGGCAGGCGGACTTATGTTGGATGCAAAGGTGTTTCCCAAGTCTTTGATGAAGGGGGTTGAGCTTCTGGGTCGAAGTAGAGGTCTGTGTCGTTCAAGCTGGGATGATGTGAAGTCATCACCAGTCTGCGCCTCCTGCTGGCGCAGGATTATAGCTGTGCTTTTGGTTTGAACAAGCTGACTTTGAAGTCTTCTTAAGAGCAATTAATGACAGCTCTTTAAGGAACGACTCCCTCTTAATTTCCACCGTTACTTGGGGAATTTCAAGGGGTCTTTTAATGGTTTAAGACTTAGTCGAATGAACCTATTTAATGAGGTTCATCGTGCTGAGTCCTAGGTTCATCCCATTAATGTGGGAATTTTGACCAACGGCCACGTGGCCTATGTCTTGGACCACTCCCGTCCTATATAAAGGGGGAGTTTCTTCCAAAGAGTCACGTCTTCCTTTTTTTTTGTCCTTCAACACCATGCTGGATCCAGACTTAGCTTCGAGCGGCCGTTGGCCTTGTCTAAGTCGGATTTTGGTTAAGGATCCCATCGTTCAAAGGATCTGTGCCTTCGTAGAAGAACTGCTGATAAGCTTTGGGATGTGTTGGAATGCTTCTCATGGGGAGTTCAAACCTGAGCGACATCTTGGAGGTCATGGTGGTCTTGGCGACCGAGTTCGGTCTGGTTGCCAATATGAAGCGCCACAGGTTATGCTCTGCCCTGCTTAATGGCGGCTGCATACTTTTGTTAGGCTGGAAGAGCCTCAGAAGTTGATGCGCTTTTGAAAAGGGGCTCCTGTCATGTTGTGGACTGAATTTTCGCTCGGGCAGCTGCTTCAGGAAGAGCTGTGCATCTAGGGGTGATGTGGTGGTAGACTTTGATAATGACTATATTCACATCTTCTATCCACAGTCCCTCCTCTCATGACGATTAAACTGTAAAGATCAACCCCAGTGTATATCCGTAGGAGTTTTTAGTTCAGCATATGTAATCACAAAGACTTTGTAACAGATCCTTAGGAAGTCTTCTTTTATGTAATAGACTCTTGTAGCCATGATTTAATA
This sequence comes from Iris pallida, assembly GCA_029216955.1. NCBI lineage: Eukaryota > Viridiplantae > Streptophyta > Magnoliopsida > Asparagales > Iridaceae > Iris > Iris pallida. Next base: position 2,620,484 of record JANAVB010019797.1, on the reverse strand, counting down.
AAAAGAACTTTCCTTGACCTTTTTATCTGTTTTTTATGAGTTTGTCTTTTCTGTTGGCGTGCTTGACCGCCTGCTACTACAACAAAAAACCCTTTTAATGACGGCTAAAAAGCGTCATTAATGACGAACCATGACGCTTTTTTTTCACAGCAACCGTCATGAAAACGGGTGTCATAAATGTTTTCTAAAAGCGTCATAAAATAACCGTCATGAATAGTTTCTATAAAAGCGTTATGAATAGTTAATATATAGTACACAATTCAGAACAATTTTAAAACGTCATGAATAGATAATATGTATAGGCTCAATGCAGCACATTTATAACACTTTATACTATTCAAATTAGCATATTTATAATGCTCTATACTGCACAGTATATATTACATTCCAAAAAATTAACATTATATATCACCATCTTTATTACATTTCTCAAAATAGAGTACATATCAACATCTTCATTACATTGAATATCAAAATACAGAATATACCCAAAAAATAACAATAAATCTCTCTTTTGCTAACCAAATTATTAGAAATATTTACTTAAGTAGATTCTGACCATGGATCTTCTCTCTACCATCTCTTGAAGATATCAAGAGTCCCAAAGAGAAGTAGTGTCGCAGCTGAGCGACGACTTGGTGCTGCTACAGCCGGCGCCGTCGTGGGAGAGCCTCTTCCTCTGATCCCTTACTCTCGCCTGAACCCTCACCAGCGCCTGCATGCACCTCAACGTCACGTTGTGCCCTTTTTGCAAAAAATCGGAAATGTCAGCTTAGCACTTTAGTAATCAACGCTGAAATGTGAGCCTAGCAATCAACTGGATTTTACCAAGCCAATAAATTAAAGAAAGTTAACAAGAAATTATTAAGCCTTTATAGAAATAAGCATCCAAGTAAATATTCTAGTTGCAGCAAAGAATCGTTTAATAAATTTATCTGTTGTCGTGATCATAAAGCATGAAGACAGTCACAAATGTATTTGACAATTTTAAAGGCAGCAATTTATCTAATTAGTAATGTATAATTCTGATGCTCACATAGAGCATAATTCAGATGGTCACACAGACAAGAGCATATAATTCACAAAAGATCTTACCAGCCTGGACATGCTATCAAATTCTTTGATGCAATCAGTGAACTTCCCAACATCTTCCTCATCCATTGATGCTGCTAAATCCTGCCTTATAAACGACAGTTGGCACTTTAACAGAGGTATGCAATCACGTGAACTACATTGTGTGTCGTATCTGTTTTCCATAAATAAATTCACTTTATTTATTGTGTTTCTGGAAAAATTACAACTGTAGGAATCCGATCTAGAAGACGATCGCTTTATCCCTTGGACGATACGAAGAATAAAAGCTCTCAAAATTTCAACAGCAATTTAGATATCTTTGTATCTGTACAACAAATGAGAAAAAGAACTCTATTTATAGAGTCAAAAATAACTGAAAGGATAACTGTCTTCACAACCTGTGCCTAGTTGAAAATCATGCAGGATTTAACATACGCAAGGTTATGAGCAGTTACTAGACGTGGCCTGTAACTGTTGGACACATGGCAATCATGCATGAGTCGTGTGCAAGTTACAGGACACACGGGTGAGAGATCAGTGGCATGGCTGTCACGTACTCCAATTTGATGAAATCTACGCAGACTTTGTTGAAGACGAAATCCACGCAGACTTGGGGCAGAAAGCTTCAGAATCCACGCAGACTTGGGGCAAAAAGCTTCAGAATCCACGCAGACTTGGGGCAAAAAGCTTCAGAATCCACGCAGACTTGGGGCAGAAAGCTTCAGAATGCACGCGAACTTGAGACAGAAAGCTCAAAATACACGCAGACTTGAGGAAGGAACAGAGAAGTTCAAAATACACGCAAACTTGAGTCAGGACTACCAGCTGTCTTGATTCGACGTGCCTCGACTGACACAAAATCTCTGACAGTGATTACCTTGTCAGTCGCATTAAATGACAATAAGCTCTTTTGGTACGCCAGCTTGATGAAGACTGAGTCTTGTTGAAGAAGATTTCGAAAGTCACGCAATAGTCGGCTGTGATCTCTCGAGTTCCGTGCATACATGGCATACAAGGAGATATTCTTTGACTATCGTACTATCAGTCATAATGACACTCTGACAAATGATGGGCTGTCTCCCAGCATAACTTTTAAATATTGTCCTGATCAACTCAGCGTGACTTTTAGACCCTGTCCTGATCAACTCAGCGTGACTTTTAGACTTTGTCTTGATCAACTCAGCGTGACTTTCAGACTTTGTCCTGATCAACTCAGCGTGACTTTCAGACTTTGTCCTGATCAACTCAACGTGACTATCATTTTTAAGGCCTACAAAAACCCCTTCAAAGTTTTCGAAAAATGATAAATTATTTCGAAATACTTTGAAATCAAGATGATAAAATGAATTTAGTCACGCTGAGATGACTTTAATGAGAGATTTACTCCGAAATGATTGGACTGTTAGGATTCTGTGCAGTTAGGATCTCGTATAAAGTTCCTAAATCCAAACAAATAATGATAATGTCGATTGGAATTCTTTATGAGCCTATAAATAAAGCCATAAATCACTTCTTTCCTTCTTTACTTGCTTTAGAGAGAGAGAATCCACAGAAGACCCGACGAACTTCATCTTCCCCGACTTCTTCTTCCCCTTCTCAGCAGTAATGGCTCCCAAGAAATCCGACGCTCAGGCCAAGGGGAAAGCTCCTGCAACTTCCTCGCGTGCCACCACTGACAGGCTCCCTCGACGCGAAGTCACGCATCCTCCTATACAACGTAAGTGATGGGGGAATACGAACTGTTGAAGATGACTTGATGAAGATGACTTTGATGAAGATGAACTCCACATAGAATTTTTAGGATCTTAAAATAATGAACTTCAGAAATATATCCCCCCTTCTTAGGGCATAGGATATTTAATAAAGTATGCCCCCTCTTTAGGGTCGGCCATACTTCACATCTTCGTTTTTACGAAGCTCTGTGTTTCACGCAAAAGTGCATGACTCTCATGACTCTGCGTGATTTTTCATGTTGGCAAAAATATCGATGTTGAAATAGTCACACAGCTTTCATGATGACTCTGCGTGATTTTTCATATGTTGGCAGAGATGTCAATGTTGAGCCCCTATATGACTTATTTCAGGAGGGAAATTTTCCTGATGAAGTTCTTCTTCCCATATTTGTATCCCTTTCTAAGAGGAAGCGGAGCGATGAATCTGAGACAGTATCCAAAAGAGTACTAAGTCTCAAACATCTAAGAAGAAGAAGAAAGGGGTCTCAGTAACTGCCACTTCATCTTTAGGTGGCATCTCAGTTGACGAAGATGACGCCGCTGATAAAGACGAAGATACCGATGAAGATGATGCTCCTTTGATAAGGAGGTCAAGAGGCAAGTATATCAAGAAGACCGTCAGCAAAATAAAGGGCAATGAACTCCTAGAAACAATTATGAGTGGAGGAGTCTTGCCAGAAATCAATGAAGCGGCTTCTACTGAGAAAACAGAATCTGATAATGTGCATCTTCCAGCAACTTCCGCTGAACAGCCTGAGGTAGAATCCACTCGAGCTCAGGGAATGATTACTCCGACAATAAGTGGAGTAGCTATTGAACCCTCAGAGATGAGGATGATCCCTTTTGAACATGGGACTAAAGGCGTCATCCAAGCATTGGATGACCAGATTGAATACTCTGAAGAAGAACCAGCCCCGGCAGAAGTTATGGAACAACCAGAAGTTCCAGAAACTCAGGCTGAAGAAGACATTTCTTTGGCCAGAGGCGAAGAAGACGTGTCAACGTCCGAGCTACCAGCTGCTGATGACTTGTTGAAGAATGTTTGTAAAGACATTATTCTTCGAACTGATATTCCAGGGAAAACTGAACCGGCAGTCAATACTGAACTTGCTATCATTACTGTTCCTGAGATTCATCTATCTCAAGGACTAGATGAAGATGTGAACATCATGGACTCCGGATCATAGACTCATCCTGAAGCCGGGGATGAAAAAGAGTCTGAAGAAGAAGAAGAAGCTGAAGAAGGAGATGATTGGCATGCTGGCACTTCTACTCCTTATGATGAAGATAAAGTCAGAGGGAACAGAATGGAACTCAGCCCCGAACCTGCTCAATCTCCGGACAATGCTCCAGTACCCAGTAATTCTGGAGCTGGAAACAGTCACATAAAGCAGGTGTCGGACACCATCATGGACCGGCTACGAGAAGACGCAAGACTCCCTCATCACATAGAATATGAACCTCAGCCTGGTAGAATTTTATTCTAAATTCTGTTTTTACTGTTTCTTTTTCTTTTGATGCTGATTATTTTTTCTTTGACTAGTAGGAATTGCTGCAGCAATGAGTTCGACTCATGCTCCACTTATCCAAGCTGATGCTGATGAAGGGAGCTTGCACTTGCCAACTTCTCCAGCAGTACATACCTCCGTTCCCAGGATAGAAAACATACAAGCTTCTTCTTCAATGATGACAGCGACTCCTGGTTTCGAGACTGGACTAGCAAGAACTCTGGGAATGTATTCAGAGATCATTTACTCATATCTAGATACATATTCCAGACGTTTCTTGAAGGACGAAGCTATGCCCTTCTCTGAGCTTCAAACTATGATCAATTTCCCGCTCATGGCGTTGCGACATGCTGGTTGCGAATCTCAGTGCATCTTCTTCGAACATCTCCTGGATGAGTTGGAAATAACTATCCGAAAATACTGGGAGACTAAGAAGGAAGACATTCATTCTTTAACGGTGGCTGAGATCAGTCAACTAGAGCATGAAGCCCAGTCCCAGCAAGCTGTATTAGAAGCATTTCTTGCCTCTTCTTCTGAGAAATTAGTAGAAAAGGGTGAAGAAATATTAGTTACTCGTCAGAGAGTAGAGCTTCTGGAGAAAGATAAAGCATCCAAAGCTAAAGAACTGAAGAAGTTGAAAGAGGAGTTGGCTCGTCTTCAAGAGCGAATTGCTGTCATAGAAACAGAGCAGGCTGAGGTCATTGTTGCTTATATTTCTGAAGCCAAACGCTGTGAAACTCTTCAAAAGGAGCGAGAGCAGATGCAGACAAAGCAAATTAAAGAAGTTAACCGTCTCCAATCTACTATTATCATTTTTGATTTACAAAATGTCACAGCCGAAGCAGAAGAAAGAGTTCGCAAGACTCATGAAGAGAAAATGAATGCTGTTCTTGAACGTATCAGGGAGTTAATAACTACTAATAAGTGAATTTTTTCATTTTCACTTGTATTCAATGTTTTGATTCTGAATGAAAACAAATAAGAATTCTTGATCTGATTTTTGATTTTGCTATTTTGGTAATGATATATTCATAGAAAATATGTTCAGAGGTAAATAATACATGACACATTTCAATAGAATAGAATATATAAACAAATTTTGTAATTCTATCGGATGATATTAAACCAGAGATGATCTTAGTTTAATATTGATTAAAAAAATAAAATTCAGACATAAAAATATCTTTGAACTCAATTTTTCATGATCTTTGGATTCGAGAATCAAAAGACTAGATGTCATTTTCATAAATATGATACTGACATGGATGATGAATTGTAAATGTATGTGGGATGAACAGGAAAACCGATAAATGATGGAATGAACGAATAAACCGTCAAAAAATGAATGATAGTGAACGGATGAACCGTCAGATGATGATGAATGAACGGGTTAACCGTCGGATTATAATGAACGGGCGAACCGTCGGATGAATGTGATAAATGAATGGATGAACCGTCAGGCATTAATGAATGGGCGAACCGTCGGATGAATGTGATAAATGAACGGATGAACCGTCAGGCATTAATGAACGGGCGAACCGTCGGATGAATGTGTCGCTTTATTATTTGAGGAACTTCTGTCTATAAATATAGCAGAAATCTGACAAGAACGAACACTTCTACTCTTCAACATAAAAAAAATGTCATCTGAAGAAGTATCCAAGAAGGCTGAAATCGCCCCGAAGGTTCAGAAGGGCACTGAAGAACGCCCCGATCCAGTTCAACCGAAGGAGGTAGAAGCAGGCGAAGGTTCGTCTGCACCCAAGCCACCACGAGACATTCTGGACTTTCTGCTTAATCCAGGAAGGACTGAAGAAGAGGAAGCCATGAGGATGGCTGCTTGCAAATTCCTCGTGGGTTCCAGCAAAGAAGTTCTCAGCTCTTTTGCTGATCATATTTTCGAAAAGGACGGCAGCGGTTCGCGTCCAAATGTAGAGAAGGATGATAGTGATCTTCCTTAAAATCATGTACTATCATTCATGATTAAAATAAAATAAAATTTTATTTATAAACATGAATTTGTCTGATGATTTATATTTATACATAATACTTTTTAAGGAATTTGCCATTAATAGGCATCATAACATTTCGACCATCCAGTTCTGAGAGTTGATAAGCTCCATTTGAGAAAACTCTGCTCACAACATAGGGACCTTCCCACTTTGCGTCGAATTTACCTTTGCTCATATGAGTCATAGTCATAGGACGTCTGACTGTTAGAACAAGTTCTCCTTTTTGATATGCTCGAACTCTAACTTTCTTGTTAAAAGCTCTTGAAATTCTAGCTTGATAGAATTCGATATTCTGTTGAGCAGATAATCGCTTTTCATCCAGAGCTTCTAATTCCTGAACTCGAAGACGATCATTATTCTCGGCGGTAAGTTCATTAGCGATTGCTATCCTTAAAGAAGGAATTTGAATCTCTAATGGAAGAACAGCTTCGCATCCATACACCAGAGAGAAAGGTGTACATTTAGTAGCATTACGAACTGTAGTACGGTAAGCCCACAAACACTCACCAAGTTTCTCAATCCAATTACGTTTGTTAGTAGAAATAAACTTCTTTAAGAGTTTGATAATGGTCTTATTGAAAGCTTCTGCTAACCCGTTAGCTGCCGGATTATATGCAGTAGAAGACACATTGTTGATCCGATGATCGTCGCAGAATCGAGTAAATTTCTGGCTGACGAACTATGGTCCATTATCATGAATAATGCGTCGAGGAACACCAAATCTGTAGATGCCATGATGTTTGATAAAGTTGTTGACATTGGAAGTTTTGACTTCAGATAACGGAATAGCTTCGGCCCATTTGGAGAAATAATCGGTTATTGCGAGAATAAACTGATGACCTTTTGATGACGGCGGATTGATCGGACCAATAATGTCCATGCCCCAAGCTTCGAAGGGCCGTGATGTTGCCGTTGGATGTAGAAATTCTGAGAGTTGATGAATAAAATCTGTATGGATTTGACAAGCTTTACACTTCCATGCATATTCGATGGCATCTGATACTATAGTAGGCCAATAATAACCCATACGTCGAATACGGTCTTGAAGTTTTGGTCCAGGCTGATGTGCTCCACAAATTCCATCATGTGCTTCGCGAATAATTTGTTGAGCCTCATCACCGGCAATACATCGAAGAAGTAAACCATCATAAGCTCGACGATATAAAGTTTTTGTAGTATGATTGTAATAGAATCTGAGTGATCGTCGTCTGATAGATGCTGCCTCACTCGGATTATCTGGAAGAATATCATACAATACGAAATCTAAGAAAGGAAGTCTCCAGTCTTTATCCGTATTCTGAGTCTCAGCTGAATTACTGAAGATGAATTCCATACTAGAATCAGATGAAGATGATAATAATTTACGGCTTAACCCAAATCCTCTTGTTGCATTGACATCATGAGATATTGATTCTTCAATGTCAACTGGAAGTCCTAGAGTTAGATTGTTTTCGAGGTGAAATAATTCTCGATTGCAGACAACAATCATTTGTTGACGTCTAATTGGAATAGCTAACACCGCTGCAAGATTAGCAAGAGCATCAACTTCTGTGTTACATGCTCGCCTAACATGCTCAATGAAGAACCCTTCAAATGAAGAAGCCATAGATATAGCCGATCTATAATAAGGAACCAGATCTTGATGGCGAACTTCATAAGTACCCCTTATCTGATTGACAATGAGCTTAGAATCTCCATACGCTTCCAAATGTTTAATATTCAGATGTTTAGCGAGTTGAAGACCAATAAGCAGTGTATTGTACTCAGCTACATTGTTTGAACATGGTTGATCGAGAGAATAAGCTCTTTGGATAGCAAGACCTTTTGGCGACACAAGAACAATTCCAACCCCAGCGACAATGTCACCATTAGGACCTATTCTCGAAGCTCCGTCAAAGAATAGACGCCAAGTAGGATCTTCTTCAGCAATTTGGTTTGAATCTAGGACTTCATCTGGGATTTCATCATAGAGTTTTGAATTTTCTGGAATTGAATGAGCAGCCAGAAAATCAGCTAATGCTTGTCCTTTGACTGACTTCTGAGGAATATAGTGTATATCATACTGAGCAAGTAAGATTCCCCAGTTAGCCAATCGAGAATTTAAAACACTGGGTTTCTTCATCATGACCCGTATAGGATTGATCCTGGAAATGACATGAATGGTCTGTCCAATGATATAGTGTCGTGTCTTTTGGACAGTGAACATCAGTGCTAGACATTCTTTTTCGACCGGTGAATATCGAGGTTCAGCTCCGGTCATAGTACGACTGAGATAGTAAATGGCTTGTTCATGACCATTTTTATTCTTTCGAGCAAGCAATGCACCCAATGAATGACTCATTGCTCGGGTATATAGGAGGAACGGTATTCCTGAGACAGGAGGTACCAATACTGGAGGGCTCATCAGATATGGTTTTATATCATCGAATGCTTTCTGACATTCATCATTCCAGACAAAAGAAATACCTTTCTTCATAAGTTTATTGAATGGTCTGCAGCGTCCTGAAAGATTAGAGATGAATCTCCTGACATAAGCGATCCTTCCTTGAAATCCTCGTAGCTCTTTTAAGGTGCGTGGAGGTCGCATCTCTTGGATGGCTTTGATCTTCTCGGGATCCACGTGTATACCATTCGAGGTAATGACAAAGCCGAGAAATTTGCTACTAGAGACGCCTAAGAAGGACTTAGTAGGGTTCATCTTTAATTGATGCTTACTCATTAGATCAAAAATAGTCTTCAAATCTTGGATGTGATCCTCTTTTTGTCGACTTTTGACTGCAATATCATCAACGTAGCATTCGACTATTTTTTGCAAATGTTCACGGAATATAGTGCTCATGACTCGTTGATAAGTTGCTCCTGCATTCTTGAGACCGAATGGCATAACTGTATAACAATATGTACCAATCGGCGTTCTGAAAGAAGTGTGTTTCTCGTCATCTGGAAACATTTTAATCTGATTGTACCCAGAATACCCGTCCATAAATGACATCCGTTCAAACCCACAGGTATTATCGATCATAACATCAGTAATTGGTAGAGGGAATTCGTCTTTAGGACATACCGCATTGAGATCGCGGAAGTCTATGCATACTCTGATCTTGCCAGTCTTTTTAAGGACAGGAACTATATTAGCCACCCAATCGGGATGTTGTTCCTCTCTAATAAACCCAGAGGCCATGAGTTTATTGATTTCAGCTTCGATTGCATCCATAATGTCTGGACGAAATCGTCGCTGTTGTTGTTTGACCGGTTTTGCATTCGGCATAATATTGAGTTTGTGAGTTGCAATCTGTGGATCAAGTCCAGGCATATCTTCATAACTCCAAGCGAAGACATCGATGTATTCATGAATAAGTTTGCTCATGTCTTGTTTATCAGTTTCTGAAAGACTTTCACTGATGAATATTAGTTTGGGGGATCCCTCTTCACCAACATCTATTTGAACAAGTTTATCTTCAGTCGGAGGTTCTTTTTGCTCGAATCGGAACTCCCATTGATTGTCTAACCTTTGGGCCCATTGTTCTGATTCAGGTGAGATTTCAAACTCGTCTTCGTTTTCATCATCTTCTTCAGAACCGTCAATGGAGACCATGTTGGAAGACAGAATGTTGTAATAGAAGTCACCGATACTTGTATCAGAATCCCAAGAGGTGGTATTAGAAGAATCAGATCTCTTATCTTCGTCAGATTCGGGATCTTCATGGATAGTATTAATAAAAGGAGTAGGAGCAATATAACCTAATCCGCATTTTGTCCTCCCATATTTCAGAGGAGGAATCCGAACAGGCATTCTTCTTCCTCTTCTATTACTAAGGCCAGTTCTAAAGTCATAGCCCATATTCTTAATAGTGTCTTTAGATTGCTGACTATAACGACGTAGTTGTAGCCTTCCAGTATCATCGTTTTTGTCATCATCTTCTAAATCAGGAGGATTCTGGGGCCCTTTGTAGAAAAATATTGGAATGTCTCCTGGCTTTCTACTAGGAACTAGAAAGTATAAAGTTTGTACTGATTCTAGGGATACATCTGTATGAAAAGTCTGTACAACTCCTATGGTTATTGTTCTCAAGTCATCTAACAAATGCAAATAACTATGAACATGATTACACACATCAATATACTGCAAAGATGGAGACTTTTCATTAAATTTAAAAGCAGCAGTATTTACATTGGGAGAAGGCTGAGCCTTAGAAATCTTAATCAAATCAATGACTAAAGGGGGAGAAGAAGAACGAGAGAAAGTTTTGTTTCGATTAAGATCGATAACAAATGGCTCAGAAGAGATGAGCTCCCTTGCAGTCTGAGATGGAAGAGTAGTCCGCCCTCTAACAGGGATTACCAGAGTATCCTATTTTATATGTGAAGATACAGGAACTTTAGTACGCCCACTGACAGGATTGATCAGTGTATCTTGAGTAGACGACTGAGGTAATGGAGAGATCCGTCCGCTCACTAGAATAATGAAAGAACCTTCTCCAGAGGGTTTAGGAGATTGTTGCTGAGTAGTTCGACCTTTAACAGGAATTATCAAGGTCTCACTTTGCGGATCCTCTTTCTCCATAGCTTGTATCACCCTTGTATACTCTTCTTTGTACATCCGGGAATCATTGAAATAAGCTTTAACCCCATGGAAAGGATTTATATCAACAACTTCCTTTTGTACTCTTCCATTGCTGTCAATGTATTTAAAACACTGATGAAGAGTAGAAGGCACCACATTATTTTCATAAAGAAAGGGCCTCCCCAGAAGAAGATTATAAGATCCTACGATCTCGATCACATAGAAAGTGACTTTGGATCTGAAATCACCTATCTGAAGTTTCAGATGAATCTTTCCCAAAGGCTCGCTTCGGCTTTGATTGAATCCCAGGATAGTAGTAACCGTCTTGGAAAGCTTGTGAAGAGGGATTTTTAGTTCATCCAGCAGACTCTTTGGCATTATACTTATAGCAGATCCTGGATCAATGAGGATACGATCTATCTTCATCGTATCGATATAACCGGTGTAGTAGAGAGGCCGATCATGTGGATTATCCTCCAGTAGCATATCATCTTGTGTAAAGGTGATATTTGGGATAATCTCCAATACACTGTTGCAATGTAAGCAAGTGGCAGGTTCTTCATCTGGCTTCTTTAATTGTGCAAGACAAGAGTCAGCCTGAAGTAGTGCTTCACTTAACGTCTCCCGAGTTTCCTTAGAAAGACGTAGAAGTTCAAAGAGGGACATTCTAGCTGGAGTATTAGCAAGTTAAGCTAGAATGTCAAAGTTATAAGGCTTCTGAAGTCCAAGAGGAGGGGACTTCTTGATTGGCTTATCAAATTGAGCCTGTTGTTTGCCTTTCTCAAGAGCTGTGGGCTTGAAAAGAGTAGGTTCAACCGGTGCAGTTGAAGGAACAGGTACAGTGGATGATTTTTCTTCAAGAGGAACATCAGGAGCATCTTTGTCAGCATGAGGGATGTCAGGAGTATCCTCAGGATTCTTGGAATAATCCTTTAGATAAGGTTTCCCTGTTCTAGTAGCACCAGCAAGTGCTTCTTCCTTATCTTTCGGCTCTGTGTCGGAAGTAGATCCGATAGAAATCATATGACATGACTTAGTTTTCCCAGCCTTCTTAGATTTTTGGGAAGTAGTCTTTTGAAGAGGAGGAGATTCAAAATCTGCCACTAGATCATGATGAATCCGTATGATTTCTCCTGTTTTCATAGTGATTGGTACTAATCCTTCAGACTGTGGAGGAGGAATGTTCACTATTTCAAGAGTTGCTTTGGGAATGGGAACGATTCCACTTTCAAGGATTTGAGGAGGGAAATCTCCGAATTGCATAGAAATGACGTTTGAGGTGACGGTCTTCTCTTTCGGAGTAAGAGAGATAGCTCCAGATTTAATCATTTCCTGGATCTTTCCTTTCAGTATATAACATGTACGAATTGTGTGACCCAACATTCTGTGGTATGGACAGTATTTAGGATGATCCGTCTTACCAGCTTCATCAGGTTTCTTGATTTCAGGTAATTGTATTTTATTACCTTTCAGCAGACATTCAAAGATACCAAGGACATCGTCGTCATCAAAAGAGTATTCTTCTTTAGGGCGAGGTGCTCTTGGTTGTTGAGTCGTAGAGGCAGGGGGAGTTTGAACAGTCGATGCATCTTTACTCTGAAGATTAACTTCAAGGGTTTCTTTTTTCTTGCGAGTATTGGATTTAGCATTATTGTTAGTACTTTGACCTGTTTCTTTGGGAGTCATCTGCACACCTAAACCTTTGAAGGTTTCAGCACTAATTTCTGCGGCCTTGGCACTAACTATGAAGGAAGGCCAATCTTGAAATTGAGTAGATCCTGTCCACATGCTGATAATTGGCAACAGATTTGATTTGTATGTGTCGATGGTGACAGCATCAGGAGTTCCAAGAGGCATATTCAGAGCTTCTCTTCGAAACCGTTCAATGAAATCCTCTGTAGTTTCATTATTTTTTTGCTTGATTCTTATAAGAGCAGATATAGTCATGTCATTGAGCCCTTTATAGAACTGTTCAAGAAACATTTGTTTGAAACCGGCAAATGAGGTAATACACCTATCCGGGAGACTTCTATACCATTCATAAGCCGTTCCTTTGAGACATCCGACGAACACCCGAGTAAGGAGGGCGTCATTTGGTTGCAGTTGGTCAGTCATCACTTCAAAGTGATTAATAAACTGACTCGGAGAAGTAGTTCCATCATAGAATGAGATAATAGGAGGCTTGTATTTAGGAGGATACAATACTTGCTTCCATTCTATTGGATAAGGTTGCTTGATGCCTAACCTTTGTAAACCATCCTTCTGTTTGAATGCCTCAAATTGAGTTCGGAGATTCCTCAATTCTTCAGTAACAACTCCGGAGGATTGTGGAGTTGTAGCTTGTAGAGAATAATTGGGAGGAGGAACAGCATTATAAGCACTACCCCCAGCTCCAGAGTGACTAGGAACTGGTAGAGCTTGCCCAGGAGTATTGGATTGTACTGCTGGAGGAACATGTACTGGACTTACACCAGTGTCAATTGGTATGGCATCTGGTACAGTCTGTCGATTTTGCAACTGGGTTGCCATGAGTTCATACATCGACTTCATAGTGTCAGCCATAGACTTTATTTGCTGTTCCAAAGAAGCAATTCTTTGTTCTTGAGGAGTCAAGGAAGAAGAAGGTTCATCAGTATTCCCATCAACCATATAAGTCGTAACTGTACGAGGGATTATTGATGAACTGGTGGATGTTGTCTGTTCTGAATCATTACTTTGTGTATCAAAGTCATTTGTAGGAGAACTACCCCCAGTAGGAAGAGGTGGGAACTTGGATTCTCCAAGAAATTTAGAATCATCTTCAGAAATCAAAGTCCTTTGACTAGAAGCCAGGACTCTTGCTCTGGTGCCTCTGTATACTCCATCTGGACTATCAGTTCTACCCCCAGTATCCCGAGAGGTCATGTTGACAGAAGCAAACAGAGGTTCATCTTCATCAGGCATAGGTTCACACTGAATCCGATTGAAAACAGATTGTCGTTTAGTTTGACATCTGTATTGCATTATGACTCTCAGCTGAAAGTCACATTCATCATCAGCATGGTCCTGATCCATTGATTGACATCTGCATTGAATTATGACTCTTGGCTGAAAGTCACATTCAGCATGGTCAAGATCCATTGACACAGAATTATTCCTTCTCTTCTGTTGAAGGTGTTCTCGTAAATCGGTTTGTGAAGATTGAGGTACATCAGAGAACATTCTTTGTGTATTTGTAGGAATATATTTCCGGTTCTTGGGTCTTGATGGCTCTTGATTATATAGAGAGTGATTAATCTGAGCCACATAATTTCTAGCATACTTTGCATCTGGATCTCTTGCTTTTGTTCCCGATTGGTATGGTTTTTTGACACCAGAAGTGCTTCCCAAACGGATTTGATTAAGTTTTGCTCTTAGATCAGTTGGAGGTAAAACATTAGTTTTTGATACTTGGAGTTTTCCTTCCATTGATCTGGATATTTGTAGAGAAGGAAGAGTTGAACCACCCCCTTGATTAGGAGTTGGTAACAGACCCTCTTTTATAGACAAATTCTGTGCCCAATTCGAAGAAGTCGTAGAAGGAGACATTGAAAAATGTTTCTTCTTAGACTTATTCAAGTTTGGAGACATAGAATGTCCAGAAGGAAGAGTAGTCAAAAGACCATCTCCTTTTCTTTGACTAACAAAATTGTCAGTCAAAGCTGTTCCTGAAGTAAATACTACAGGAGCAGAAGAAACAACTAAGGAGTTATTTCTTTTCGAAGGGACTTTGTGTGGAGGAGTTCTAGCAATACCACCCCCAGTTCTAGTAGAACTTGGCAAAGAAGAAGAGATAGCTAAAGAGCTATTCTTCTTTGAGTATGCTGGTGACAATTTGGCTAAGGAGCCAGTATTGTCAGCGTATAAAGTCTTGGCTAAAGGGCCAAATTTTGGTACGCATACTGAGTCAGAAAGAATTGACTTGGAAATACACGCTGGAACAGTTTTGGCTAAGGAGCCAGTGTTGTTAGCGTGACTTTTGAATTTAGAAATACACGCTGGAACAGAATTGGCTAAGGCGCCAGTGCTGCCAGCGTGACTTTTGACTTCGGAATTGCACGCTGGAACCGGCTTGGCTAAGGAGCCAGTGCTGCCAGCATGACTTTTGACTGCTGTCGTCTTTGAGCACACAAGAGCATGCGTGCTTGTAGTAGAGTCTTTGCCAGTGTTAGGAGTAGACACTGTGGCAGAAACTTCACCATTGGTTGCCAACAGATTCTTAGGGACGTAGACAGATCGTCCCTTCAACTTGGCAGTGGTGATGGAGGCTGAAGTGGGCTTGCCACCCTTAGCCCGCTGTATTTCTTCGTAGGCGAGTTGATCGAATTGGATCGATATCACCTTCTTCGTCGAGCCGACTGACGAAGTGTCACATTGAGTTGTTGCCATCTCAGAAGAGGAGATGGTTTTCCCCAGCAGAGTCGCCAATTTGTTTTCCATAAATAAATTTACTTTATTTATTGTGTTTCTGGGAAAATTACAACTGTAGGAATCCGATCTAGAAGACGATCGCTTTATCCCTTGGACAATGCGAAGAAGAAAAGCTCTCAAAATTTCAACAGCAATTTAGATATCTCTGTATCTGTACAACGAATGAGAAAAAGAACTCTATTTATAGAGTCAAAAATAACTGAAAGGATAACTGTCTTCACAACCTGTGCCTAGTTAAAAATCACGCAGGATTTAACATACGCAAGGTTATGAGCAGTTACTGGACGTGGCCTGTAACTGTTGGACACATGGCAATCATGCATGAGTCGTGTGCAAGTTACAGGACACGCGGGTGAGAGATCAGTGGCATGGCTGCCACGTACTCCAATTTGATGAAATCTACGCAGACTTTGTTGAAGACGAAATCCACACAGACTTGGGTCGGAAAGCTTCAAAATCCACGCAGACTTGGGGCAGAAAGCTTCAGAATCCACGCAGACTTGGGGTAAAAAGCTTCAGAATCCACGCAGACTTGGGTCAAAAAGCTTCAGAATCCACGCAGACTTGGGGCAGGAAGCTTCAGAATCCACGCGAACTTGAGACAGAAAGCTCAAAATACATGCAGACTTGAGGAAGGAACATAGAAGTTCAAAATACACGCAGACTTGAGTCAGGACTGCCAGCTGTCTTGATTCGACGTGCCTCGACTGACACAAAATCTCTGACAGTGATTACCTTGTCAGTCGCATTAAATGACAATAAGCTCTTTTGGTACGCCAGCTTGATGAAGACTGAGTCTTGTTGAAGAAGATTTCGAAAGTCACGCAATAGTCGGCTGTGATCTCTCGAGTTCCGTGCATACGTGGCATACAAGGAGATATTCTTTGACTATCGTGCTATCAGTCATAATGACACTCTGACAAATGATGAGCTGTCTCCCAGCGTAACTTTTAAATATTGTCCTGATCAACTCAGCGTGACTTTTAGACCCTGTCCTGATCAACTCAGCGTGACTTTCAGACTTTGTCCTGATCAACTCAGCGTGACTTTCAGACTTTGTCCTGATCAACTCAGCGTGACTATCATTTTTAAGGCCTACAGTATCAAATTCAAGTTCTATTAGTATATGAATTTCACACAGCTTTCGGCTAATAAGGAGATTTCAGAAGTGGCAGTGATACTTGTGAACTATATAATATATTGCAGAATGTAACAAGAAATGAACAAGAAACTTTCTTCACGACTTACAGCTAGAAGCTTGTATTCACGTGTGCCTGAAAAGGTTGGATCAAGATCCTGCAAAAAGCCTTTAGGTTCTTCTTAAAGATTCAGAAGAAGCAATATCCAGTCATAATTGCATAACAAGCTAACCTGATATCGCTCTAATGAGTTTGTAATAGCGACAACATCTCCTCTACATAGTTGGCAAATTCCAGCATTAAGGAGAATACCCTTAACACTATACTTTAAGAGATTGCTATTCATCGAGTGTCGTGCTATTTCTTCAAATATCTCAATTGCCTTTGGATACCTGAAATATTTCCATGTATTAATACAAGCAGTAAGAAGAATCCCCTTAACACTAGTGAACTGGAAAACTTTCCATATTTTAATGTTCTTATAACAGATTATGGTGTACAGAAGTGATGTCAAAACTCAAAAACAGACGAGCCTTTTATGTCTAAAACATACGAAAAGGTTTATAAGAAATTCTGTATTACACCTGCTGGATTACAGAAAAACAGAATAATCATGATACTAAATCCATAAGAGAACCAAATACTGCATCTGAGGAAATTGCAAAGCTAATATGAGCGAATAACAACTTAAATCAATGTTAAGTGTAATTAATTAAAAAAAATGGTACAGGCATAACACTAGTGAACTGGAAAACAAAGTCCAAGACATGTTTAATAAGTAAAGAAAAAAGAACAAATAACGTATAACACGTGACTCTTACTACCAGATTACTGGAGGTCATGATTCTTAAGGTATTACTGAATGGTTTTCTTGGAGTCGGGACTATTGTCAAAAGAAACTCCGCTATGGTTGAATTTTCCATGAACCTCCAATTCCTTGTTCATGTTTCCAATGCTACAGATCATCCAGGTCGTCCTCTAGTGGAGGATGTTTACCCATTCATCTTAACATCATCTTGCATTACTGAATTATTAAAAGAGAGACATGTCTTCCATTAACATTATGTTATTGACCATGACTTGTTTTAGATCATTTCTTGTTGCTAGAATTAGTTATGGCATCACTACTTAATGCTGAAAGCTTTGGTACTAAATTAAACTGTTAAAACTCTTTTGGAAGCACGTTATGTTCAATGAGCATTTGCAGGAGCGGAAATAGTTAACATTCAAACTTGTTTAGGTGATACAGATATCAGAGGACCTGTGCGAACTTCTATTTGCAATAGGATACTGCATTAGACTTGGAACTACTGGCAGTTCACCATTGCATAATTTTAAAGATCGTATTGTTACTATGATTAGCAACAAAACAGATTGCATAAAAGAACAAGTGTACTTGTCCATCCAAAGTATGAGGCCAAGTTTTACCTTTGAATGATGCCAGAATGTATGGAGATTTGATCCTGGAAAACAGTATCAATCCTCCTGTGTCCTCCAAGCACCTGAAAGCTCCTGTAGGTGAAAAGGGAAGACAACACAAAGAAAATGAAACTTCATTTGGTGCAGATTCATTTAATAGTGTTATCTGTTAGTAAGACACCAGCATGTTCTATGAATTGGGCAAGTTTCAGACCCCTATCGTTTTCAGAAGACGAACTAGATCAAACTCAGAGTGGAATTGCTTTCCTATATATGTTTGACATCAACAGGAGAATTGAGACTATATTGGTTCCAATAAAGAGAACAGGCTATGGCACCATGGAAGTACGAAGGAATGGACAAAATTTGCATCTGGGAGAATCTTCATTATCTCCCAATCTAATAGAATTTGCATCGGAAGAGCATCAACTTCAACAATTGAGAGTATCAGAAACCTCTAACCAGGAGATGGGAACCTATGATTCTAACAGTGGCTCTTCACCACATAACTGCCAGGCTTTCGTGCCCACCAAAGAAGACAATTATGACCTCTTTAACTCTAATAAGGTGGTACACAAAGAAAACATAAACCTCAGCTATTCAAGACAGGAGCTGCGCAACTTCATGATCTCTGAAAGGAAAAATGATAAATCAGCTATCTAGAAGTTCCTGACGTTCACGGACAAGGGTAAAGGACGGATTAATGTCTTCTCCACATGACATTCCCAAAAAACCTTTAACAGGAGACGATGGTACAGTTGGTGAAACTTAAATGCATAGTAGGTTGATCAAATCAAATAAACTGGAAAATTATTGTAATGTGGGAACAGTAAGAAGAGAAAACGTTTCAAGTTATGTGAACTCCAAAAAAGGAGGACCTCAGAAGCATGGATGAAACTCATCTATTTTTACAAAGAAAATGCTCACCAATTTGCTCCATGAAAGGTCAAACAGTTGTGAACCAGCAGCCTCTGCCAACGTCAAAGGTGCTTCCTTCTTTGAAAGGCTTACTTCCCCCTGCCATGCTCCATCATAAATGGTCAGCAAGAACATTCAACCAACAAGAAATGCAGTGATGAAATTGATGCTAATCTTATGGATAAACAGAATGAGCCCCCAGTCTAAATTGATCTTATGGTTAAACAGAATGTACGTCCAGAATCAAGCTCTCTAACTGCCACATATTTAGATACATTTCAGTTTTGATAAATCTAAGTTAGTTACAAGCAATTTACGCGTGTTTTGTGAGTGTGTTTCATATAACAAGCCTAATATTCTTTTCTTCCATAGACTCTTTCCTCGTCCATGGGAGCAGGGAGCTTGGTTGCTCCTTGGGCGCATTTGATGACCAGAAAAGTGAACTTCATAACTAATAGTAAATACTTTGCCTTCAAAACAATTTAAAACAGCAGATTGACAATTAACCAAACCTGAATTTACTGAATTCCAAGCATTCATAATCCAAAGAAGTGTCTGGTGTACAGCAAAGTCGGCAGGTGACCTTGATGACAAATCCAATGAGTAGTCTGATACCATTGTTATCGTGTCCAGAATTGGTGCCAAGATTGGTTTAGTAAATTCATCAAACACCATAGGTACACAAGCAATAATTGAATATTGATGTTAATTCTTGATCAAATCGATAAAAATTTCAAAGGAAGAGGGAAATTCGATCAGAGAATCATGGTTTGGAAATTCATCAGATTAATTTGAATGATCGTCTCGTCTCCGCACGGATCGTTCGATCAATGACTACTGCTGCGACGGAGAAGGAGAAGCTGGAGGCGCTGGACTGGTCGAATGCGGAGTACCGTGGGATCCCCGGGTGCGGCCCCGGGTCGTCGACGGACCGCACACGGAGCTCGATGGTGGGGGGCCTGGAGAAGAAGCTCAAGGACGAGTTCCAGGCACTGCGGGTACGGATGGCGGAGGAGTACAAGGAGACGGTAGGGCGGAGATACTACACGGTGACGGGGAAGCAGGCCAACGAGGAGACGATCGAGACGCTGATATCGAGCGGGGAGAGCGAGAGCTTCCTGCAGAAGGCGATACAGGAGGAGGGGAGGGGCCAGGTGATGGACACGATCATGGAGATCCAGGAGCGCCACGAAGCGGTGAAGGAGATCGAGAGAAGCCTGCTGGACCTGCACCAGGTGTTCCTCGACATGGCGACGCTCGTGGACGCGCAGGGCCAGCAGCTCAATGACATCGAAAGCCACATCGCGCACGCCAGCTCCTTCGTCAGGAGGGGCACGGTGGAGCTCGTCGAGGCCAGGGAGTACCAGAAGAGCTCCCGGAAGTGGTACTGCATCGCCGTCCTCCTCGTCATCGCCATCATCGCTATCACGCTCTACCCGATGCTCATCAATATATTGTTGTAGGAGCTAAGGTTAGGGTTAGGGTTTGTGGAAGGGGGCGTTGGGGCTAAGGTTAGGGTTTGTAGGAGGTTGAAAGAAGGAGAAGAAGGAGAAGATTAGAGTTTAGGAAAATTTTAGGGTTCAGGGAGATGGAAATGAGCAAGAAATTGAAAGGGGTTTTGAAAATTTTAGGGTTCAGGGAGAGGAGGGAAGAGGGGGGGAAGGGAAGTTCTGAAAAAGATCGGGTGTGAAGGATTTTGTTGGAAGTTTATTAATTACAAGTTTGCCACCGCTCTAAACTATTAATGACGCTTTGTTTTATAAACGTCATAAAAAGCCCAGAATTAGTCCAAACCGTCATAGAAATAAAGGTATTTCGAACTTTGATAACGCTTAGGTATCAGGCGTCATCAATACGTCTTATCGAGCGTTATTAAAAGGGTTTTTTGTTGTAGTATGCGCTTTTGTGAATCTGGGTTGGTAGCGAGAGTACCCACATGCGCCTTGTATCACCCTGTGCTTTTTCATGCTTCTACACTACCGATACTTCGTGAAAGACTTTGCGAAGATTGCATCACCGTTGACTCGCCTCATCCAAAAGGGAGTCGTATTTGAGTGGTCGAACGACTGCGAGAGTTGCTTCCAGGAGCTAAAACAGTGGCTCGTTTCGGCCCAATACTCGCACTTCCTAAAGGGAATGAGGGATTTCAAATCTTCAGCGATGCTTCCAGCCAGGGCTTGGGATATATGCTCATGCAACGGAATAAGGTGATATATTTTGCTTCTAGACAGCTGAAGCCGCGTAAGAAGAACTATCCTAGACATGACTTGGAATTAGCAAGAATTGTGTTTACATTAAAACTGTAGCGTCACTATCTTTATGGTGTGGCATACAGTATTTTTACGGATCACAAGAGCCTAAAGTATCTCTTCACCCAGAAGAAACTGAATTTGTGACAGAGGCAATGGCTAGAACAGATCAAGGACTACAACTTGACTATCGACTATACGTCGGGCAAGAAAAATATTATGGTGGATGCACTGAGCCGAAAATACATAGCCTCTCTATCCATCGACGATCGACTACTTCGCAATTTAGAGGACATGATCATCGAACTCCGGGTTTGATTCGTGGGTGCAGAGCTTGCTCAACTACGCATGGAGCCAAGTTTGTTGGAAAGAATCAAGACCACTGAGAAGGACAATCCCTACCTAACGAAGATGCGAGAGCTGAATTCAATGGGCAAGGCATCCAACTTTGCGGAAGATAAGACCGACATGATGCGATTGAATGGCCGACTATGTGTTCCGGATGATCCAGAACTATAAAAGGAGAGATTATCAGAGGCATACTATACAAAATATTCCTTGCATCCAAGTAGCACCAAGATATACAAGGACCTCCATACAACATTTTGGTGGTACGGGATGAAGAAAGATATGGCACTCTTCGTATCGCAATGTATGGCTTGTCGGCAAGTAAAAGCTGAGCACCAGAGACCGAGCGGGGTGATGTAGAACCTTGACATTCTATAGTGGAAGTGGGAGCATAGCTGCATGAACTTTATTGTTGGGTTGCCGAAGATGCCATGGGAGAACGATGTCGTCTGGGTTATCGTCGATCGACTAACCAAGTCAGCATATTTCATTGCCATCAAAGTTACTTGGATTGTCGATCGCCTGGATCAGATTTATCTTAACGAGATTGTGTGACTGTATGAAGTGCCTGTATCCATTATCTCAGATCGGAATGGGCAATTTCTGGCACACTTCTGAAGTATCCTTCAGTCGGCTCTAGGTACTAAGTTGAAGTTCAGCTCGGCTTACCATCCTTAGACCGACGGTCAAACAGAGCGTGTGAATCAAATTCTAGAGGACATGCTACAGCTCTGTGCAATTGACTTGAAGTCGAGTTAGGACGTTTATCTACCGCTAGCAGAGTTTGCATACAACAATAGCTACCAGTCCAATATTCAAATAGCGTCGTATGAAGCCTTATACAGGCATAAGTGCAGATCACCCATTTGCTGGGATGAAGTAGGAGAGCGATAGATTCTTGGCCCGGAACTAGTAGAACAGACCGTTCAGAAAGTTTGGCTCATTCGAGAAAGACTGAAGATTATACAGAGTTAGCAGAAGAGCTATGCCGATACCTACCGAAGATCCCTTGAGTTCCTAGAAGGCGATCATGTGTTTCTAAAGGTAACGCCCATACGAGGAGTCACCAGATTCAAAGCCAAAGACAAGCTTAGTCCAAGATTTATGGGTCCTTTCAAAATTTTGAAGCGAGTTGCCCTAGTAGCTTACCAGATTATATTATCGTCAGCACTGTCGGATGTGTACGATGTCTTCCACATCTCTTAGCTACAAAAGTACAGACACAATCCGAGCCATGTGGTAGATCTCGGTCAACTATATCTAAAAGTATATACATAATTTGAGCCATGTGGTAGATCTCGGTCAACTATATCTGAAGGCAGACTTATCATATGTGGAAGAACTGGTCCAAGTCTTAGAGTGCAAGGATAAGCTTCTTCGAAATCGAGTGATCTCTCTTGTCCGCTTACTCTGGAGTAATCATTCGGTCGAAGAGTCGACCTGGAAACTCGAGTCAGAAATGAGGGAAAAGTTTCCTTCATTGTTTACTTAGAAGTAGATTCTATTCTTAAGTTTCGAGGACAAAACTTTTTCTTAGTTGGTTATTGTGTAGTGCCCCATCCCTACATCGTATCCCATTTTCGTCCATGGTGTACGCGATAAAGGAACATTGTCACTATCAATTTGATCAAAACCGATTGGTCGGGATAGATTTAACAGGAACGATTGAATTAAGATCATTTCGTCGTTATGGAATGGCTTCTTTGGAATCAAGTCCCATATTCAGCGGGTTACACCTTGAGGATAGACTCTGCGACTAAGTCTGGAGAGACTTCTCGCTGCTCTGCTTTTTCTTGCCACACTTGCTTCTTTGGCTTTGGGTTTTCTGAATGCGTTTTCGTGAATATTTTCGATGGTTTTCATGGCTTGCTTTCTTCGAACTCACATTTCATATCAAACTCATTTGAATAGGATAGCATTCTGATCAGTTACTTATGCAATTTCAGGTGATCATGTAGGCATCGTCTGAGCACAATCAACCGATCTTTCGCCTCAATCAAACAATCAAGGTGAGTGGCTAACCCTTCTCCCCTTGACCCTCTTATCTTCAATCAATCGATAGCATCATATGAATCAATATGCTAGTTGTAGCCGCAACGACACAAGTGCTTATGTTAAGTGAACTGTTGCACGAATTCTCATGTGCATATGCTATAGAACTGTTACATGCTTAAATTCTATGGATCCAACAATAAACAATAGAAGTATTGAGTTGTTTAGTCTTCGATCTTATCTTGTATTTAGAACTTGTATATATACATAGGTCTATACATATGAAAGATATATGCCACAATATATGATGCTCATTCTTTATTCGACCCAATCCTTTTTTCAGTAAAAGGATTGAGTCGAGTTTAATTGCAATCAATTAGGAGAACAAACAGAAATTATTGAATTATGCGCACTTAGTTCTTACATTTTCTGTTTATCTATTTATGTTTATCTATCTTATCTACTGGCTCGAATTCGAATTTGATCGCCTTCTATACTTCACAAGCAGTCGCTTGTTCAGGGCTCCAACTGCAAGCTTCATGGATAATTTTATTACCTTCACGAGCAAGATCGCGTCCCTCATTACGAGCTTGTACAAATGCTTCTAAAGCTACTCGATTAGCTACTACACCAGGTGCATTTCCTCAAGGGTGTCCTAATGTCCCTTCGTCGAACTGTAGTATTTTACGTATATGCCATAGAACTATGTTAAACAAAGACTGATGCTACGAATAAATGTAGCAAATGATAAGACGGCATGCGCCAAATTCGGTTGAGTTTCTTATGAAATTGTAGACCATGCTTGAATAACTAAGTTTAGTCTAGCACGGTTATGGACAACTTATGCACAAGGGCGATAATTCCTCTAATGGTAATCTGGGGCCACGGGACCGATTCGGCCTAGGGGAAACAAGGTATAGCCGAGCTGGGTTTAAGCAACGGGTAATTCGGAGACTTTCAACGGAGCTCGCTACTTGCGTTGAAAGGATCCTATCTAACCAGACTATGTCCAGGATGGCTAGTTAATGCCAGTGACCTCCATAACACACTATTTTGAGACATTGTTAACAAATTGGTAGGAAAGATTATGGTAAGCCTTTTTTTGTACATCATGCTCTACCGTGGGTAAGTTTTAGCATAATTTACCTTATTTATGTTTCATCAAACTGCTTGCATGAAACTGAAAAGGATGGCTAGAAAGATGACAAAAATATGTTGCATATTTTATCTGAATTCTTGAACCAAATGAGAGCACGAAAAGTAGTTAGCCATGCACTAGTACACATGAACGTACTGATCCTCCCTCTCCACATGTGATATAAATCAGGAGGAGCGTGCAGTCAGGTGACGCCCGTGTGTTTTGAAGCTTCGCTTGTATGTGCGAGGACCTAATCGAATCTTTTTTGAAGACCCCACAACTGTCCAAGCAGAGATGTCTCCACTCTCCCCTATCTAAGGTGTCTGCATATTTTGGTTGTATAAAGGGATGTGATGTATGGAACGGCTATCTCATCGACGTTCATTTTGTAATAGAGTCAGTTTGTAAGCCCGCGTGGTACCTTTGTATCGAGTCTGTAATATGATGTTCATTATCAATAAAGTAAAATTTTCTTCTTTACAATTTCTTCAATTTACTCTATGTACTCTCTTTGTTGTTGTGTTTTGCATAACCTTATGAATGTGCCTTGTGCGAGCGCAACCTAGGCTCGTACGAAATCACGCTCGAAGGACGACTATCGATTCTTCGAAATCGTGGTATGATAGTTGGTAGAGAACCGACTCATGCGTCTCTTTCTACTGCGGTTGAGGGGGTGGTTAGTGTACATCCTCCTCTGGTTTGTGCAAGGGGAGTCGATGACTCATCTTTGCTAGCCAGGGTTTTTGTGCCCGCTTCTGATTCTGGTATGGACGGTGCCGAGGTTCCTTCTTTGGAGACCATTCTGGCCAGGCTCTCTAGCGTACGAGTATTGCTATCGGGTGTCTCCGCTTCTGGGTCTCCTACTCTGGCAAAGATGGTTGGCAGGCCAGTCCTCTCATCTACCGCTTCTAGTGTCAATCTTGTGGAGGATATCGTGTTTCCTTCGATTTTGCCCGTTCCTGATGACGTGGATAATACGGCTGAGATCCTGATCATGACCTTCCATCTGATTCCGAAGTAGGGGATCCAAGGCTTCCTAGCAACAGGTCCCCCTTTCTCCTAGGCTAAGCGTGGAGCTGAGGGCCAGATCCAAACCATTTGAGCTTTGTATGGCTTGGAGCGCATAGCTGAATCTCTCCTTGTTAAGTTTAATTCAGCACAGCAATGCCTCAGCAAGCTTCAATATGCTCAGGAGGCTGATGTAGATGTACTAGCCTTTTTCGAGCGCAACCGTCTGCTCGATAAGTCTATTAAAGGGAAAGTGATCTGTGCTGAGGACATGAGTGTCCTTAGTTGTGAAATTGGCTAGTTGGCTGTGGAGCATCGACAGTTATCTGATGTATCGGCACGACTATCTTCGGAGTGAGACTTCGTCGCTCAAGAGATGATAAGGATTACAACGGAGGTAGAAAAGCTTCAAACAGAATACCAAAGGCTGGAGCTTTGTCTGACTGGCCACACAGAGATCAAGAAGCCATTAGTCAGCTATTAGAGAAGATTAGTGCATCATCTGCCGCTATAGAGGCCACAGCGAGAGATATGGAGGATAGGCTTGCCTCTCATACCCGCCTAGAAGACCCAATCGTCGTAGAGTAGGAAGCAAGACGTGTTGCTCATGAGAAGAAAGAACAACTCATAGGGCTCGCTCGAACATTGTTGGGGTATGATGTGGCAAGCATGTAGTCTTTCTCCTTTTTGTTCCCATCGTGGCAAGCATAGGGGTCGAGCGCCTCAATTTGACCAAGTCCGGTCGGAAGTTGGAGGGATAGGCTTCTCGTTAGTCATGGAGGAGTTACTCCTATTTAATAGGTGAGTGGCTCTTCACCTTTCCTTTTGATAAATCTTATGGCTACAAATAGGGCTTTGGAAAACCCCTTTCTCCACAATCTCATCTGTTTTTCTTCTCTATGCTTGAGCACCTCTTCTTCTCTTATAGCCTGGAGCCTTTTTCTTTGGCAAATCGAGTAGGAGTCATGATAGCGGTTAGCGCCGAGTCTTCAAATTATACAAAGGTTAAAGCGCCAGAAAGTACTCCTGATGTCGCGAGGAACGGCCTCGTATGCTCCCTTGTATGTGGACATTTTTTTAATTTGGGGAGGAACCATAAAGTGGTGAATCTTATAAAAAAGTGGGGTTCTCCCTCTCCTCATTGCTAGTTTCACCTTTCCTGGAGAATAAGGCATGTTGCTGTTGCCTTGCGCGAGGAGGATGTTGGTCTCCTGGTTTGGTTGCTTGCTTGCTTGTCCCCCGTACTTTCTCTTTCATGCTTGCTCAGGAGGAGTGGCCTTGACCTTGGAAAGGGGCTTGGAAGCTTCCCTACAATAGTCCTCTCTTGCAACTTCTTGTCATATTCTCTAGGACGTCTTTCGAAAGAGATTTGGAAGCTCTGGCGGGGCTCTCGAATTCGTTGCTACAGGGTAGGATTTGTGACGTTCTAACCTTCCAGCGGGAGCTGTACGCAAGTATTGGGAACCCAGTTGCGGCAAGATTTCATGTAGAAACAAGTTTTTATATGTGACTAGAACATGTAACAGGTTTTCCTTTTTTATAAGAGTCTCTATTGTCTTATCTTTTGTGATGATGTGAATACTTTTACTAGAGGTATGATGGACATAGTAGAAAATACCTCAACATCCATTTTGTAGAGAGTTTAACATCTTATAAAAGGATATGTTCATATTCAAGCATTATAAAAGAAACTTATTCAAGAGACATGGCATATTGAGGAGCCGCATGTTTCTTTCTTTACTTTTTTTGTTTTTTTTTTGAAGTTGGCCAATGGGGCTTCGGCGGTTAAACGCGCTCCTCGCACATTCCTTTATTGAGAAGAAGATTATGTCAATTACAGCCTGGGCTTTTTCTTCTTCTGTCTTGAGGCTGGAGAGACCGTAGGCTATACTATTTCATCCACCAGATCCGGATGTACCCACATAATTTTGCCTTTCGTCGTCTTGATTATGGTCATTCCGGCCGCATGGTTGCGCGTTGGTGGAAGGATGACGATTTCCATCGTGGCCTTGGGAATCATGACCACTCCGTTTTGGACTTCGACTATCACCACCACATTTCCATATAGGGTTATTTTTGACCAATTAAAAATTTTCTATTAATGTGCCATTAGCATGATTATTATTTATTTTAATTCATTTGCTAGGAATTTATATTTTGGACTAGACTTTTAGTATTAGCATGATTAGACTCATAGAATTAATTCTATGAGCCCAAACTTACCTATTGTCATGAGGGCCTTTAATTAGCTAATTGGCATGGAACCTATTAGAGACTAGTTAAGCCTTAATTAGGTCCAATCCAAAACTTCATGACCGGCTATATATATATATATATATATATATATATATATATATATATATATATATATATATATATATATCACCCACTCCTTCCATTCTCTACACTTCATCTTCTTCCTCAAGTCACCAATCCAACACCTCTCTCAAGCTTTTCCAATTCTTCTTCCATGGAGGGATAAATCTTGGGTGCACAAAGGAAAATTGGAAGGAGCTCTAGCAAGGAGATTGGACCTACTTCTTCTTCCATCATCATCAAATTCGTAGTTCCATAAGGAGGATTCCACCTAGTTATTGATCTCTTTCCTCCCATTTCTATGATAAAATTCTAAATAAATTAGTAGGAGACCTCTCTAGTGGCTAGATCTAACCTTAAGTGGCGAAATAGGTGGTAGAGGACTCATTCCTTGTAGATCTAGAATTTAGAATGGTGATTTGGTGGTAATTAGGAAATGGTGATCATCAAGTGTTTGATACAAGTTCTCAAAAGAGAATTGTGTCATAATTTGGTGAATGATTGTGCCCACGTGTCCCAATTATGATATTGAAGGTTCGTGTCATGATACAATGTGATAAGCTTGGCCAATTTGATAATTCTTATGTAAATGTGCTTCTAAATGATTCCAATTGTGTTCTAATATTTATTATCACATTTACATATGGATTTGGGAATGGAAAAGCGTATCTATGCGTCATGGAGCTTTTGTATCATAATTATGTCAAGTGGATCATATGTATCATAGAATATCATGAACTAAAATTGATATATGTATATACATTATAAATATTAGGCTATAGGATCCATTAGAATCATAGGAATTTATATATATGGGAATGTATATATATGTGTATGTACCTATGAGAGTGTGTGTAAGCCCCCTAATTTTCTACTACGGTTTTTTTATTTAAAATATATGTTTGTATTTATTTTTGTGCTTCGTATCTGCACGTCGCATACGACTTCGCATTTTCGTATTTGCGTAACGTGCAAGATTGCGTTCGTAATTTTTCGACGAGTGCGAATATATGTCGAGGTACATATGTTAGAAAAATATTTTATTATTATAAATTTTATAAATAATTTTATTTTGTATAAAAAGGTTATTTTATTCGTCGTGTACAAATAAATGGTGATTTAGAAACTTTGGTTTAATATTTTGCGAAATGTAAAATTTGCTTATTTAAAATATTTAGTTATTTATAAAAGCTAGATCATGAGGTAATATTTAAGTATTTATAGTAATTTTCGAAATTAATTATTTCCATATTTATTTTACTATGAAAATAATATTTGAGATCTTGTTTTATTCAATATTTGATTAAATATGTTAAATTAAATAGAAAAAGATTTTATTGACTGTATTTAAAATATTTTAAAATTAAGTATAGAATTAAATTGGATTTGGATTTGATTTGAATTGGCTTTAAATCTATTTAATTACATGATGAATTATCTATTGGGTATTTAAATAAAACCCAATTCCAATCCAACTGGGAATTCCCACATCCTATATATAGGCAGGTACTCCTCCATAAATCTTTCACCACCTACGTGCATCGTGTCCATGTTTTCCCCTCCCACATCTTATTCCAAGTATTACAACTACATTATCCCCTCCCCGTGTCGGACACACCCCGACGTCATCGAATACCCGATCCTAACTCTACCCACATCCATCAGCACCCCGACTCCTACGCCATCACCGCAGCGACCAACACCAGCATACCGAAACCGGACCCCAATCATCGCCCATCCCCAAATCATGCTACCCATCCGCCTCCTCCCTGCACGGCCTCGACAACCACCATGTCTGTGCCATCACCGTCACCACCATCAACCAAGATCCGACGCAACCACCATCGACAGAAGTAAGAAAAGGAGGAAGGGAAATAAATCCTCACCGAGCCGAGCAGGAACTCCCCTTCCCAATGCTGCATCCCGCCACGAACGGCGACCGCATCCCCCATCCGCCCTCTTCCGGGAACGCCCACCCGTCCGACTCGCCGCCTCCAGGCGCGCGCCCAGCACCGGCGACCGCATCCCCCACGGCCGCCCTCTCCTTCTTCGGAGAAACCCCGTTCCCGCCACCGCTTCAACCCGCAGGCGCCGAGGTCGTGAATCGCCGCCGGCTCCGCCTGGCAGTGGCGGAACCGTGTATGCCACCTCCGGCGGCCGGTGCGCCGATACCACTCCTTCCTCGAGAGCCTCTTTCCCTTCTACGCTCGAGCCCTCCGCCCTCCAGCGCACGTCCGCCGCGGATCCGCCGCCTCGAACTCCCTCCGACACTGCGCTCGATGCGCCGCCCGACGCGCCACCTCTGCTCGACGCGGCAGCCGCCAAGGTGAAACCCTCTTCCTCTCACTCTTATCTCTCTCTCTCTCTCTCCCTCTCGCTGAACAATTGGGGAAGGGATTAGCTTTTTTTTTTATATATAATACTAATATTATTATAGCTGCTACTGTACAGCTATGGATATTAATATTATATATTATGATATATTATTATTGTTATTATTATTAGTATTATCTATTACTGTTATTATTATTGATTTTTATTATTATTATTGTTATTATTAATATCAGTTTTATTATTATTATTATTATTATTATTATTATTAGTGTTATCATTTACAATATTATTATTAGAAATAATATTTTGTTATATATATGGGTATTACTATTAATACTATTTAAAAGACTAGTAGTATAATTGCAGTATTAATAACTGTATTATTTTAGAAATACTAGAAATATATTTTGGTCAATATTATTATTTCGCATTATTTGATGCTAGTCCAAAACCATTTTGCCTTCAAACATTTTCCAAAAAATTATTTTAACTAGTAAAAAGGGTTTTCAAAATTATAGATAATTTCGAGTATTTCAATAATTATCTTACTAATAAATTACGTGTTATCTTCCTAGAAATCCTATTTTGGTAAACTTATAGTTTTAGCCTAAATTAATTTTTCCGCATTTTCAAATATTTTCAAAAATTATTTTTACTAATGAACATGGTTTTCAAGTATTATACGTAACCTTTCTAAGAAATAATATAAGTATTCTTTACACAAATTTCCTCAAATATCTTGATTTCGACTGATCATATTTTATATTCCCTCGCGACTTTGGACCTCTGCCCCATGACTATGGCAAGTGGACCAAGCAGGACTTGTCAGATTATCGCACACCAGGCGTAATAACAGGCAAGATACCTTGCCATTAAACTGTTTATATTCAGTCTGTATTTATTTTATATATCACTGTTCTTTATTTTCGGTTCTTACAGTTCCTGATTTACTGCCTGTTCAGTGATTAATAATTTACTTTGTTATTATCCTTTGATTGCATGTTGACCTAGAGTTAAGGGACTACCGTTGTAGTGTATTGCATATACCTTGACACAGTTGTACCACGAGGATGTGTGAGATGAGTATCATGTAGAGGTTCTTGCGTGTGGGTTGATCCCCCATGCGCATGCGTTAGGGCTAACTGCTAATAGAGGCGTGTTAGGAGACTTAACAGATAGTAGAGGTACATGGTCATGGATGCGACTTAATAGGTACATTGGGTGGGAAGAACATTACCTGACGTATGGGCTTCTATGCACTTCCCTTATTACCTGTGCGCTCCGCCGGAGACGTAGGTTCCAGGTGCCCTCTGACGTTTTCCAGAGCGTTATGGACGTACCCCCTTCCACATGATGCCCTCTAACGATCTTCGGACGTTACGGACGTAGGCCCATGGTGCCCTATATGGGGACTATGCCGATCCTATTTATAGCCAGGGCTCATGCCTCGAAGGATTGTTTCTCAAATTGCATGTTCACTTTAGTATAGTTAGATTACCTTTTAGTAGTCTTGTCACTTTCTTAGATTGTGGCATATTTTATATTCAGTATTATATGGCATGTTGATGTATCTTGTTACGTCCCTCTGAGGACCTGGTTATCTCGCCAGGTGTGTGTTTCGTGATTTCTTGCAGGTGCTCTAGCTAAGGCCATTCCTTCCTTCGTGATGATTGCTCTTGGACTCGCCATTGCTCTCGCTTGCTAAATTCTTTCCTTGTATATTTTTCATATATAATTTGGTTGGTAGTGGACTTTGTCTCCGCCCAACAATTGTATACATGACAAATTCAAAGTTGCTTTTATACCATTATTTATCTTTGTGGATGAGATTTAGTACCTTGGTTACTGCATTTTACAGCTTATGTATATATACGAGGGTCCATATACTTCGTATGAATACAGCTGGCATGATTACGTTCTAGTCCTACGTATTTTGGGACTGGGGCGTTACAGTGTGTGTAGGATGTCACGCCCCGGTCCCATAGGACTGATCATCCTCGCTAAGGCGTGATTGTAGGGCCTAAAAATCAAGTTGCGCCATGCATTTACTACTCAACAATCAAGTTGTGCCCCAAAAATCAAGCTGCGCCACTAATATGAAGCTCAGAGATTAAATTGCCGCTGATCAAGTTGTGCCATATACTAGACTTTGCCAAGTCATATTGCGCCAAAGTCTACGTGGCGTCTGACATTTAATGCCCATCATTACCTGACAGCACTGACAACTGACAGCACAGTAAACGGAGAAAATCTCTTCGAATCCCTCGAATTGTGCCGCTCGAGGAGATTGGATTGACAGCTGTCCTGCACATCTTACGAGTTGCGCCTAGGCACAATCTAAACAAATTCCTTAGTTGTGCCTAGGTGCAATCTGAACAGACTTCTTTTCAAAAGCTGTCACGTGCCTATGCATTCAGTTGTGCCTAGGCGCAACCCAATCAGGCACAGTTTGACTTCTTGACCGAAGCTCGCACAACCTGATGAAGTTGAGACAACTTACATTCTCAAACATGATGATGTGGCGCACATGCCACTAATCTCTCAAGATGTGTCTACTATTCTGTATACGACCATGCACATCTCAATCACATGATGCCACACGTCTAAATACAGTTAGTACACGATTGATTAACTGAATGAAAGTTGGCACAACATAAGGTTGGCGCAACCTAATGTGGCGCAATCTAGTCTCGCGCACATCAGAATAACTGCTAAAACAGTTATTTCTAGAACTCTATAAATAGAGTTTCCAATCATTGTTAAAGCATCACAGAGATCAAAAACTCTTGCAAAATTGCTACTGCATTCTCCAGAGGCTCTAGTCTTCAAGTTCACATAGTCCAAGGGATAAAGTGATCGTCTTTTGATCAGATTCCAACAGTTGTACTTCCCCAAAATTCAAATTGTACTCTTGTACTCTTTTCAAAAGTTTGTAATAGAACAACTTTTTTTATTTTTGCAAACAAAATGGCGACTCTGCTGGGGACGACTTTCACCTCCGATGAGAAGGTGACAACTCAATGTGACGCTGCGTCGATTGGCAAGACGCAGAAGACTCTGGTTATTCAAGTCAACCAGACAGCCTATGAAGATATGATCAACAAGAAGAGCAATAAGCACACGGCAGCTATCACCAAGAACAAAACTGTGTGGACTCCTATGTCCTCTACGGTTGCTATTGCCCTGGCACAATCTGCTTCTGTTGCCAAGACGCAATCTGCCTCTGTGGCTCCGGTGCAGTCTATGTCCTCTACGGTTGCTATTGCCCTGGCACAATCTGCTTCTGCTGCCAAGGCACAATCTGTTCAAGCTGTTGCTAAGGGGCAGTCTATCCATGTTGCTGCCAAGGCACAACCAGTAGCCTATATTACTAGGGTGCAACCAGTAGCCTATAGCACTGTGGCGCAACCCAAGCAATCAGTTGTTCAGGCACAGTCTGCTACTCTGGCGCAACCCAAGGGAACTAGTCTTTTGACTATTCCCTCTTCCAATTGTCCAGTTCTGAACTTGGAGAAACAATGTTCTAGTGCCAAAACTAGACAGAACAAAGGGAAGGGTCCTTTAACATTTCCTCAACTGGCGCAACCTATGCCTAAAGTGGTGCCACAATAAAATAGAGGGAAATGCTTCTTAGCTAACCCTCTACAAAATAAAGGAAAGCACCCTTTGGTCTTTTCTAAAACTTTTCTAGTTTATAACTCAGAGGAAGATATGTCAGATTCTACTCCTTTAAACAGAGGTCTTCAGACCTCTGCTATGGGAAGGAATACTTATCAAATAGGTGTCTTGCCAACCCTATGGGGAATAGTCAAGATCTTCCAACCATACAAATTTTAAGATCCAAGCAAGGAAAGTTGATGGTATCTCAAACAGAGATACCCGGAGCAGAATTCTCTGATTTACGTGCATATTTCAATAGGCATCCATCAATATCAACTTCGATGAAACGGAAGAATTCTATGCCAAAGGCCACTCTACACCAGAAACCAAAGTTTGACAAGAAGGACATAATCACTTATGCTAATGAGTTAAGTACCTCTTTGTACACTCAGGGAACTAAACATCTGAAGAATAGGAGGCATGTTCCTAACATCATTAAGGAATATGGTCCTCCGACTTCTTCTCGTCCTGTAGTGGTAACTGATCGCCGAGAACGTCTTACACAAAGACGGGAGATTACAGGGATATCTCCTTCACCTCCAAATTACTCTTCAGATCGCCACTGCCTTCATGAAGTGGTCATCAAGTGTTGTTGCCAATCAGCTAGACGATCTGTCTTCGATCGTTTGAACTATGTTTCAACTCCTGAACCTGTAACAGAAGATGAAGACGAGCTATTATATGCTTCTATCAACATGACTTCCCAAAGCACTGGGGGTGGGAAACATCCAAGACGTAATGCATCCCGTAATCCCAGTCAGCAGTACTTAGATCGGATTCATGCATCCAGTGAAGGGGTCTTTCTATACACCCGGTCAAGAAATCAAAATTTGAACCAAAAAGTCTTTAATCAAGAAGATCTCCCCATCGCTCATCTAGAAGAGGACTCTTTATCTGAGTTTGATACAGATAGTAAAAGTTCTGAACAAACTATCTTGTCAATAGCAGCTAGAGAAGTGATGGCATATGCCATTACAGAAGATCAAGACACTTCTAGTCTGGCTAGTCAAGAACAACGAATTGTTGCACTAGAAGACAAGCTGAAGACCATGGATGAGATGGTCGCAAGTATGCACACTATAATCGTAGCTCAACATACAGTACCACCGGTTATAAATCCTGCTACAAATCCAGAGCTTATAGCTTCTTTTGTACCTGTCAATGTCAGTCTGGGGGTACCACCTCCTCAGGTTGCTTCTGTACCAATTCAAGCTGATTCCAGTCAGTCTGGTGATGGGGATGGTAGTTACCACGCTATTCCTTCTCCCAATAATTCTAACCAGCCCACCAACTCCCAAATATCAGGAGATGCTAATGAGGTTGTGAAACTCTTACGCACTCAGTTTGAGGCCTTCAAGCAGAAGGATGGCCTACAAAGACTTGGCATAAAGCAACAGTACCCTACAGAATGGAAGGAGGTTCCATTCCCTCCTAAATACAAGCTTCCAACCATTATGTTGTTTGATGGCAGCACCTCTCCAAGTCAGTACAGCAATCACTTTGAAGTGATGACTGACCAATTACAGTCAAATGATGCTCTCCTTACCAGAGTGTTCGTCGGTTGTTTAGCCGGCGTAGCATACGATTGGTATCATAGTTTGCCAGATGGCTGTATAACTTCTTTTGCAAGTTTCAAGCAAATGTTTTTGGAACGGTTTTATGAGGGAGTCAATGACATGACAATGTCTTCCCTCATTAAGATCAAACAAAGACACAATGAATCCACAAAGAGTTTCATTGAAAGATTTCGTCGAGAGGCACTTAAAATGTCTTTAGGAACTCCATCTGCTGTAACAATAGACACCTACAAATTAAACTTGTTGCCTATTATTAGTATATGGACAGGATCTACACAATTCCAGGATTGGCCTTCTTTCATTGTGAATACCAAGGCGGTAGAAGTCATTGTCGAAAAGTTCAAACAGTTAGGAGTTCAAATGACTCATCAAAACCAAGATGAACATTCTATACCCGGGGGTAATAATCGCCAGAATAACCACAAGGGTAAAGAAACATTGGCTATCAATCTCAAGGATAAGGAGTCATTGGCTGTTAATGTTTCCCAGACAGCACCTACTCCATCAGCACCACCACAGAAAATACCTCGTCCAAAAGAAGAGTATTCTTTCGATAAAGATGATACTTTGAGCATCTTCGATTGCTTGATCAAAAGCAATAAGCTTCAATTGCCAGAGGCAAAACGGCCAGAAGAAGTGGGTAAAACTGATCACCCAAAATACTGTATTTATCACAGATTTATAGGACATCCAACCAGAGCATGCTACGTACTCAAAGGCAAAATCCAGAAGATGGTCAACTCTGGAGTAATTACTCTTCAACAGGATGAGAAGACTGTGATAGCTAATGTTATCTCTGTACAATTTGGTAACTTTCTACTACAACTTGTACAAGATGGTGTTGTCCCCATTCCAAGGACTACTCTCGAAATCGTGAATCTTCCACCTCCTCAAAATGAAGGTCTTGTTCCACTATCAACTAATAGAGGAGAGATTATGTGGATTCACCCAGATCTGGTAGCAGATTTTGAAACGCCTTCCTCTTCTAAGCAAAAGAAGCACTCTAAAACTAAATCCAAGAACTGCAATATGGTATCTTTTGAACCAGTAGCAGAAGAAGAAATTCTAATTGGCACTAGATCTGGGAAACCCTACTTTCGGGAATACCCCGAAACTCAAGAGAATTTTGCCTCATCTTCTGATGTTTCTCCTACATCATCTTCTCCTGCTGAGAAAATACCATCTACTTCTCTGCCGGTGGTTGAACCAACTCCTCCTAAATTGCCATCAGCAGACAAGGGAAAACAACATGTTCGTTTTGACAAAGCACTAAAGAAGTCCTCATCTCGTAGACTCAAAAAGCCATATAATTTTGATATATTGGCTCAATTATCCAATACTCCAGCAAGATTATCAATCTTTGAACACTTACGTCTCTCAAAAGAAACTTGAAAGACGTTAAGTGAAGCTTTGATGCAGGCTGATGCTTGTCTTACTCTTCTCAAAAAGCCTGAAAAGGAGCTAGTCAGCTGTGCACATTGTCATAGTGTATTTAAACTAATGCCTAATATTACTTTTACACAAGATGACATGTTGTTAGAAGACAATCATCATGATCGTCCTCTCTATTTTACGGGGTATGTGGACACCATGAAAGTCGATCGAATTCTGATTGATCCAGGGTCTGCTCTTAGTATCATGCCGAAGTCCTTGCTAGATGCTTTGAAGATTCCAGTGCATAACTTGTCTACAACCATCACTACCATCTTGGGGTTCAATCAAGGAAGAAGTGAACCTTTGGGGAATATACTACTGAAACTTCAAATTGGCAATCTTCGTACAAAGGTGACTTTCTATGTAATTGATAATCATGGGTCATAGAATGCTTTGTTAGGAAGGCCATTCCTCCATGAACACAATATTATACTTTTACTCTCTACCAATGTTTCAAATATGTGGATGGTAATGGAGAAGTCCAAAAAGAAGTTGTAGATCTGAATCCTTTCAAAGGAGTTGAAGCATTCTGCAACGATTCTCGTATTTATAAGGAAGAATTCATGAAGGTGGTACTGGCAATGGACACAGATGAAGAACAGAAGTGTATACCAAATGATACTCTGGTGATTCCTGTCAAAGGGCGTATTTTTGTCCTCAGTCGTCCAAACCACTGACTATCTATCTTCCTTTCCATGAGAAGCAGCTTCCTGGTGATAGTCAGGAACAAAGGGAGCTCACCTCTTCTGAGCCGCTTGTAATCGACCTTCGTCGTAAGAAGCCCCCTCCTCCTTTTCGTTCTTCTTCTCCTCCTCTTGTCATCAATCTGACTAAGCCTACTAAGGCTAAAGTTTCTATTATAAATGATGGTGTAAAAATCAATAAAGCATCTCCTTTGCAATATACTGATGTCTCTTACTATACTTAATGTTATTTGGATATGCTAGATAGCTTTAAACCACTTACAATAGAAGTCGTATCATCTCTACGAATTGTGGTATCATTGGATTCAATACAAGAGTCGTACTTCTTAGTATTGTCTCGAAAGAAAGATGAAAGGCCTATATTCTTCAATAAAAGAAAGGAACAAAAAATCATGCTCTATAATGATAATAGAGATGATACAGAAAGGCTACAATTACGTCGCTATAGTCCAAAATCCAACGCAATCATCCGTAAAATGGGCTATGATTTCAGAACAGGCCTTAACAACGGTAAAGGAAGACGAACTCCTATTAGTATTTCTGTTCCAAAAGGAAAATCACAACAATACCACAGTAAAACGAAACGGGGATTAGGTTATGCTTCACCACTTCCAACTCCAGAACCTTCCGAATCTGATGAAGAAGAACGATCTAACTCTTCTGATTCTATCTCATGGGATTCTGATACCAGCATTGGTCATGTTCATCGGATAACAGTATTTTCTAACATGGTATCTGCCGAATTCTCGGAAGATGATGAAGATGACATTGAAGAAGCTCCAGAAGTGGACCCTTGGGCACAAAGGATAGATAATCAATGGAAACTTCGTTTTGAACAACGAGAACCACCTACTGAGGATTAACTAGTCCAAATTGATATTGGAGAGAAGGGCGTATCACGGCCAATCTTCATTAGCAAAAATCTTTCAGAGGATGATAAACAAGAATTAATTCACCTTATTCATGATTATATTGATGTCTTCACCTGGAATTATAGAGATATGCCAGGATTAGATCCTCAAGTTGCAACTCACAAACTTAATATCTTGCCGAATGCTAAGCCGGTCAAACAACAACAACGATGATTCAAGCCTGAAATGATGGATGCAATTGATGATGAAGTCAAAAAGCTTATAGCTTGCAATTTTATCAGAGAAGAACAGCATCTTGACTGGGTAGCCAACGTTGTACCAGTTTTAAAAAAGATCGAAAAGGTTCGAGTTTGTATTGACTTTTGGGATCTCAATGATGCTTGCCCTAAAGACGAATTCCCTCTTCCAATTACTGATGTCAAGATCGACAATACATGTGGATTCGAACGAATTTCTTTTATGGATGGGTTTTCTGGATATAATCAAATCCGGATGAACCCTAAAGATGAAAAATATACTTCATTTCGTACTCCTCGTGGAGTGTACTGTTATACAGTTATTCTATTTGGTCTTAAAAATGCAGGTGCAACTTACCAGCGAGTTGCAAAAGACTGTCGAATGCTATGTTGAAGATATTGCTGTCAAAAGTCGTCTAAAGGAAGATCACATTCAAGATTTAAGAACTATTTTCAATCTAATGCGCCAGCATCAACTCAAAATGAACCCCACCAAGTCTTTCTTAGGTGTCTCTAGTGGCAAATTTCTCGGCTTCGTCATTACCTCTAAGGGTATACACGTTGATCCCGAGAAGATCAAAGCCATTCAAGAGATGTGTCCTCCACGCAACCTAAAAGAGCTACGAGGATTCCAAGGTCGACTTGCGTACATCAGGCGGTTTATTTCAAATTTATCTGGACATTGCAGACCATTTACTCAATTAATGAAGAAAGGTGTATCTTTCGTTTGGACAGAAGAGTGTCAACGAGCATTTGATGACATAAAGCAGTATTTAATGAGTCCAAGGGTTCTTGTACCACCGATCTCAGAATACCTTTCTTAATGTATGTCCGGGCAATGGATCATTCATTGGGAGCTTTGCTAGCTCAGAAGAACAAGGAAGGTCATGAACAAGCCATCTACTACCTTAGTCGAACGATGATTGGAGCTGAACATCGTTATAGTCCGGTGGAGAAGGAATGTTTAGCCTTAATGTTTGTTGTTCATAAGACAAAACATTACATCATAGGCCAAACTATTCGTGTCATATCCCGAGTCAATCTACTTCGAGTCTTAATGAAGAAGCCAAGTACACTCAATTCTAGGCTTGCTACATGGGCCATATTG
The DNA here is from genome assembly GCA_029216955.1 of Iris pallida. Lineage (NCBI taxonomy): Eukaryota > Viridiplantae > Streptophyta > Magnoliopsida > Asparagales > Iridaceae > Iris > Iris pallida. The sequence continues at coordinate 2,580,692 of JANAVB010019797.1, read as the reverse complement.
TTAGCTCAATATGATATGGTTTATGTTCCTCAAAAGTCTGTGAAAGGTCAAGCACTTGCTGACTTCTTAGCAGCTCATCCTGTCCCCGAAACATCTAAACTATATGACGAGATTCCAGATGAAACATTGGAATCAAATATGATCTCAGAAGAATTTCCTACTTGACGATTGTTCTTTGATGGAGCTTCTAGAATTGGAGGTACTCTTATTGCTGTAGTGGGAATTATTTTTGTTTCACCAGATGGATTAGTTATTCAAAGGGCTTATTCTTTAGACGAATCATGCTCTAACAATGTAGCATAATACAATGCCTTGCTCATTGGACTCCAATTAGCCAAACGATTGGATATTGAATATCTCGAAATATATGATGATTCTAAGCTGATTGTTAATCAGGTTAGAGGCATATATGAAGTACGACATCAAGATTTGATACCATACCACGAAGCAGCAACCAGGATAGCTTCTTCGTTCAAAGGGTTCTTCATCGAACATGTACGTCGTGCATGCAATACAGAAGTTGATGTCTTAGCTAACCTAGCTGCGGTATTGGCAGTGCCAGTCAAAAGACAACAAATGGTTGTTATCTCTAATAGAGAACTATTTTGTGTTGAAAACAACCACAACTTTGAATTCAGCAATCTAACTGAAGTCAATGTCATTAGCGAGGACTGGAGATCACCTTTCATTGATTTGCAGTACATGACATATTGCCAGAAGATCCTAAGGAAGCTACAAGTATTCGTCGCCGATCGCTTCGGTCCTATTATAATCATACTACTAAAACTCTTTATCGAAGAACTTTTGATGGGTTACTTTTGAGATGTCTCGCTGGTGATGAAGCAAAACAGATATTACGCGAAGCTCATGATGGCATTTGTGGAGCACATCAGCCTGGTCCTAAACTACAGGATTGTATTCGACGTATGGGCTACTACTGGCCCTCTATGGTATCAGATGCTATTGACTATGCAATTAAATGCCGTGCATGTCAAATTCATGCAGATTTCATTCATCAACCATCGAAATTTCTTCATTCGACTGCTGCCTCATGGCCCTTCGAAGCTTGGGGCATAGATATAGTTGGCCCTATCAATCCTCCTTCATCTAAAGGACATCGATTCATCTTAGCTATAACCGATTATTTCTTCCAGTGGGCAGAAGCTATACCTTTGGCTGAAGTAAAGACTAGTAGTGTCATCAACTTTATCAAACATCATGTGATATACAGATTTGGTGTCCCTCGCTGAATCATCCATGATACTGGGACACAATTCGTCAGCCAGAAGTTTAATAGGTTCTGTGATAACAACAGAATCAATAATGTTGCCTCTACGGCCTATAATCCTGCGGCTAACGGATTAGCTGAAGCATTCAACAAGACCATTATCAAACTCCTTAAAAAAATTATCTCTATTAACGAACGTAATTGGAGTGATAAACTTGGATAATGTCTATGGACATATCGTACTACAGTCCGTAATCCCACAGGTTGTACACCTTTTTCGCTAGTATATGGATGTGAAGTTGTCTGACCGCTGGAAATTCAAATTCTTTCATTGAGAATCGCCATCGCTAATGAACTTACTACAGAGAATAATGATCTTCTTCCCCTTCAAGAATTAGAAGCGCTCGATAAGAAAATGTTACTGGCTCAACAACACATTGAACTTTATCAAGCCCAGATTTCAAAAGCTTTCAATCGCAAAGTCAGAGTGCGAACATTTCAGGAAGGCGAGCTAGTTCTTACAATCAGACATCCTATGACTATGACTCATATAAGCAAAGGCAAGTTTGAGGTAAAATAAAAAGGTCCATATGTGGTAAATAAGGTTTTCTCAAATGGAGCCTATCAATTAACAGATATGGATGGCAGAGTTGCTATGATGCCTATCAATAGCAAATTTCTCAAAAAATATTACGTATAAAAGCAAAATGTATTTTATTTCAGAGACATGATATAAATAAAAGTTTTTTATTCAAAAGCAGAATGGAGTTACATAGTATTAAGGACGAGGAGGAGGTCCCGATCCTTCATGATTAAATACATAGTTTGCCAACAGTTCAAAAATCTCATTGTCTGAACTCATAAAAACTTACAAGCAGCCATCCTCAATGCCTCTTCTTCGGCAGTCTTCCAGGCTCCACTAGCTTGGCAATCAAATCCTGTCTTAGTGCAGGAGCAGTTGAGCCTTCACCCCTTTCTTTCTGAGGAGGCACTAAAGGCTCAGCAAGGGGCGTCTCGATCTTTCCTTCAATCTTCGGAGTAAGCAAATCTTTGGAAGACATTTTATACAGAAAGAAAAGAAATGGACAATATCTACGAAAGTTTTATTCTATTTATAGACAGAACAACTAGATATACAACCTCAAGAACTGATGCGAGTTTTTGAAAGAAGCCCAACTATTCGTCCATTTATAACTGTTCGTTCATTTAACTGTTCATTCATTTATAACTGATCATTTATTGTCCTTTCTTTGAAAACCGACGTGATTGTTCATTCATTTATTCTCTTCCTCGAGAGTCGAAATGACTGTTCATTCATTCAGTATCTCTTCCTCGAAAATCGAAGTGACTGTTCACTCTTCATAACAAAAATTTACATCCCTCACACCCATAAATTCCAATTATTTACATCAGCAACTTGTCACATCCATATTTTTCCTGGATTCTATTTTTCGTATCATCATATCAAAATCAAATCATAAAGGAGAGAAAATCATTCTTTATTCCTTCTTTAAAAACATAGATACATCATAATGGAAATCTATTACATCTCGGATTTTCGTTCTAAATATAACAAATGAAGGTTTATTATATCTTTGGATCTTCTTGTTGGTACCAGTTCCTTGTCATCTCGTCCTGAAGCAGCGAGCAAGACAACGGAATCAACTCTGGTCTTCTCTCTCAGAAAGACGAGAGGAGAATCACAGAGTACAGTAGCCCAAAAAAAGCTGCTGTCAATACAACTGGTGGAGAAAAGATGACCCGTCATGGGAATTAGGAATGAGATCACCCTTATGATACGATTCCTAATTATGTCTCTCCACCATCCAACTCTCATGTATAAAGGCTCTTCCTACCATCTGAGGAAGACCCTTTTGGAATACAGAGAGTCCTGAGCTATCTAATTTGAGTGTCAGAATCATATGAACTGTCTGATGTGGGTGTCAAAAAAATTCTCTTCATAGCATCAAGATCGCCGATACCAGTTTTGAAGAAGCTTGCCAACCAAACTTCTTCAAATATTAACAAAGAAAGAAAAGTTAGTCAAATCTATCAAAACTGTGCGTCGATCAACAGACACATATCAACAGTGTGCGTTGATCAAACAGGCACATATTAATAGTGCACGATTCTGATCAAAGTCAGACACTGATTGCAGTGTGTGCTTCTTCTCAGAATTTCAAGCGCGCATCTACAACCTATGCTTCATTTTTACAAATTAACACCTATCTTCACAAAAAAATGGTGCAAAGTAAAATGCTCATGTGTGAAAACCATTGTTTCTTTGCTGGAACTTACCAACTTCTGATGGTGCAGCATGCAAAAGAATAGCATCAGGTTGAAGTGGCGCAAGTGAACTTGTGGATGTTAAATTTTTGCTGAACAGTGGGACCTTGTGAGAAGTCATCTTCTAATAAAAATGAGAGAGCATGAATTCTCTTTCCTTTCGTTTTGGTTATCCTTTTAAAAGCGTTGAAGATATGAATAATACGTTGTTCTAGGAGTTTATTTCGGGAAAGAACTAAACAAGAGGTGCTCTTAACCATATGATAGCTGCCATGTGTGTCTCAAAGAAACAGTGAACATTGAATTCGTCAAAAGAGCATATCTACATGCGCCACTTGGAATCACAGCCGCACAATAATGATGTCAGAAATTATAAATTTCATTTCATAAAGAGGGGTAGACCCCTACAGACAAGTAGGAGAAGACACATAAAAAGAAAATAAAAGCTGGCACGCTTTCACATTATTTCTTTTTCTCATCTTCATTGGTCTGACGAAGGGCAGCGTCCAATTCTTGCATGTTGTGGATCCCCGAGCGACACATCAGATTAAGGAATCCCTACGAATCGCCGCGCTCTTCAGAGGAAAGTGATGGCCCACCACTCGAGTGATTGAAGACTGTTGGATTTAAACCAAAACAGTCTAAGAAATTCACCGCCCTCAGTGACGGGTCAGCCTCCAACAAAAAAGTTGTAGGCGTGACATCAGGTTCCGCTTCAGAGGACTTGATTTCATGTCAGCATTTGTCTCCATCTCCTTCTTCTTAGGTGCCATCGAAGTACAGAAGTGAAGAATAAGTACAAGGACCAGCCCCTATATATATAAACCTAAATTGACCCTTCATATTCCTCATGGGAAACTGAAAATCATTAATGAAACTCGGGAAGACGAAGAGGAGATCGAGTGTTTTCGAGAAAAAAATTTAATTATGACGGGTGGGCATTGACTGGCGCAATCTAAGTCAAAAGTTTCATTATTCAAAGTATTTCAAAATTTTAAAATCTTCTTAAAAGTTTTGAAAACTTTGAAGGGGATCTTGTAGGGCCTAAAAATCAAGTTGTGCCATGCATTTACTACTCAACAATTAAGTTATGCCCCAAAAATCAAACTGCACCACTGATATGAAGCTCATAGATTAAATTGTACCGCTGATCAGGTTGTGCCATATACTAGACTGCGCCCAGTCATATTGCGCCAAAGTCTACGTGGCGTCTGACATTTAATGGCCATCATTACCTGACAGCACTGACAATTGACAGCACAATAAACGGAGAAAATCTCTTAGAATCCCTCGAATTGTGTCGCTCGAGGAGATTGGATTGACAGCTGTCCTGCACATCTTATGAGTTGCGCCTAGGCACAATCTAAATAAATTCCTTAGTTACGCCTAGGTGCAATCTGAACAGACTTCTTTTCAAAAGCGGTCACGTGCCTATGCATTCAGTTGTGCCTAGGCGCAACCCAATCAGGCACAGTTTAACTTGTTGACCGAAGCTCGCACAACCTGATAAAGTTGAGATAACTTACATTCTAAAATAGGATGACGTGGCGCACATGCCAATAATCTCTCAAGACGTGTCTACTATTCTGTACACGACCACGCGTATCTCAATCACATGATGCCACGCGTCTAAATACAGTTAGTACACGATTGATTAACTGAATAAAAGTTGGCACAACATAAGGTTGGCGCAACCCAATATAGTGCAATCCAGTCTCGCGCACATCAGAATAACTGCTAAAATAGTTATTTTTAGAACTCTATAAATAGAGTTTTCGATCATTGTTAAAGCATCACAGTGATCAAGAGCTCTTGTAAAATTGCTATTACATTCTCCAGAGGCTCTAGTCTTCAAGTTCACATAGTCCAAGGGATAAAGAGATCGTCTTCTGATCAGATTCCTACAATTGTACTTTTCAAAATATAAATTATACTCTTGTACTCTTTTCAAAAGTTTGTAATAGAAAAACTTTTTCTGTTTTACAAACAGTGATGCCGTACGAGCCTAAATTGTGCTCGTGCAAGGCGGGTTACATAACGACGGGTTACAGGCTAAGCGACGGGGTCATCGCACAGAAGTCCCAAAGCAGAAACATTGATTAATACCAGCAGAAACTTGAAACAAAACATAAGTCATTCAAAATGCTCTTTATTGATATTGAAACAAAGAATACATAGGTGGGCACGAGGCTAAAATTACAATCACTCAAGCTCACTCTTCTCACAATACAAGTCACTCTGCACTCTCTCATCTATCAATACAATTTGACGAGCCAGCAGATGCTTCAGATAGGCGATGTCAATACATTATGTCCCGTATAAGTCCAGACTCCATACGGCCATGCGCTTCGAAACGCCAAGGAAATCCATGCCTCGACGCATCCAAGCGAGCTCCGCGCCAACGAGCTTCTACCTGTTCCTGTACATAAAAATTATATGGATGTTAATACTCAATTATACTGGTGGTGTGAGCTCCTCGCCCACCCATACAAAACAAACGCGTTCATTTACTTTTGTGCAGCATAACCCTTTTTTATTGTCTTTCTACTCTTGCCTTAAGATCAGTTTTAGGAGATAGACTCTCGGCCTATTTTGTGTCTCTAGACCATGATCGTGCCTTACACTAACAACTTACTTATACTTTGCCTCTAGACCCTTCTCGTGTCAACAACGTCAACTTATCAAGTCGTGTTTGCCTTTTGGCCCACTTAGAGACGAAACTATACGATAATACCCAATTACCATGTGACTGTGCTACAAGTCCATATTGCTAACATCGTATCATGAGACCTTATTTGTGTCCATATTGAGGCAGAGCCTCGCAACTCAGTGTGACTTAACCATATTGCCGCCTCGCGGCCCTTGCCGCTTTAATCACCAACTGACTCAATCAAGACTTGTGAACTTAGTGTCACTCAACCGACTTTACCTTACGGCGCTTCCTGACTTAAACTCGAAACAACTCAAGCCCAACTTATACAACTCTATGCCAACAACTTAATACTTGATGCCACATCTCATGCTAAAGCACGTGTCTGCGTTGTAGCTAAATCTTAGGCCCAAATATTGTGTTCTGATCGTGCAAACATTCAACTCGACTCGTTGATACCGTGCACACAGTACTCGACTCAATCCAAAGGCATACACGTGGATCGTCGCTATTATGCCGACTCATCTATATGAAGGGCCACTGGCATCATAAGCCATACCCAGACAAAGCTAAGTATAGGATGGCCCGGCCAAAGCAAGTAGCGAGCCCCAATGACCGTCTATCACCTGGTTGCCTGCAGCATTAGCTATACCTGTTCCTCCTAGGCCGAAATGATCCTGTTGCCCCAGGTTGTCCTTCTGAAGAAACAATCGCCCTCGTCGATAAGTTGTCCAAATGACCATGCAAGACTCGACTCTAACTAACGTCTTACACAGTCATTCTTCTAGTGTTACCACCTCTTCAAGACCAAATTCAAGACTTCTAGCATTTGAGACCGCCTCGACGACCCATGGTCGCGAGTATACTTCCATGTTGCCCTATCATTTTTACTCAACTCAGGAAAGCCTTATTTTATAGCCCTTTTTCCAAACTCAATTTGAATCAACCGTAGATTGTGCCTTAAAACACTAAGTCTGTGACATCGTGCCTTAAGCCAACTTATGTTCTATGCGATACTATCACCCAACTCATACTCCATATGACGAGCTTTGAGACTGTAGGACTATGTGGTTATACCCAGTTGTAGAACTCGTGGGACCATGCTTGCTACTACTCCGATAGCCTAACATAAATTTTGCCTAACTTAATCGTGTAACAACTTGACGAGCAAAGACTGCGTCAAGCCTTGCATCGTGGGAACGTGCCATGCACACATTCGACTTTGAACAACCAAGATCTTTACTTATGCTAAAAGTCGTGCGATGCAACTTAGCATGTGGGGCGAGCAAAGGCTATGCCAAGCCATAGACGCTGGAATCGTGTATGTTTTATCATGTATTTATGCGGGCGACACCTATGACTTAGGCTAATTCATAGCTTTGTGGTGAAGACCAACTTTCTTTCTTCCAAGCCATATAATGAAGGACCGAGTGTCATTTTGAAAGCCATCATGCAACATTTCTAAGCCGGTCGTGGGACCTTTCCATATTCTAACTCAGTTTGACCTGACTTGGGATTATTTCCTTAGCTATGTGGATTCGTCTCTTTTATTATCAAGCCTACTCGTGCATTGAAAACTTTTATTTTATTAGTAAGAAGGCCAAGCTGAGGTAAGTTTACCGAAGCTACCCACCTGAGCGAGGAGTCGCCTCGACCGAGCGGGACTTCGAGCAGGCCGTTTCATGGCTAAGTCCGAACATCGTCGACATTTCGATTCCTCCGATTGACTGAGCGGGACGGGGCACTACATCTAAGGGTGTGTCCTTACACTTAGACTAATGTGTGTGTGTGTGTTTTGGAGAAGTATGTATCAATGGCATCTAGTCTATAGTGTGTGATATATGTGGACAACAGTCCTATATATAGGACAAGGCAGTGTATCAGTGTTGTATATTTAGTGTATGTGCTTGCTGTCACTGTGGGCTATTTAGTAGCAATAGTCTAGTATAATGCATGTGTATGTAGTGTAGTATAAGGATGCAGGGGATGTGAATTAGTTGCAGGTGCTATTTTGTCTACACTATGCAAGGGGGAATCTGTAGGGAGTATGTTTAGGCAATTTGAGAGAGGGTATATGTGTGTAACAAGAAACAGGTTATGCAGTAGTTAACAGGTTTGTGTGTGTATAAGGACCAGTGGCTTGTAGGAGTGTTTGTGTTCTAGTACAGAGCACTAGATACTGTTGTATGGCAGCAGTCTGGAATTATACTGTAGAGAGAAGTATACAGCTCAAGCATACTTGGGTATGTGTGTGTCATAAATTATCAGTGTGTGTGTCATGTATAGGATCAGTTAGGTAGCATTATGAGTGTTCTTGTGTGTGTAGGAGTAAGTGTATAATAGTGTCAAAGGTGAGCCTGTGTATGGGGCGTAACCCAGTCAAGTATACTCACGTGTGTATATGCTTATATGTGTGATTATATATAGTGCATGTGTGGAAACACTCAAGTATTAGTGAGCAAGAGAGTGAATCAGTTTGTGTATTCGTATGGTGAACCAATAGTGTCTATGTGATACAGGTGAATAGAGTGTTAAGTGTAGGAACTATATTTGTGCAATGTGTGTGTGTGTCTAGGCATCCTATCAGTACATAAGTTAATGCAGGTGCAGGAAGAACAGTAGTAGACTGTAGGAGCAGCTAGATTTGCATGTACAGTGCATAGGACAGCTCTAGTGTGTGTGTCCAGGTATCTAGAATAACAGTCCTGTGTGCTCACTAAAGGAACTGATACACATGTATCAGTTAGTAATGTGTGTGTATGTGTGACTGGGTTGAGACATGGTTTCAGTTATGAATTGGGGAATACTCCTTATATCAGTGTACTGATATAAGTATTAGTTGTGTAAGAGTATAGCTTGTGTGTGTATGTATCTATTAGAATGTGTGATAGGTATCAGTCCTAATCTGTAGTTTGTGACTGGATCCAGTTGGTTAGAGTAGGGTAGCAGCAGTATCAGTGTAGGTGCAGGTAATGTGTGAGTGTTCAGCAGTAAGGCTAGTGTGCAGAATGCTGTATATAGGTGTAGACATCAGGTAGAAGTAGGGGCAACTGCATTTGTGAAAGAGGGAGAAGTGCAGCTATATTGCTAGTCAGTTAAGAAGAGCAACAGCTGCCTTACTCTTTGTACATAGAAAGAGCAGTGAGGCAGCAGCAGTAGTCATATAGGAAATGCACAGCAGCTAGCAGCATTAAAGACCAAGGCAGCAGCAGCAGTTAGGGATAGGGAGATATTTTCTAATGTGTAATAAGAAATTGGTAATGTGAGTCAGTGGGTTGTACATTGGTGAAGGTAGAAAGAATTGCGTAGTTGCAGCAGTTGTAGGTAGACAGTCTAGCAAATAGGAAAAGGAGACAAATCTGGTATGAAAATACAGTTGTAGAGCAGCAGTTGCAGTAATCTGTAGAGCATTAGTGTATTGCTCCGTCCCACTCAGTCAATCGGAGGAATCGAAACGCCGATGGCGTTCGGACTTAGCATGTAACGGCTATTTCACTTAACAAAATGCCTAAAATTGGTTTTTGAAAGAAAACAAGAAAATGTACAAAAGTACAAATTATTTCTGGAAAGTATTGCTATGAAAGTCTGATCTGAGAGCGATCACTTTGTTCTTTGGACCATACGGTGATGATGAAGAAAACTGCTTGAAGATGATGAACAATCGGAAGAACTAAGTCACCAGAAAGGTATCGAACAACGACACTGATGGCACAGTCGAATGCTTTTCTGCTTTGCTTCACCCCCGTTCTTGAGAAAAAGTTGAAGAAATGCTTCTGAAAATATCACTCTGAAAGTATGAGTTTTCTCAGAATCTCCTCTCATGTATCTCTCTTGATCTCTTGATGGCCTTGTCTGTGTTAAAAATAAGTCTATTTATAGACTAGACCCTCTGTGCGTAAAAAGCAATATAATCGGGTCTCTACGCAAGCAACTGTCACCCATGATTGAAAATCAACTCTACGCGTGAAGACATGTGTCCCATAACTTCAGCAATATAGGCAGAGCACGTACACACGTTCCTCGATAAGTGTGGCATAAAAGCCATGTATGCAGCCCATGTTCTCACATAGCCAGAAAATATTGGGCATAAAAATGACCCAAAATAGACTTCCTGCGTAAAGTAGCAGACAGGGCGTAAAATAGCCCAAAATAAACTTCCTGCGTAAAGTGGCTGAAAAATAGCCTTGAGTGTAAAATTAGCTCAAATAAGCTTCACGCGCACAACAGCCTTGAGGGTAAAAAGCTCGAATAGCTTTCGTACGTAAAAGAAGCAATCTCTTGAGCGTAAAGTAGCCCATCTGCACACTAAACGACAAGTATTGGATTTGGTGTAAATCAAATCTTCTCGGCTTCTGTGCAAACCTCTGTCAGAAAATCATTATGTCAGAACAGTATCACGCGCATTAAATGCGATATGGATAGCCTGTCTCCAGCGTAAAGTTTCGAGGATGGCTTTCGCGTAAAGTATCTCGCGTAGAATTTTACTCTGTTTGATCTCTGCGTAAAATCTGAGTCTGACTCAGTTTGACTTGCGGAAAGCTCTCAACTTCTTTGACTTGGTCTATGAAGTACTTTTTACGCTCCTACAACGGCGACTTGAAGGCTCGTTCGGTCAAGGCGACTTCTCGCTCGGGTGGGGTAGTTTTGGTGAACTCGCCTCATCTTTGCCTTCACATAATAAATCGCATGTTTTCAACTTGCACAAGTAGGCTTGATAATAAAAGTGACAAATCCACATAGATAAGAAAATAATCTCGACGGGTCGAATTGAGTTAGAATATAGAAAGGTCCAACTGTTGGCTTAGAGTTGGTGCACGGCGTGCTTTGAAAATGACACTCGGTCCTTCGTCCCGTGGCTTGGGAGAAGGAAAAGTTGGTCTTCGCCACAAGCTAAGAGTTAGCCAAATTCATAGGCGTCGCCCGCATAAATGCATCATAAAGCGTGCACGGTCTTATCGCCCAAGGCGTGGCATAGCCTCTGCTCGCCGACGGGTTAAGTTGTATTGCACGGCTTGTGGCATAAGTTTAGGCACCCCCAAATGACTTTGTTGTCCAAAGTCGAACGCGTGCACGGCACGTTCCTACGACGCAAGGCTTGACGCAGCCTTTGCTCGTCAAGATGTTGCAAAGTAAGTTAGTCAAGTTATGTTAAGCTATCAGGAGTAGTAGCAAGCACGGTCCTATGGGTTCTACGACCGGGTATAACCATATAGTCTCACGATCGTAAGGCCCGTCATATAGAGTATGACTTGGGCGGTGGTGTCACATAGAGTTTCAAGTTGGTTTGAGACACGATGGTACGGATTTAGTTTTTTAAGGCACGGGCCGCGGTTGATCCATTGAGTTTGGAAAGTGTTTCAAATATTTGTTCTTGAGTTGAGTGAAATGATAGGCTAAAAAAGAAGAATGGTCGCGACTGGGTCGTCGAGGCAAGAAAGAAGAATGCTCGCGACTGGGTCATCGAGACAAGGTCTCAGATGTGAGAAGTGTTGAACTTAGCCCTGAAAGAGATGGTAACACTAGAAGTAGATTGACTGTGTGAGACGTCAGTTCGAGTCGAGTCTTGCATGGTCATTGGACAACTTGTACAAGGTAAAATAAATTATTTCTCGAACGGCGACCCAAGCGGCCCATGGAAACCGTTGCGATGGAGACATTTGTAGCTGTGCTGGATGACCGTAAAGGTTAGCGGGGACTTGCAGCGGAGCTAGCTACTCGCACTGGCAAGGAGCGTCCGTCTAATCAAAAGCTCAAAGGGAGTCCATTATAGCGCTGGGCGCTAGTGACTAGTTCATATAGATGAGTCGGCATGGGCGGCGATCCGCATGTATGCCTTTGGATTGAGTCGAGTATTGAGTGCAGTATATCAAGGAAGTCGAGTTGAATGTGTAAGTATAGGTGGAACATAAAATGTTGGACCTAAGATTTGGTTGCAACGTAGGCGACGTGCTTGGGCACGAGATGTGGCACCGAGTCTTATGTTGTCGGCATATAAGTTACATAGTTTGGATGTGAGTTGTCTTGAGTTTAAGTCAGGAAATGCCGTAAGGCAAAGTCGGTCGGGTGATACTTAACCCACAAGTCTTGATTGGGTCAGATGATAATTTAGTAGCATAGGACCACGAGACGGCGATATGATTGAGTCTCATTGAGTTGCGAGGCACGGCCTCAACAAGGAATTATAGCACGATCACACGGGAATGGAGTCTTATCGCGTAGTTGAGTCTCTAATTTTAAGCCGTAAGGCAAGCACGACTTGATTCGTTAACGTTGTTGAGTTGATGTTGCGTTGCAATCACGAAAATGGTCTTGAGACACGAAATATGCCAAGGCGTCTGTCCTAAAACTGATCCTAAAGAAAGAGTAGAAAGACAATCATAAAGGGACTATGTTACACACAATGTAAATTAACGTGTTGGTTTCGTATGGGTGGACGAGGAGCTCATTCCACTAGTACAGTTGAGAACTGCCACCCACATAGTTTTTCATGTGCAGGCACAGTTAGAAGCTCGTGGCGCGGAGCTCACTTGGATGCGTCGAGGCATGGAGTTCTTTGGCGATTCGAAGCGTGCGGCCGCATAGAGTCAAGACTTATACGGGACATAATGTATGGACGTCGCCTTCCGAAGCATCCGCTGGCTCAAGACATGTACTGAGAGGTGAGTGAGAGCTGAGTGACTTGTAATGTGAGATGAGTGAGCTTGAGTGAGCTTGAGAGACTTGTAATCTTGGCCTTGCATCCCATTGTAACCTTTGTTTCAATATCAATAAAGAGCTTCTTTGAATAACTTGTATTTTGCTTCAAATTTTCGCTGCTATGATTCAATGTCTCTGCTCGGGACTTCTGTGCGACGACCCCGTCGCAGCCGCTGTAATCGGTCGTTATGGAACCCGCCTTGTACGAGCACAATCTAGGCTCGTGCGGCATCATGCCTTAGCGAGGACGATCGCTCCTACGGGAGCGGGGCGTGACATAATAGTATCAGAGCACGGCTTTACGTCCTTGGACTTCGATTGAATTCTTTAACTCCATTGTTTCCGCAAACCCTGAATTGTTGCTTTTGCAAAGTTAATATCTTTGGTGCGCTCTCTCTCAAATGTCCCACGGGATGTCCATACAATAAGTCTAAATAATTTGCAAAACATAAGAGAATAGTATTTAATAAAACAAAAAGATGGTTTACGTAAGCACGGTTGGCTACGGGCTGGGCATATACACCAAAGTTGCGTCGACCTTAGCAAAGTCGAGTACAGGATTCGTAATGTTTCGAGCAAGAATGAGTTAGACTCGATTGACTAAATGAAATGACTATCGATAGAGGTGCTATCGAACGACGATAACGCTGGTGCGATATAGATGAGCGTGCGTGGAAATTCGAGGAATAGTTCGAACGGAAAATTTAAAGAAGTTGATTTTGATTCGAATGATGGTTTTGAGGATTTGTCAAATGACTTCATCCCTGAGTGGTGTCTGCAATAGCCTCAGGAATGTCGATTGATCGATTGAGGATACAGGATATCGATAAGTCTATCAACAAGCGTTGCACATATGCAAAGCCTTAGATCGTGTACGATGGAGTGAGTTGTTGTCTTGAAGTTTGATAAGTTTATTCGAACGACCTAGAAATTGACACGCACGGAACGTGCACGGGATTGAGGATTGCGCAAGTATGAAATACGAAAATGATTGAGTAGGTAAAATCAAATCGAAAAAAGTTAAGGTATAGCGAATGGATGACTTGATCGAGGAAATTGATATGGATCATATACGAAAAGTTAGCACGACAGGTAGATAGTGTGCATGAATGGTTTGATTTTAAAGTTACGCGAATGACTCTAAGGATTGGATTGAATGTTGCTCGATGATTGAGTTAACAAAGAACGATGCAAATTGAGGAAATACTGTAGAAGCATGGAAAATATTAAGGAAAATGACCTATGCGGCCAGGGAACCCCATGCGGCTCAAACAACCCATACGGCACAGAAAGACTATGCGGCTCAGGAACTATGCGGTCTGAAATATTCCATGCGGCTCAGGAGACACGTGGCGTAACAGCGCTCCCCTTCGACCCATACTACATTAATTACTGTGACGGCTGACAATTCTGAAAAAGTGACAGCTCTGATACAAAAGAAGTAATCATGACCCTGTCATATGACAGCCCCCTAGGGAAGAGAAAAGATCTCTGACACAAATCCCCCGAGATCCATAAAATGCAACGTGGCCTTGATCACGTGGACGATCATATGCGGCTCGAGCGAAGACTTCCCATGCGGTTCAGAACGAAGCCGCTCCATGCGGCTCAGGCCGAGACAGCCTCATGCGGTTCAAACAGAGGCCTTCCCATGCGGTTCAAGAGGACCATTTCCATGCGGCCTAGGCGGATGCATCCATATGCGGCTCGTAATGATCATCTCCATACGGTTCAGGGGTTCGAAGGGGGGGAAGCCACTACCCGAGCAGCCATGACACGTGGCCCTAACCTTATGCGGCCCAAAATCTTATACGGCTCAATCGTCATGCGATTTAGATCCTCCCAGTGGCTCCTAGGACACGTGTTCTAAGCCAATCAATCTCCCAGATTTATTGCAATCAGAGATTGGGTCAAATCTCAATAATCTGGGACACGTGGCAGGAGAATAAATCAAATTTATTCGCAGATATCAGAAGATCATTATGAGGAAGATTTATTCCAATCAGTATTAATTGCTGATAAGATTTGGTGTAATCTATACTTAATGGTCTGGATTCGTCACAATCAAAATGAATGGCCTAAATTGACCAATCCACAGGCCGCCGCCATCTCCAAGAAGCAATCATTTGCAACCCTAATGATCACATCTCATTCCTATAAATAGTAGGGTGACATTCCCCTGCGAAAGAGAGAGGAGACACACAGGCAGAGAGATACAGAGAAGAGTACACATATAGAGAGAGAGCACCAGAATACTTGGAGAGGAGAAGCAGAGAAAGCAAAGAGAGCATTTCTTCCAATGCCAAGCAATCTTCTGGAGCCAAGGCTACGTACCGATCGTCCAAGGAGTAAGGCAGAGCTGTCGTCGCTTTCCCGAGCCTCTATTGTCACCCCCCAGAATCTAAAATAAACAATTGTACTTAGATTGTTGTACCTAGGTTTTCGTCCCTAGGCTTTCTTTGTACAAGCGAGTTTGTAACGTGAAGTAAAAGTCCGGTCCTCCGATAATTGTTCTGTTCTTTTATATTTCATGGCAAACACGATGGCGACTCTGCTGGGGACAAACTTCTCTACGGCTGAGGAGTTGGTGACACAGTCGGATGCAACCAAGCTTGGCTCCACGCAATAGAAGATGATCGTCCGTTTCGACCAACAGGCGTTCGAAGAGATGCTCTCTGAAGGAAGTGCTGGCCCGATCCAGAAGCGAACCCACACAAAGAAAGCTCGCTGCGAGTGGAGGCCGAAGTCATTCGCTCCTCCACAAGCTCTGGACGGGGTACTCTCTGCTGCCCAAGACGGCGAGAGCGATTCTCATGCGGCTCCACTTCGAGCCATAGGGAACTCTGCTGTTCCCAAGTCCAGCAAAGGAAAATACTACGATGCTGGACTTGCAGGGGCAAAGAGTGACTCTGTGCGTCCCAAGAAGAAGCCGAGCACTCCTGCAAACCACATGTAGGAGGCTTATGAGGGTAGATCCACCAGCCGTATGAAGAAAATCCATGCGGCCAGATCATCCAGCCGCATAAAGAAGAATCATGCGGCTGAGACTTCCAGCCGCATGAAGAAGGCCTATGCGGCTACGCCTGCTAACCGCATACAGACCACCGAAGACAGCTGCATAACGCCTACTCCACGCGGCTCCGTCTTCGACCACCTCTCTTATGGTCTTGATCTCTTGTTCTTCCAAGAAGACATGCCTGACTCTCTCCAATATCACTTAGACTCTTCCTGCTATGTGCCTTTACGTACTAGAGCGAAGAAGTCTAAGGCAGCGCGAGCCTGGCGAGTTCGATCCGCTGATCTGACCTTCGACCATCCGAGCGTCCCGTATACCGTTATGCAGGCCTCAGATGGGAAGTTATACAGAACCACTCGAGTCCAGCCCCCGACGGCGGACGGACAGAGAGGTTCGCAAAAGTCTTCCAAAATTTTGGGAGCGGAGACGGTCGATCCCGACCCATCTAACTTGCGTGAGGCTATCCTCCACAAACGCAAGGAAAGAGAAGACGCATCGGGGTGCAAAAAGTCCTCTCACGGACGCCACTGCACTCAAGTCATCGTCAACTGCTGCTGCAACAGTGCGATGGCACAAGAAAGCCGGCGGTCCGTATTTCAAAGACTGCGACAGCCATCTTCAGAAAACGAGGCACTTCCCATCGTATCTTATAATTCTGCTCGGAAAGACCCCGCAGATGGAAGGGGAAAGAAGACAAGTATTCCCAGCCCGAAAATCTCAACCACTGCGACTAAAAGACTGTCGTCTAAGCAGGTGCCCACCATCGGAGTTTTTCAAGGTACTCGCTCGAAGACGAAATCTGCTACAGTGGAAGATTCGTCGTCCATAACGCAGGGGGTTGCTGAGGCTGGGGGTAGTACCCCTCCGAGCCTCCACAGCAATCCAATGTTCCAAGAAGATGAGCCGGGGGAGACAACTCTCCCATCAGATGTAGCAAATCTCGACGTCCCCGATGACATCCACAACTCCCAAGACGAGGCAAACTCGGAGACTGGGGGTATTGTTCCTTCTGAGTCTGAATCAGAAGGGAACATACCCACATACCCCGATGACTTCTCACTACAGGGGTACGATTCGGAGGACGCTTCCTCCACCGCTCCGTCTATCTCCCCTCATGTAAAAATGGTATTCATGACAGACAGCAACCAAGGTGGTTCCAGTGATCGCCAGCGCATCGACAGTCTCGAAGCCATATTGCATGCTTTGGTCAAGTCTGTAGACGAGATTAAAGCGACCCTTCCAACTCTGCAAGGAGGGATGCCTGGCCCAACCAGCGCGGGTCCCGCGGTCAATACAGACTCGAATTCGGCGGCACCGAACCCGAGCAACAATCCTCCGAAAATAATGGCCCCACCGCCGTGGACGAAGCCCGCGAAGTAAGAAGAGAGGTCCAAGAGCTCCGAGCCATGTTCCACGCTCAAGAAAATTCTCAAGACCTCAGAATACGGCAACCATACCCCGCTGCATGGAGGTATGTGCCATTCCCACCAAGATATAAGCCGTTCAATATCAATCCCTATGATGGCAAGACCTCAGCAAGTCGGTACATCACTTACTTCGAGGTCACCACCGACCATCTGCCCCATGACGATGCTATCCTCATACGATTATTCGTCGGGGCATTGGAAGGAGTCGCCTTCGACTGGTATCGTAATCTGCCGGACAACTGCATCCACTCCTTCACCGGCTTCAAGCGCATGTTCTTGGAGAGATTCTATGAAATAGGGCAGGACATTACCATGTCCACCCTCATGGACGTCGTCCAAGGGGAGAAAGAGCTGACGAGGAACTACATCGAGCGGTTCCGCCAAACCGCCATAAAATTGCCGTCTGGAAACCCGGATTCCTCCTTAATTAAAATTTGCCAAAAGAGACTGCTTCCAACAATCAGTCTCTGGATGGACGAAAGTCAATTCAAGGATTGGAAGACGTTCATCATCAGCGCCACAAGCGCAGAAGAACGATTAAAGAAGGCTCGCCAATTGGGGTTGCACATCTCGGACGGAGAGAACAAGGGCAAACATCCTAACACCAACAACGACAATAGGGGTAATCCCTTCAACAATCGAGACAGCAGGAAAAAGCAGGCTATGGTGGCCGACACGGCACAAAAACCTGAGCCAAAGCCAGCAGACAAACAATGGCCGCAGATCACGTACTCCTTCGAAGACGGTCACGTCAAGCCCATCTTGGACAAGCTCATACAAGGGGACAGAATTCAGCTTCCTCCACCAAGACGGGAACCGCAGCCGGCAGAAATGGAGAATCCAAAGTTCTGCCATTATCACCGCTACGTCCACCATGCTACACATGACTGCTACCAGCTGAAACGGTACATCTAAAACCTTATTGATTCGAACGCTCTGGCAATCGATTTTAAAGAGGTAACGGTGGCAGCCAATATGGTGTCGGTACAATTCGGCAGCTTTCCTCCGACGGAAACATAAGACGGTGTGGTCTCCATCCCTCTGGCAACCATGGAGATTGCAAATCTTCCACCTCCCCGAGATCAGGCTGCTGGTCTAGTACCCTTCACCACATCACGAAAGGAGGTCATGTGGGTCCATCCAGACCTGGTACCAGAAGTAACTCGACCCACACTATTTTCCATCGACAAAAAGAAGAATGGAAAAGTCATGTCCTGCCGCACAATCTCGGCAGATATCGAAGAAGCTACAGCCGTCGTCACTCGATCGGGGGCACAATCCCAACCCGTGGTTGACAACCCAGCTGAAAATCATCAACCCACTAAAACTGATGCTCCGGGACCGGCTCAGCCTTCGACGACCGACAAGCCTAGGCTGAGGGAGACTCATTTTGACAAATCCCTCCGAAAAGAGGCATCGCAGGGGCTGGAGAAGCCCTACAACTTCGACATATTAGCGCAGTTGGCCAACATACCGGCCAAGTTATCATTATACGAGCTCCTAAGACTCTCCAAGGATGTTCGCACAGCTTTGAGCGATGTACTCCAAAATGCCGACGCATACCTGGCTCAAGTTAACCCGCCTACGGATCTCCAAGACAGCGCCTGCACGGGAGCAATGCCCAACATCGTCTTCACTCCGCAGGACATGCTCATCAAAACTAATCTGCACGATCACCCGCTATACTACACTGGATACATCGACGACGTGAAGGTGGACCGGATGCACATAGATCCTGGCTCTTCTATAAGCATTATCCCGAAGGGTCTGCTACATCATCTCCGCATCCCAATGCATCGCCTGACACCTACAAGCACCGCCATCAGCGGTTTCAATTCGGGCAGGAGCTACCCTATTGGAAAGATTCGTCTGAAGTGTCAAATTGGCGACCTCCAATCCGAAGTCACCTGCTACGTCATAGATGCAGATACTTCTTACAACATCCTCCTGGGGCGCCCATGGATACACGATTATATGATCGTGCCTTCCATGCTACACCAGTGCTTCAAATATGTCGACAAATACGGCTTCGTGAAGACAGAATTTGCTGATATCGATCCCTTCAAAGGGGTCGAATCCTACTACTCAGACTCCTGCCTATACGAAAAGTCAAAGAGGCACCTTAAGGAAGGAGATGTACAAGCTCATACCGAGACAGCTACAGGATCAGAAGAATCTCTGACGATCCACCTCCAAGCTCACAAACCGGGCAGGTCCGCACCCCTTACTGCCACTCTGCGGAAGGACGCGATCAGCCTCTCGCCGCAGGAAGAGCAGATGATAATTCGGCTGCCAAGGTCTGGCCAAGTGCAGAGACCCACAACGGGGCCATTGACAATCAGACTGCCGAGAGTCGGTCAACCCCAAATGGAGAAGCTCAATCCCTCCGATAGGCCACTAACGATACGCATTTCCAAGAAGGATCGTCACCCCGATGCAAGGTCTGACACTTCTAGCGAACCAGCCACTCCTCGCTCCACATCTAATGCCAAACTGGGGGTCGCTAGTCTGCCAATAACTCCACGCTCTGCTTCATCAGCTGAACCTCTGACAATCAAGCTGCCCAGGGCGTCCTCTCAGTCTTTACTTACACAGGGGGTAGCCGATGAGGAACCGGAGCTAGCCAAGTATGTGGCTGCCCACACTGATGTTCCCTCCGCGGATGATGTAATCCCCCTAGAAAAGATACCTTACTTCATCAATAAAGGGCTATCTTTGAACTACACCGAGATCAATAAGCTATGTACAATGTATGCTATGGAACACGGTATAGGCACTCACCTACACACATAGGTGACAAATGTGTACACTGCGATCCAGCTTACTCTAGTAGAAGATGCTTACCGAATAATCGAGGGAGGGGACCATCCAATCATCTTCGGCCGAAAAGACGACCCGCATCCCTTTACCATAGAGGAAGCCGACCTCGGGTCAGATGCCGGAAGACTGTCTCTGTATCTTTATAGCCCCCAATCCAAATATCTCATGCAGAAACAGGGGTATGATCTGGAGACGATGCCAGGTTTGAACTACGGCACTGGGCGACGATTACCTTTGAAGCCGCCAGTCCCGGCGGGCAAACCACGGGACTACTATAGCAAAACTCGATGCGTGTTAGGGTATGTAACGCCTACTATGACCCCTGAGAGTTTAGATGAAGAATGCGACTGGCAGTCACATTCAACTGGGTCACCAACTTCTGACTCGGATACCAGCATCGGAGACGTGTTCAGACAAGTCTTGTCAGTCAACATGGCATTCGTCGACGCTTACGAAGAAGACGAAGACATCCCCGAGATCCTCGAGCTAGAGCCGTGGGCCCAACAATTAGATGCACAATGGGAAAAATGGTTCGAACTGAGAGAACCTCCTACTGAAGATGAAGTCATACAGGTTGACCTCGGCAGCGAATCTTCTCCAAAACCAATTTTCGTCAGCAAAAGCCTAGCAGATGAAGAGCGGGAGTCGCTGCTAGAACTTGTCAGAGAATACATTGATGTGTTCGCCTGGAGCTATGAAGACATGCCAGGGTTAAATCTCGACATTGCTCTTCACAAACTCAACATTCGGCCAGATGCGAAGCCAGTCAAGCAACAATAGTGACGCTTTCGCCCAGGCATCATGGACGCGATAGAAGCCGAAGTCAACAAACTGATAGCCAGCAACTTCATTCGTGAGGAGCAACATCCCGATTGGGTCGCCAATATAGTGTCCGTCTTCAAGAAGAATAGAAAGATTCGAATCTGCATCGACTTCCGTAATCTGAACGAGGCGTGCCCCAAAGATGAATTCTTCCTTCCTATCGCAGACATCATGATCGACAATACCTGCGGCTTCGAACGTATGTCATTCATGGATGGCTTCTCGGGGTACAACCAAATCAAAATGTCTTCTGACGACGAAAAGCATACATCATTCCGAACACCAATTGGCACGTACTGCTACACAGTCATGCCTTTAGGTTTGAAGAATATCGGCACCATATATCAAAGATCCATGAGCATCATCTTCAGAGACCATTTACGAAAGACAGTGGAGTGCTATGTTGATGACATCGCCGTTAAGAGTCGCTTCAAGGGAGACCATCTGCAGGATCTAAGGACGGTATTCGACCTAATACGAGCGCACAATTTGAAAATGAACCCTACGAAGTCCTTTCTGGGCGTATCCAACGGGAAGTTCTTGGGCTTCATCATCACTGTATAGGGTATCCATGTAGACCCTGAGAAGACGAAAGCAATCATGGAGATGGGTCCCCCGAGAAATCTCTGCAAACTCAGAGGCCTTCAAGGGAGGCTAGATTACATCAGGAGGTTCATTTCCAACCTCTCCGGACGATGTCGACCATTCACCCATCTCATGAAGAAAGGCGTATCATTCGTATGGGATGAAGAATGCCAGCGCGCCTTCGACAGCATCAAAGAATATTTGTCGAACCCTCCAGTCCTGGTGGCCCCAATTTTTGGAAAACCATTCCTGCTCTATGTACGAGCAATGGAACATTCCCTCGGGGCTCTGCTGGCACAAAACAATGACGCAGTCCATGAGCAAGCCATATATTACCTCAGCCGAATGATGATTGGGCCAGAGCACCGATACACCGCTGTGGAGAAGGAATGCCTTGCCCTGGTGTTCGCCATTCAGAAAACGCGGCATTATGTCGCCGGACAAACGATACATGTGATCTCACGAGTCAACCCTCTCAGGGTCCTCATGACTAAACCAGGGGCACTCAGCTCTCGCCTCGCTACATGGGCAATATTGCTGTCCCCTTATCATATGATCTTCGTCCCACAAAAGGCAGTCAAAGGTCAAGCCCTGGCAGACTTCTTAGCAGCCCACCCAGGCTCGGAGTCCTCCAGAATATATGAAGAGATCCCAGATGAGGTCGTCGACTCGCATGCAACCTCTCACGACGATATATGGCGAATGTTCTTCGACAGTGCTTCGAGGACCGGACCTAAAGGCAACATCGTCGTCGGAGTCGGAGTAGTGCTGGTCTCCCCTTTCGGATTTGTGATTAACCGTGCTTATTCCCTCACAGAACCCTGCTCTAACAATATGGCCGAGTACAACGCTCTGGTCATTGGCCTCCAACTTACAAGAGAGCTGGGGGTAGAATACCTTGAAGCATACGGCGATTTCCAACTAATCGTCAATCAGATCCGGGGCTCATACGAGGTCCGCCACGAAGACATGATCCCTTATCACCAAATAGCGATTGACATCATCTCGTCGTTCGAGGGGTTCTTTATCGAACATGTCCCCAGACTCCGAAATATCGAAGCTGATGCCCTAGCTGGCCTCGTCGCTTCCCTAGCAGTTCTGAACTATGATCGCTAATCAGTGGATGTGATAGGCCACGAACTGGTCTGTCCCAAGAACAATGTGCAATTCGTGGCGAGTTATTCCGCCCAGACGATCGATGATGCCCCAGACTGGAGACAACCATTCATCGACTTCGTCGTCTACGATATCCTGCCCGAAAAGCCAAAGGAAGTCACTTCCATCAGACGGCGTTCTCTCAGATTCTTCTACGATACAGAGACAAAAATGCTGTATCGCCGCTCCTACGACGGATTACTGCTTCGATGTCTGTCAAACGCAGAAGCCAAAGAAGTCGTACGAGAAGCTCATGACGGTGTCTGTGGGGCCCACCAGCCCGATCCTAAATTGCAAGATCGTCTTTGTCGAATGGGCTACTATTGGCCCATGATGGTGGCAGATGCGATAGATTATGCTAGAAAATGCAAAGCCTGCCAAGTCCACGCGGACTTCATTCACCAACCATCTGAATTTCTATATCCGACAGTGGCGTCCTGGCCATTCGAAGCATGGAGAATGGATATCATTGGTCCAATCACCCCACCTTTCTCCCGAGGACATCGCTTCATACTTGCGATCACTGATTACTTCTCCAAATGGGCGGAAGCTGTCACACTCGCAGAAGTCAAGACTTCAAACGTGATCAGCTTCCTTAAGCATCACGCCATCTACCACTTTGGACTACCCTGAAGGATCATCCATGATAATGGTCCGCAGTTTGCAAGCCACGCTTTCTATCGGTTTTGCGATAAGCACCGTATTCAGAATATTGCTTCGATACCGTACAACCCGGCAGCGAATGGGTTGGCAGAGGCATTCAACAAAACAATCATCAAGCTCCTCAAGAAGTTTGTCTCCTCCAACAAATGCGACTGGAACGAGAAGCTCGGCGAGTGTTTATGGGCGTACCGTACTACAGTCCGAACAGCTATCGGGAACACACCATTCTCTCTAGTATACGGGAGTGAGGCAGTTCTCCCATTAGAGACTCAAATACCTTCACTCCGTGCCGCCCTCACTTATCAATTGACGACGGATGACAACTACCGGCGTCGACTACAAGAGTTGGAGGCCTTAGATGAAAAGCGCCTCATAGCTCAGCAAAGGATCGAGCTATACCAAGCACGCATCTCAGGAGCCTTCAACAAGAAGGTCAAAATCAGAACATTCTAAGTGGACGATCTTGTTCTGGCAGTCCGGAGGCCAATGGTCATGACTCACAAGACCGCCGGCAAGTTCAAGCCAAAATGGGAAGGCCCATTTGTCATCGAGGCCGTGTTCTCCAACGGCGCTTACCGCCTCGCTAAGCAAAACGGTGACTTGCTCATGTTGCCCGTCAACGGCAAGTTCCTGAAGAAATATTATGTCTAAATAACATTCTCCAGATTATTGAGTCACGTACCCGCTGGTACCACTGAACTCACCTTCATAGTTTTCCAGATTTTTGAGTCATGTACCCGCTGGTACCGCTGAATTCACGCTCACCACTCTCCAGATTCTTGAGTCATGTACCCGCTGGTACCTCTGAACTCACATCTCGGTCACTCATGATCTAATACCCGCACTTCCAGTGCACAAAAAGGGTAATCGATCCACAAATTTCCAAAACGGCCATATCCTCATTACCTCTGAGTCGTTCCACTTCCGCCAAAAACAAATCCCCCTTACATAGAACTTCCATGTCCTCATTACCTCTGAGTCATTCTATGTGTCCTCCTTTATTGAGCCCACTCCTGTCATGTCCTCATTACCTCTGAATGGGAAGGCTCCATCGAAAAAAGCTTCATACTTGCCATGTCCTCATTACCTCTGAGTGAGTATGATGATCCCCTTTCGACCTATTATCTGTACCCACAACCGGAGTACGCCAAGGGTAATAGGTCCACAAATGTCCTATATTGACCACAAATGTCCTCTGTTGACCACAAATGTCCTCTGTTGACCATAAATGTCCTCTGTTGACCACCAATATCCTCCGTCGAGTTCACTCCTGCCATGTCCTCATTACCTCTGAGTAGGAAGACTCTACGTTTAAAAAACTTTCCTATTTGCCATGTCCTCATTATCTCTGAGCAAGTATGTCGGTTCCCCTTCATCCTATTATTCGTATTCTAAACCAGGGTACGCCAAGGATAATAGGCCCACAAATATCCTCGGCTAAGTTTCTTAGCACAAACCTACCATCTCATCATGCCCCAGGAGCCCAGCTGCTCTACGACATTCCTTTTCCCAATACCAAGAGCACCCATGAACACTTTGCCATGGCTGCTTTAGGTATCCTGACAAAAACTTGTTATCTGTACCTAAAACCAAGGTATACCATGGGTAACAGGTCCACAAATATATCCCCTATGCGGGGGAGAATATCACCACAATATCATAGGCACAACAAGCAATGCAAATGAAGGGTAGAATGGAAAGTACTCTTTATTTGAAGGAAGAAAAAAGTATTACATATTTTGGGATCACGTCCCTTTCAGAAAGAAAGAAAACAGAAACAAAATAAGAAGAAAAGGCCGACTACAGTTGAGCATTACTCAATTCTAGGAGGCGGTTTCTCACTGAGGCGGTCCCCCGCTCAATCCGTTGTCGAGCACGACGCTCGGCCTCCTGGAATAACCGCTCCCCATTGTCCAAGCCCAAGAGCGCCTGGTAGTCGTCTTCCAATTTCTTTGGGGCAGTCTCCAGGTCAGTCGAAGCTTGATTAACCCTGTCAGCCTCCTGAACAATCAGCCCCCTGTCATTTCGGGCAGCCTCAAGTTCAGACTCCAAGAAAGTCAACTTCTTCTGAAGCACAAGGATCTGCTCCCGCGTCTCAGTAATCTCACAAGAGAGAGATTCCTCCCGAGCCGTGTCGTTTTCATTCGCGTAACTCAATTGATCATACCGATCAGATAAGTCACTGAGATCCTTCAGTATGGCCGATCTAGTCTTATCCCGAGCAGCTCTGGTCCTCTCTATAACAGCGGTAAGGGAACCTTGCTCCTCGTTTATAACAGCAGACAGATCAGCCTGCCGCAATACTCGAAGCTCGGCCACTAGCTGATCAGTCTCCAACAATTTTGCCTCCAGACGTGCAGCTATCCCTGCAACACCAGGAAGGTTCCTAAGGATATTAATTTGACCCTGGGCGCATTGCCGGGCCAAGGTCAAGGAGGTCCCTCTTTCCACAGCAGCCTCGATTCCCCTCTTCAAATGACGATGAAAACTGGCAACCACGTCCTGTAACGCGTCGTCCAAAACTTCTACAGAGGATGGCGTCAGAGGAAGCATGGATGGCAACGTCGGAGAAGCAACGCTAGAGCTTGCCACCAGAAAAACAGAGTCTGAGTAAAACGATGCATGAATGGCGACTAACTCATCTTCCGTCGCCCGAAGAGCTCGGACACTCGGTAGAGCAGAATGGTCTATCCTCGGGGCCACTAGAGCAGAGGATGACGCAAGGACCATCGTTCCCTGCCCCGACTGCCCCGATACCTGGCCTGTTAAACTCGAGCCCCCAGAAGACCCATCAAGACGAGCCGGACGGTGAGGGGGTATACCCCTCTCAACTAATGCCCCTTCGGCTGGGTTTGTCTCGACAATGTCCATCCCCGGCACTGGAGAGGCAAGACCTGTATGTCCAGAATGACAATCAATCGACGTGACCCGAAGGACGTGGTGATAGAGCAGATAGGCTTCCTCACAGGTTAAGATTCGGCTAATCTTACCAGGAGAGGAGCATGAAGGCTGCAGCTCATCCACAGCAGGCATGGTCCCCTCACCCACGATCCCCGAGCTAAACTCAGTCGCGTCTCCTGTCTCCGCCACCTCGAAGGAAGATACAAATCGATCAGCATCATCTTGAAGAGGAACAGGCTCACAGGAGTCCCCGTCATCCTGGGTCACCACCTCAGCATCTTGAAACTCTTCTTCTTCTCCTGACGCCTAAAAGAGGGAACGAAGATGATTAAAATTGAAACTAGAAGAAAAGGAGGAAGAAGGAATCGAGAGCGGTTTGGTTACCTCTGACGCAGGGTTAACTTCTTCTCCACTTTCTTTTATGGCTAGCTGGCGGTGCCTGGTCGCAACCAGCTTCCGGGAACGAGAAATACCGCCAACAGGAGAAACTTGCCTGCTACGTTTCGGAGTAGGACCGTGCGCAACGGGTGACTGATCCCCCAACATCTCATCTGACAAAATAGGCGGCTGATCCACCTCTGCGTTTGCCACTGGAAGGATAGAGTCATCTCTATCATACTCGTTGCCTTCATCACCCTTAGCATCGGAATCCAAATCGGGCATCTCAACTCTAGTCTTTCTCTTCTTGGACCCTTGAGATCCTTCCTCCAGGACGGTGCCAATAATAAAGCTGACACCTGGGTTGAAACCGACCGGGGGTTTGTTCGCCATGACGTGATATAAAGTCGCCATGTACAAGATCTCCACTGACGCCTTAACGGCAGGAACCGAGAAAATGGTACGGGTATGAAATGTATCGTAGTATTGCCAAGCCCTGATACCATCAAGAAGGCTGCCTTCAAAACCTAGACAGGAGCTGGGGTTGTCCAGACAAAGTTGGCTGTATCCAAACTGTCGGGCAAACCTGCTGGGCAGATAAGGCTCCAGAAAAACCGTATTGCGGTTACGGTACACCAGATGTGCGGGGCGGATGTTTCGCAGCCACAAGAGCATTTGACCATCCAGGAGTTTGGTGGGCGCAATACCGTCAAGATGTACAGTCTCTATGTCCTTCGCAGTAAAGCGAGGGACGGATACAAAAATATGATACATATCTGCCCTCGCCAATGCCATCCGGCAAACCCGCATAGTCTCACACTCCCAAGGTTCATCACGGTAACGGAAGATAAAGGCGTCATCATCTGTTACACCGTCTTCAGAGCCCGGTCTCATCAAAGACGGATAGTACATCAACAGCCACCCCATCAAATAGTGATAGGGCAACTCGGTCCGTTCAAAATCCTTGGTCACGTCGCGAACAATGACCTTAGATGTGAAGGTACGGAGGCCGCGATGGATGCTGCATACCATGGCCGGGAGGAGGGCTAACCTGATTCGCAAAACTAACTTCACAGCCGGAAGGATGAAGTTACGACTAATTCTTTCGATAGAACCGGCTCCTGCCGAGACTACACAGTTTCGTAGCCATATCATTAAAAATCCCGCCAGAAGCGCCTTCTCGGACAGCTCTTGGGTATCCTGGTAAAAGTAACCAAAAGGGTCAGTCTTACTCCCGAATCTGTCACTGGTAGTGGCCACTCTCTTAGCCGACGACACCAAGTCCTTAATCGCTTCCCGAGATCGAGGGCGACGAAAGGTAACTTGACCTGAGGCATCTGTCGAAAAGAGATAGTGCACCCAGTCCTTGGTGTGGGGAGCATTCCCTTCCGAGTTACTATCCTTTCGGGTTATCTGATGACATGTGCTATAATGGCACAATATCTCTTGGTAAAGAGCCACGAAGCCAGGATACCATCGTTCCAAATCTTCGAGTTCCTCATTAGTGGGAGTATACGCTTCAAAAGCTTCGTCCCCCCAAGGAAGCTTGGAGACCGCATGCATTTCATGGAGCGCGAATCCCATTTCCCCTACAGGTGTGTAAAAGGTTCCCGTACGGCAATTATACATCTCCAGCAGAGACATGAACAGCTTCTTGTTTATGGACAAGCCATGACGGGTGCCTCGAATAGCGTGGTAAAGGCCAATCTCACACAAAAAGGCCTCATACTTCCGTAAGATCCACGTCGACATATTGGTCCACGAAGGAATAGGATGTACCCAACCAGGGAACATCAACCGGCCAACGGGATAGGAGCCCTTCCGAGCAAGTTGATTTATAAAAGTATCGGCGGTAGAAAATATGAAGTTAGGGTCCGCCACATTCAAGAAAGAACCCGGGACCAATCCCGTCACAGAACAGCTAGTATGCACCTTACCAGCAGTCACGGACTTCAGATTGTTATTATAATGGATGTTCCCCACGAACATCCCACTTCTGGTAGGGGTTAAAGTCTCCTCCATCTTCCGGCCCAATGGGAGCATATTGAACCAAGATAATGGGAAGTGTCGCTCCATTTGGGGGATGCGGATCGCCATCCCGTTAGAGACAAAACTCCAATTTTCCGACACGTCCAGAACATCACTGTTCTCCACAGTCAAGGCGCCTCCAAAAAAGAACGCAGGCTTCAAATATTCCCCTTTAAATTTTTCGGAGTTCATTATAGCGTTAAGAAAATAGAAAGACTGATTCTTGATGGCATTTAGTCTAGCCGAGGGTTCGTCACTTGGAAACTGATCCGCCATATGCTGAACAATATGGTCGTACCTATAACCTAGAGCCGCTTGTGTCACGTCCCAGAAACAGAATACTGGAGAGCGGGGGCAGACATAGCCAGCTACGTATATGAAATGGAATCCATCTCGCTATACGGTCATGGCTGTCTAGATACATGAGGGTTTATCTACAAGCCAACAGTCTCTTAAGGTCATGAACAAGCCTAGTGTCTCAATCACAAGCAAGTAAGTAAAAGATTACAAGAAGTATGATCATTAAATATACAATAGTAAAGCGTCCCAAACATTACATATTCAGCTGATCATGAAGCTAGTCGTTACAAAATGTCAGGACTAGCAAGAGTTTAGTCATACATGATCAACCCTAGGATTTGTTAATCATGTTACAACCCGTAGGCAGACAGTAAGTAAGTGCAATCGAGCTAAACAGGTGCTCGCCGGCTAAATGCCTCAAAAGAATATTTTTACAATAAAGTGGGAGAGCCAAAAATAACCCACTCGTTGCCAGTGTTCCGTCTAGTGGTCACCATCTGGCTGGAAGGTCGGTAGATCCTCCGGAGCTGCTCCAAAATCTGGCCACACAAAACCAGCTGGGTCAGACCCCAGAAAGAGGAAGTGCCACAAAGGAAGCTTCACTTAGGAACTAAAACCAGCAATCAGCATAAGATATAAATAAAAGTAAGAACTGGAAATAAAGAAAATACATCAGGATGATATACGACGAGATAAGCATAGAACTATTCAGATAACCAGGTTACAACCCGTAAACCAAACAAGGACCGGGGTTGTAACCCTTCGTCTGAACAGAACTTGGAATTCTCACCATTTATCGGTAAAATAAATATAAGCATTCAGGTCATGCAGTAATCAGGACAAGACTAGACTGGTTAGACTCCATCCACTCATTTCACGGTCAAGCAAGAATTACGGTTTGATACTTTAACTAACTAGGGTTATCACAGGCCTAGTTACTAGCAAAATGTAGTAAGAATCTTCCACAGCCACAAGCCCTGCAGACCATCCAGGTTACCCGGGTTGAAAGATTTAGAGTTAAATTTAGGTGGGTACATCGTCCAGGAAACGAATGTACCCTTAGGTAGCTTGAAGGGTGCAACACATGACAGTGTGCTGGAAATGTGCCCTACTCGACGGCAGGCTACAGATCCCAAGGCGTGCCCAGGTAACGGGATTGCCTGTAGCTGGAAGATCTCTTTATGACTAATGTATAATCTAGTTATTAGCCTTAGTCCATTTCAATGGGTACTCCTGACCGTGGTACTCAGGAGTTCCCTCCTAGACATGATGCAAGACAGGACTGGATTATTTGTACAAGCACGATCGTCCACGGTGTCCATGTTATTTATACAGGTCATGTCATGTCAGGTAGCCGTCGCAACAGCTTATCAAGATATATCATGTCAGGTTATCATGCCAAGTGTACTTTGTCAGGAGTACGCCACGACGGGCCACTATCATGTCAGGTTAGTCATGTCAGGAGTGCACCACTACGGGTCACTGTCATGTCAGGCTCAATTATCAAGTCCAAACATATCAAGTAAATTCATGATTATCAAGTTCATAAAAAAAGGGGTAGAACGAAATTCTAATAAAATATCAATACACAGGGCTATAGAAGAGACATACGGCTAAGGCATATGCGGCCAGGAATGATCTCATGCGGCTGGAAGAGAACAGTCTATGCGGCTGAATTGATATGGGTTCATGCGGCTCAAAATCCGAGTTCATGCGGCTCGGATAAATCGGTCTCAAGGCAGCGCGGGCACGCGGCGCATGCGGCTGCAGGAGCTTATGCGGTCAGGAAGGGGGAATCTCATGCGGCTGGAGAGCACAGGGAGCCTGCGGCTAAGAGTAATGGGGAGCAGTCTATGCGGCTCAAACAGTCCTTGCATATGCGGGTGATCGGTTGAGGGTCCCTGTGGCTCATGGTAGATGGGCCTCATGCGGCCCGAAACAGTGGGCGCATATGCGGCCGAACATAGAGGGATTATGCGGCTCGCGAAGAGCGGGAACATGCGGCTGCATTGGTCTCAGCCTCATGCGGCTGGGGCTAAGTTCATGCTGCTAGAAATGCAAAGGGTCTCATGCGGCTCAAATATGCATGCGGCTAGTTAGGAGTACAAGTTTATGCGGCTAGGAAAGCAAGGGCGCATATGCGGCTAAGTGGGGAAAAGTTCATCCGGCTGGAAGAACACTTGCCGCATGAAATATTCATGCGGTCAAGTCAAGTACTGTTCTTCTTCTCCAAATTTTGAGAAGAAAAACGCCATGAGAGCCAAGTTTCCAAGATCCATAACTCCATCATCCGGGGCCCGAATCCGAACTTCCATAGGTCAAAATGGGGTAGAACGAAATTCTCAACAACATGGAACCATCAAAACTCGGAAATAACAAGATTAAGTAGATCAAAACCCAAGAATTTCGAAAATAAAGTAAACTTAGATCTAGAAGAATCTAGCCATGGAAAGTGAAAATGCCAAGTTCTAAAGTAAGTTAAAATGCTGTAAGGAAGAGAATGAAGCAATAAAATTAGAGTTCCTCCATGAAGCAAGTTGTACTTGCCTAGACCTCTCTCTCCCTCTCTCTGTTAGGTAAGGAAGTAATGGTGGAGAAGATGATAAATAAAGAAAGAGAAAGGAGAAGGGTTAATAAATGGTAGTGGTGGTGGTAGGTAGGGGGTTCACCCCTTGGTTCATGATGAACCAAGAGCAATCCCAAACCGAACCAAGCCAACCCAAACCAAGAATAAACCAAGCCCAGGGAGGAAATTAAGCAAGGAAATCATGCAATACAAGAATAAATACGTACACGTATTCCAGAAATACGTAATACGAACTACAGGCATTACACTCTATCTACTCCCACAAGCCCGTTACCAGTAAGTATATTAAGCCTTACTGATAATGACTCGGGCTCCAATCCTACCCGTGTCGCGAATCGTGCAGACATAAAAGAATACGATGCACCAGAATCAAATAAAGCTGAAGCAGGAAAGGAGTTGACGAGAATAGTACCTGCCACTACCTCTGCTGGTGCCAATCCTTCCTCTGCGGTCATCACCATAGCCTGACCGTGCCCTCGGGGTGCTGGTCCCCTCTGCTGAAATCCTCGCTGCCTGCTCTGACTCTGGACTTGGGCTTGAGCATACTGCTGGGGGTTCTGCTGCTGGAATACCTGGGACTGAGGCGGCAAGGGCCTCGGCAATGGATACTGCTGCTGCTGGACCAGAGCTGGTCCTCTCACCGAAGAGCTAGAAAGGTTGGACGATGATGAACCACCCCTATTCGGACAGGACCCAACCCTATGGTCTGGTGCTCCATAAGCCAGACATAATCTCTGTGCCCTACGACATTCTGCCACTACATGGCCTGGCTTCCCACAATGAGAACATCCCACTGCGGAAGACTGCTTCTGCTTCTGCTGCTGCTGCTGAGGGTACGTCGGGGTGGAATGCTAAACCGACGTTACTGAGGCTGCTCGCCTCGGAGCTCCAATAGTCAAGGCCGTGGCCGCCGGGGCTGGTGCTGAAGACTGATTCATTTGGCCATGGGATCTCTTCCGACCTCCGGCCCTATCCACGATCCTTTGGGAGGTATACTCATGCCACCGGGCTGCTCTCAAGACTGCATCGAAAGTCTGATGCTCAAACTGCTCAACTACCAACAAAATCTCCAGGTGAAGTCCCTGCTGGAACCGCTGGGCTCTATCATACTCGGTTGCCACCAAAGTAGGAGCAAACCGACTGAGTCTGGAAAACTCGGCCGTTTATCCGTCGACCGTCCTGCCCATCTGCTTCAGATTGGTGAACCTCGTCTGTAGATCGTACCGAGCTACAGCATCAAAATACTTGGGCTGGAATCTATCTCTGAATACTGCCCAAGCAATAGGGGCCACTAATCCAATGGCCTGCGCTGCCCACCAGCTGCGGGCAAGATCCAATAACTGTAAGCGCACCACGGCTACCTTCTCGTTCTCTGGGGTCCTGGCTGCTTCGAGAATCACTTCAGTATCCTGAAGCCAAGCATCTGCGGCGATAGCATCTTCACTACCGTCGAAGAACGGAGGGTTCAAGCGCTTGAAGCTGTTGGCCACGCTGTTACCCTGATGACCTCCTCTTGTCAAAGCATCCGCCACTGCATGTTGCAAGGCATCTCCACGCCGGTCTTGGAAAGCTATCAAGGTCCTAACGAGTCCTACCAAAGTGCCATCATCAGGTTCCACAGGTTGAACTGGCTGAACTGGTGGCTCTTCTCCAATAGGCTCGACTCTGGAGGCTACTCCGGAGTGCTGGGCTTGATCTCCGGGTTGCTGATCCGCGGGAAATGTTCCGCCTCGCTGACCGACAGGTCCAGGGACGATGCCGCTGAGACATGGGGAACAATAAGGAAGGACCAAGATAGATCAACGATACAAGCATATGATCAGGACAAGAATCCAGGAATTCAGAAGATACGAGCAGAGATCAAAGACGAATACTGATTGAGACATCTATTCGGTAAACCCTCACATATCTTGATTTACAAGACCTGCATGGGCCACCACTTAAACCATGTTACGCCCCAAAACTAGAATACTGGAGAGCAGGGACAGACATAGCCAGCTACGTATATGAAATGGAATCCATCTCGCTATACGGTCACGGCTGTCTAGATACATGAGGGTTTATCTACAAGCCAACAGTCTCTTAAGGTCATGAACAAGCCTAGTGTCTCAATCACAAGCAAGTAAGTAAAAGATTACAAGAAGTATGATCATTAAATATATAATAGTAAGGCATCCCAATCATTACATATTCAGCTGATCATGAAGCTAGTCGTTACAAAATGTCAGGACTAGCAAGAGTTTAGTCATACATGATCAACCCTAGGATTTGTTAATCATGTTACAGCCCGTAGGCAGACAGTAAGTAAGTACAATCGAGCTAAACAGGTGCTCGCCGGCTAAACACCTCAAAAAAATATTTTTACAATAAAGTGGGAGAGCCAAAAATAACTCACTCGTTGCCAGGGTTCCGTCTAGTGGTCACCATCTGGCTGGAAGGTCGGTAGATCCTCCGGAGCTGCTCTGAAATCTGGCCATACAAAACCAGCTGGGTCAGACCCCAGAAAGAGGAAGTGCCACAAAGGAAGCTTCACTTAGGAACTAAAACCAGCAATCAGCATAAGATATAAATAAAAGTAAGAACTGGAAATAAAGAAAATACATCAGGATGATATACGACGAGATAACCATGGAACTATTCAGATAACCAGGTTACAACCCGTAAACCAAACAAGGACCGGGGTTGTAACCCTTCGTCTAAACAGAACTTGGAATTCTCACCATTTATCGGTAAAATAAATATAAGCATTCAGGTCATGCAGTAATCAGGACAAGACTAGTCTGGTTAGACTCCATCCAATCATTTCACGGCCAAGCAAGAATTACGGCTTGATACTTTAACTAACTAGGGTTATCACAGGCCTAGTTACTAGCAAGATGCAGTGAGAATCTTCCACAGCCACAAGCCCTGCAGACCATCTAGGTTACCCGGGTTGAAAGATTTAGAGTTGAATTCAGGTGGGTACATCGTCTAGGAAACGAATGTACCCTTAGGTAGCTTGAAGGGTGCAATACATGACAGTGTGCTGGAAATGTACCCTACTCGACAGCAGGCTACAGATCCCAAGGCGTGCCTAGGTAACGGGATTGCCTGTAGCTGGGAGATCTCTTTATGACTAATGTATTAATCTAGTTATTAGCCTTAGTCCATTTCAATGGGTACGCCTGACCGTGGTACTCAGGAGTCCCCTCCTAGACATGATGCAAGACAGGACTGGATTATTTATACAAGCACGATCGTCTACGGTGTCCATGTTATTTATACAGGTCATGTCATGTCAGGTAGCCGTCGCAACAGCTTATCAAGATATATCATGTCAGGTTATCATGCCAAGTGTACTTTGTCAGGAGTGCGCCACGACAGGCCACTATCATGTCAGGTTAGTCATGTCAGGAGTGCACCACTACGGGTCACTGTCATGTCAGGCTCAATTATCAAGTCCAAACATATCAAGTAAATTCATGATTATCAAGTTCATAAAAAAAGGCGTAAGGATATAAAATGGACGTAAAATATCTAATAAAATATTAATACACAGGGCTATAGGAGAGCCATACGGCTAAGGCATATACGGCCAGAAATGATCTCATGCGGCTGGAAGAGAACAGTCCATGCGGCTGAATTGATATAGGTTCATACGGCTCAAAATCCGAGTTCATGCGGCTCGGATAAATCGGTCTCAAGGCAGCGCGGGCACGCGGCGCATGCGGCTGCAGGAGCTTATGCGGGCAGGAAGGAGGAATCTCATGCAGCTGGGGAGCACAGGAAGCCTGCGGCTAAGAGTAATGGGGAGCAGTCTATGCGGCTCAAATAGTCCTTGCATATGCGGGTGATCGGTTAAGGGTCCCTGCGGCTCATGGTAGATGGGCCTCATGCGGCCCGAAACAGTGGGCGCATATGCGGCCGAACATAGAGGGATTATGCGGCTCGCGGAGAGCGAGAACATGCGGCTGCATTGGTCTCAGCCTCATGCGGCTGGGGCTAAGTTCATGCAGCTAGAAATGCAAAGGGTCTCATGCGGCTCAAATATGCATGCGGCTAGTTAGGAGTACAAGTTCATGCGGCCAGAAAAGCAAGGGCGCATATGCGGCTAAGTGGGGAAAAGTTCATGCGGCTGAAAGAACACTTGCCGCATGAAATGTTCATGCGGTCAAGTCAAGTACTGTTCTTTTTCTCCAAATTCTGAGAAGAAAACGCCATGAGAGCCAAGTTTCTAAGCTCCATAACTCCATCATCCGGGGCCCGAATCCGAACTTCCATAGGTCAAAATAGGGTAGAACAAAATTTTCAACAACATGAAACCATCAAAACTCAGAAATAACAAGATTAAGTAGATCGAAACCCCAGAATTCCGAAAATAAAGTAAACTTAGATCTAGAAGAATCTAGCCATAGAAAGTGAAAATGCCAAGTTCTAAAGTAAGTTAAAATGTTATAAGGAAGAGAATGAAGCAAAAAAATTAGAGTTCCTCCATGAAGCAAGTTGCACTTGCCTAGACCTCTCTCTCCTTCTCTCTGTTAGGTAAGAAAGTAATGGTGGAGAAGATAATAAATGAAGAGAGAGAAAGGAGGAGGGTTAATAAATGGTAGTGGTGGTGGTAGGTAGGGGGTTCACCCCTTGGTTCATGATGAACCAAGAGCAATCCCAAACCGAACCAAGCCAACCCAAACCAAGAATAAACCAAGCCCAGGAAGGAAATTAAGCAAGAAAATCATGCAATACAAGAATAAATACGTACACGTATTCCAGAAATACGTAATACGAACCACAGGCATTACAGCTTGGGCACTCCCTACCAGAAGTTCTCCAGCCGCATTAATCGAAAAATTCACTGAGAAGAAGACAGAAAAAGGGTGAGTTAAAAGCATGGATAAAAAGAAATATTGGGGGCTTTCAAGCCCCATGCGGCTCGGGAGAGCACCCATACGACCCTAACTTAATGAAGCCTCATGCGGCTCTCACTTAACAAAGCCTCATGCAGCTCGAACTCAGAAGAACACTTATGCGGCTCGGTTCAGTGAAAAGTCCATGCGGCTCAGCGTCGCTTATGCGGCTTTGTCAGTAAAGCGCATATGCGAACACAATGGATATTCTTATGCGGCTCGCAGCTCAGCCATAGGATGAACATACGGCTCGTAAAGGCTCGTACATAAAGTATACGACGTAGCTATAGCGGTTAGGGTTCTTCAACTCATACAATCTCCTTACCAACAATGGGGGGGTGAACGTCAGGATGAACATTGGGGACGACGACCGGTGGAAGAGCAGCCGCAGTCGAAGTAGAAGCAGCCTTGCCCTTCGACGAAGACGCTGCCTTCTTCGCTGCAACAGTTTTCTTGGGGGCCATCTGCTAAAATCGAAGAGGAAGATGAAGATCGGGACAGGGAAGATTTGTAGTAAGAGAGAAAATAGAGAAGTTCTCTCTCTCTCAAACCTCTCTTATTTATAGGAAGGAGAGAAGGGGAAGACACGTGGATTAGTAACCGCCTCGTAGAAGACACAACCGACTCCTCGAATTTCATCCCTAAGATTCATCCAGGGCATAGTATCCAAAAAAGATTTAATGAGCCAACCCTTGGGATTTCCCCCTAAAGACGGCGTTAACAAATTCGAGGCAATCAAAGGCTCGCGCACGTGGCAAAGAGCTATGCGGCTGACACACCCCTGCTGCTGAAATATTCATTCGTCCAAAACATTCATGCGGCCGAGTTATCCATACGGCCAGCGTTGCATATGCGGCCAGAAGAATACGACCATGCTTCTTATTCAAAGTATTTCAATTTTGCAAATTGAAAACTTTGAAGGGGGTCTTGTAGAAGCATGGAAAATATTAAGGAAAA
Organism: Iris pallida; assembly: GCA_029216955.1. NCBI lineage: Eukaryota > Viridiplantae > Streptophyta > Magnoliopsida > Asparagales > Iridaceae > Iris > Iris pallida. Next base: position 2,543,310 of record JANAVB010019797.1, on the reverse strand, counting down.
TGACCTATGCGGCTAGGGAACCCCATGCGGCTCAAACAGCCCATGCGACACAGAAAGACTATGCGGCTCAGGAACTATGCGGTCTAAAATATTCCATGCGGCTCAGGAGACACGTGGCGTAACAGCGCTCTCCTTCGACCTATACTGCATTAATTACTCTGACGGCTGACAATTCTGAAAAAGTGACAGCTCTCATACAAAAGAAGTAATCATGACCCTGTTATAATGACAGCCCCCTATGGAAGAGAAAAGATCTCTGACACAAATCCCCCGAGATCCATAAAATGCAATGTGGCCTTGATCACGTGGACGATCATATACGGCTCGAGCGAAGACTTCCTATGCTGTTCAGAACGAAGCCGCTCCATGCGGCTCAGGCCGAGATAGCCTCATGCGGTTCAAACAGAGGCCTTCCTATGCAGTTCAAGAGGACCATTTCCATGCGGCCTAGGCGGATGCATCCATATACGGCTCGCAATGATCATCTCCATACGGTTCAGGGGTTCGAAGGGGGGAAGCCACTACCCGAGCAGCCATGACACGTGGCCCTAACCTTATGCGGCCCAAAATCTTATGCGGCTCAATCGTTATGCGGTTCAGATCCCCCAGTAGCTCCTAGGACACGTGTTCTAAGCCAATCAATCTTCCAGATTTATTGTAATCAGTGATTGGATCAAATCTCAATAATCTGGGACACGTGGCAGGAGAATAAATCAAATTTATTCGCAGACATCAGAAGATCATTATGAGGAAGATTTATTCCAACAGTATTAATTGCTGATGAGATTTGGTGTAATCTATACTTAATGGTCCGGATTCGTCACAATCAAAACGAATGGCCTAGATTGACTAATCCACAGGCCGCCGCCATCTCCAAGAAGCAATCATTTGTAACCCTAATGATCACATCTCATTCCTGTAAATAGCAGGGTACCATTCCCCTGCGAAAGAGAGAGGAGACACACAGGCAGAGAGATACAGAGAAGAGTACACATATAGAGAGAGAGAGCACCAGAGTACTTGGAGAGGAGAAGCAGAGAAAGCAAAGAGAGCATTTCTTCCAACGTCAAGCAATCTTCTGGAGCCAAGGCTGCGTACTGATCATACAAGGAGTAAGGTAGAGCTGCCGTCGCTTTCCAGAGCCTCTATTGTCACCCCCCCCAGAATCTAAAATAAACAATTGTACTTAGATTGCTGTACCTAGATTTTTGTCCCTAGGCTTTCTTTGTACAAGCGAGTTTGTAACGTGAAGTAAAAGTCCGGTCCTCCGATAATTGTTCTATTCTTTTATATTTTATGGCAAACAAATACATTGGTCGATGACTTAAGATAGACGGATGAACAATACGTGAACTCGGGTTTGAGGAAATTGATGTGTGAATGATTCGAGGGATAATAATCGAACTTGAATTTAAATATCGAGGAGATTATCCAGTTGGACGACAGCATCATTCGCACGACTCGAAATTGGTTGCAAAGAAAGATCGTCAGGTTACGTATATCGTCGATAGTATTGAGGCGTATCAAAGATCGATATACGATAACTCGGGGGTACTCTGACTCAGCGAATAACGATCGTGCAAGTGTTATTGTTCGGTTGGATGTAATACTTAGGACTTTGATTGAGATGAATGTTGGATAAAAATAGAAGTGTCTTGAGGGTTACGCAGATAACCACAGCATCGACATTCTTGTCTTGCGCGAGCGCAACTCTAGCCTCGCACATACGTCGCGTCAGATTTGGGGTGCGTAAGCATTGACATGGTGATTCATGTCGTGAAAAAGATCGAACTCAGAAAATTAGGATGCGGCAAATTTGATTGTCTTGACTTATCGGTTTGATGCAAAGGAAAATTTGAGGATGTTTGGACTTGTGATGGATGAAATAAATAAACTTAAGGATTAAGTAGGTCCAATCCGCTCATCGAGAATGAATTAGTCTAGACACAAAACAAGAGTTACGTCCCGATGAGGATGACTATCCCGCGGAAGCGTGCATGGTGATTCATGCCCACCGTAGATAATCTGAATCGCGTGAGATCGGGGCACAACATATTATTAAGCTAGACGACCTTATGATCGAATACGTGAATTGTGATGAACGACTTAGGAAACATCAAATGTGAATTATGCTTTAGTAATAAATTGTGTCGTAGCATGCTTAACTTGAGAAGAATTGATAGGTGGATTATATCGAACGTGTTTGAAGGGATAGACTATACAAGATGACTTATTGAATGAGCGATTTTGATACGTCGTAAAATTGGTTGAACGTGAGTTGTCGTAGAATGGCTTTGCTGAATGACTCAGACCCTGTACGACGAATATTGGGATGTATGTAGGAAATCTATGCTCGAAGTTTAGTAATCGGAGTGATGCGAGCTTGGGTAGAAAAATCTCGTACTATCAACTTGGTTTGACCTTAGGATGGGGTCAGTATTGATATCGTTGTTTGGAAACTATGATTCTAATACTGACTAAAAGACATAGCCTAGTGGTTAGGCAAGACGTCCATGTTGCAAGAGTTAGCATCGGTGCGAGTGATCTTGAGGATTGATTGGTTGGGATATTGGTATTGATGAATGGATGATTCAGGAATATGAAAATACCACTCATGAGCCTCGGCTGACATGTATGTATATCAGGGACGCTTGAATATGTGCACGATCCGACTCGAATGGTAATGGTAGAATTTGCTATCACGAGGCTTGGCTGAAATGCATGTATTTTGGGGATGCCTAAAATATGTGCATGATCTATACTAAGTGATACGTTAAATTCAAGTGAGACTTGAGAAACAGAAAAGTATTGAGGATTTTGAGATTGTAAGTTTTGAAGAAAAGATTTTGGATAGCATGAGCGTGGCTCCGATTTGAGGAAATGCATAGGAGAAATGTGTGCGAGTGTCGTTGAACGTTCGAGTAATAAGTCAATAAATAAGTACTCAGTTAGTTTCGTGGATGAAACTTTTTCTGAGTGATGTATGATGTAGTGCCCCATTCCGCTCAGTCAATCGGAGAAATCGAAACGCCGACGGCGTTCGGACTTAGCATGCAACGACGACATGAAGGCTCGCTCGATCAAGGCGATCGCTCGCTCAGATGGGGTAGTTTCGGTAAACTCGCCTCATCTTTGCCTTCACATAATAAATTATATGTTTTCAACTTGCACAAGTAGGCTTGATAATAAAAGTGACGAATCCACATAGATAAAGGAATAATCCCGACAGGTCGAATTGAGTTAGAATATGGAAAGGTCCAACTGTTGGCTTAGAGTTGGCGCACAGCGTGCTTTGAAAATGACACTCGGTCCTTCGTCCCGTGGCTTGGGAGAAGGAAAAGTTGGTCTTCGCCACAAGCTAAGAGTTAGCCAAATTCATAGGCGTCGCCCGCATAAATGCATCATAAAGCATGCACGGTCTTATCGCCCAAGGCGTGGCATAGCCTCTGCTCGCCGACGGGTTAAGTTGTATTGTACGGCTTGTGGCATAAGTTTAGGCACCCCAAATGACTTGGTTGTCCAAAGTCGAACGCGTGCACGGCACGTTCCTACGACGCAAGGCTTGACGCAGTCTTTGCTCGTCAAGATGTTGTAAAGTAAGTTAGTCAAGTTATGTTAAGCTATCAGGTGTAGTAGCAAGCACGGTCCTATGGGTTCTACGATCGGGTATAACCACATAGTCTCACGATCGTAAGGCCCGTCATATAGAGTATGACTTGGGCGGTGGTGTCACATAGAGTTTCAAGTTGGTTTGAGACACGATGGCACGGATTTAGTATTTTAAGGCACGGGCCACGGTTGATCCATTGAGTTTGGAAAGTATTTCAAATAGTTGTTCTTGAGTTGAATGAAATGATAGGACAAGAAAGAAGAATGCTCGCGACTGGGTCGTCGAGGCAAGGTCTCAGATGTGAGAAGTGTTGAATTTAGCCCTGAAAGAGATGGTAACACTAGAAGTAGATTGACTGTGTGAGACGTCAGTTCGAGTCAAGTCTTGCATGGTCATTGGACAACTTATACAAGGTAAAATAAACTGTTTCTCGAACGACGACCCAGGCGGCCCATGGGAACCGTTGCGATGGAGACATTCGTAGCTGTGCTGAATGACCGCACGGGTTAGCAGGGACTTGCAGCGGAGCTAGCTATTCGCACTGGCAAGGAGCGTCCGTCTAATCAAAAGCTCAAAGGGAGTCCATTATAGTGCTGGGTGCTAATGACTAGTTCATATAGGTGAGTCGGCATGGGCGGTGATCCGCATGTATGCCTTTGGATTGAGTCGAGTATTGAGTGTAGTATATCAAGAAAGTCGAGTTAAATATGTGAGTATAGTTGGATCACAAAATGTTGGGCCTAAGATTTGGTTGCAACGTAGGCAACGTGCTTCAGCATGAGATGTGACGTCGAGTCATATGTTGTCGACATATAAGTTGTATAGTTTGGATGTAAGTTGTCTTGAGTTTAAGTCAGGAAATGTCATAAATCAAAGTCGGTCGAATGACACTTAACCCACAAGTCTTGATTGGGTCAGATGATGATTTAGTAGCAAAGGGCCGTGAGGCGGCAATATGATTGAGTCTCATTGAGTTGCGAGACATGGCCTCAACAAGGACTTATAGCCCGGTCACACGGGAATAGAGTCTTATCGCGTAGTTGCATCTCTGATTTTAAGTCGTAAGGCAAGCACGACTTGATAGGTTAACGTTGTTGAGTTGATGTTGCGTTACAAGCACAAAAATGGTCTTAAGACACAAAATAGGCCAAGGCGTCTGTCCTAAAACTGATCCTAAGGAAAGAGTAGAAAGACAATCATAAAGGGACTATATTACACATAAAGTAAATTAACGTGTTGGTTTTATATGGGTGGGCGAGGAGCTCATTCCACCAGTATAGTTGAGTACTGACACCCACATAGTTTTTCATGTGCAGGCACAGGTAGAAGCTCGTGGCACGGAGCTCGCTTGGATACGTCGAGGCACAAAGTTTCTTGGCAATTCGAAGCGTACGACCGCATGGAGTCAAGACTTATACGGGACATAATGTATGGACGTCGCCTTCCGAAGCATCCGCTGGCTCAAGACATGTACTGAAAGATGAAAGAGAGCTGAGTGGCTTGTAATGTGAGATGAGTGAGCTTGAGTGAGCTTGAGAGACTTGTAATCTTGGCCTTGCGCCCCATTGTAACCTTTGTTTTAATATCAATAAAGAGCTTCTTTGAATAACTTGTGTTTTGCTTCAAATTTCCGCTGCTATGATTCAATGTCTTTGCTCGGGACTTCTGTGCGACGACCCCGTCGCAGCCGCTGTAATCGACCGTTATGGAACCCGCCTTGCACGAACGCAATCTAGGCTCGTACGGCATCACGCCTTAGCGAGGACGATCGCTCCTACGGGAGCGGGGTGTGACAATTAATGTGCAGTCTTGTGCTGGAATACAGGCTATAGTATAGGGGAAAATTTGTGTCTGTGTATTGAGTTTGGGTATGGGTAGATGCCAGTGCAATCTGTAGTCATATAGTTGCAGTAGCAGTTAAGGGCAATAGGGTGTGAATGTAGTGCTGGTTGCAATAATAGAGATAGTGTATGCAGGTGCCTATGTGTGCAGACAGTTAGGCCAGGAGCAGTGATGCTACATAGTATCTAGGTGTAGGATATTCCTAAGTGTTCAGTGTACCTAGAGTATCATGTGTGTGTCCAGTTAGACCAATGTGCATATGTGTACCAATAGTTGAGGGCAATTGTGTTTGGATTTTATCATTTTATACAAGTATAGAGATAGTTGGATGCATATATAAGTATCTAGTATATAAGATAATAGATAGTGTAGCTAGTGCGTCCTAGTATCAAGGGTGATATCCTAAGGATAAGCTAGGTATGAGTATAAGAATGTAAGGATATGATGGGATACTTGAATACCATGGGTATGAGTATAAGCCTTTAGGCCAGGATTAGCAAGACTTATAAAACCTAGAATTGGCATGGTATCGCTAATATGACTATATAGACCAACCAAATGGGTATTGACCTAGTTTTACCCAATTGCTCTAGAAATGACTAGTTTGACTCTACAAGTAGGGTAATGACCTAGTTTGACCGTAGAAGCAAGGTATTGACCTAGTTTGACTTCCAGGACCTAGTTTTGACCTAGAAATCATATTTCAATTTAGATATCAATGTTTATCACTCCAAAACACCAATTGATATTGATATTTTATATTTATGTCTTTGTGACTCCATTTTGGATATTGATCCTCACTCATTGCTCAGGACCACGGGCGAGTACATTCTCTGATAGTTTCCATTATCTGATATTTGCTATGATCCATGTACTTAGCGATGTTTTACTTGATTCCTAACATGATGTGTAAAACCCCTAAATTTCTACTATATTTTTAGTACTGATTTTTTTTGTATTTATACGTCGCATAGTCGTATTGTACGTCGTATGAAAATTTACGTTTTTCGTATTACTCGTCGAGTGTGAATATGCGCGAGGTACATATTTTTAGAAAAATAATTTTTGATTTTATTATCGCTAATTGTTTCAAAATAATATATAATAATTATTTTTATTAAAGGCAAAGCCTATTATTTATTTATTTATAAAATGCTATCTTATTGAATAGTGGTAATTTAGAAAACTAGAAAATTATTTCATGTATATTTTCAAAATTTATTTTTATTACTTATAATAATTTATTTAGTAAGAAGGTATTTTAAAGATTTGATTATTTATGTTTAATTTTGTAATTGTTTTATCTAAATTATTAAATATAGTTTAAAATTATTCATATTAATATTTATTGTGATTTTCAAATTTTGTTTAATATTAATATTTTATTATTCAAAAAAGTATTTGAAAATATTGTTTTGGTTTAAATCGAATTAAAAATGATGAAGTATATATTGAAAGGATTATTCGGCTTACATTTGAAAAGATTTTAAATAGCTTTTATTTGGAAATATAATTTATCTATATTAATTTAGATTAGATTTATCTAAAATTTGTATTGGATTTGAATTTAGATATGAATGTAATTAAAATAAATAATAAATTATCTATTTGGGTTTTAAACCAATTCTAATCCTATCCAAATGGAAATTCCCACATCCGATAAATAGGCAGGTACTCCTCCATAAAATTCTCACATCCATAATTCACCACAAAACAAAATTCTTACCGCTGTTCTGTGCTTCGTGTCTGTGACCATGTCCACCATACCCTTTTTATTATTTTATTATATTTACAGCTCGTGTTCGACACATTGGACACCCGACTCAATCCTTGTGTCCGTGTCAGTAGGACACTCTGACACAATTCTAATACAATCCTCTCAAAACAGAGAAAACCCTAACCCTAAGCCGATCTCCACCGTGTCCGGTTGTCCTTAGATGACACTGCTGTGTCGCACCCTCTGTTGTGTTATCGCTCGGCAAGCCAACTCCTAAACTACTACCTCGTCAACCCACCACACCCCACCATCAACTCCGGCAATAGATCTGACCGTCGAGCGCATGCAGCCGGGTCCAGATCTTGGTCGTCCACCATAACTGAGCCGCTCTATTGCTTACCTTGACCCAACCACCACCATCGACAATAAAATCAACCGACCACCAACACCCAAATCAAATGAGAAGATCGAACCCTCACCTTTTCCGGCGTCGCCCGTCCGTGGCCTCGCCGCCTCGCCACGTCGAACCCTGGCCTCCGCAAGCAGTGGCGCAACCTAGCCATAGCCGCCCGTGGACGCAGCAGCGCCACCGATCGGAGCCGGCGTCGTCGTGCGGTCGCTGCCGCCGTGCCACGGTGGAGCTCCCAGTGCCTTCTGCCGCGGGATCGCTCTGCACAGCCTCCACCGTACCCTCCTTCCTCCGTCGCCGGCACAGCCGCATCGCCGTAGCCCCCTTCTCGCCACCGCGTCTCGCCCCTCTTCTTCCCTCCGCCTTCCAACGACCAAACGCCAGCTGTCGCGTACATGAGTCGCCACGCCGGCTGAACTGTGCCTGCCCCGACCACGCCTAACCCACCTATCGGCCGTCGCGAGCTTCCGCCGACCTCCGCCTACGCTTGGCCGAACCCTCCCGCTTCCCTCCGCGCGTCGCGTCACGCCGCTGGCCGACGACCCGATCTCGTTCTCCGCTGCCTCTCCTCACCGCTCTCCGTCGCGTCTCCGTCCGAACATGGCCGGGCTCCCCGCTTCTTCCTCTCCCAGTGGCGACTTCCTCCGTTACCGGAGCCCGACCCCCAGCCTTCTTCTCCTCAGCCCGCACCCTCCGCTCCCCACTCCCTCATCTCTCTCTCGATCTCTCTCTCTATCTCTCTCTCTCTTCCCCTCTTTAGTCTGTTCTTTGGTTTTGTGTTTTTTTTACCTTTTAAATTCGTGGTTGGTCTCCTCGAAAGAGGAGAACCACACAGTAAGTTTTTTTTTACTATTTCATTCTTGTTATTTTTATTATTATTATTATTATTATTATTATTATTATTATTATTATTATTATTATTATTAAAGATATATGTATATATGTATGTATTTATATAGGTACATTAGTGAAAAGATTTTGTAAAAATATATAGATTGCTCAGTTTACTGTTATGTGGTTGTTATTATTATTATTACTACCTTATTTGTATTATTATTATCTTATGGTTATTATTATGTTATTATTATTATTATTTTCTATTGCTATGATTATTATTAGTTTATTGTTATTATTATTCTTTTATGGTTATTATTATTATTTATATTCTTCAATCTTGAGAAGAGGTGAACAGCAGTACATGTGTTGTTGTAATAATTATTATTATTATTATTATTATTATTATTATTATTATTATTATTTTCATTTTGAATATTGTTGTTGTTATTGTAAAAACTATTTATTTGCTACTATTATTATTTTTAGAAATTGTATGCACGTATTATTTTCTAACGATTTTCGAAGATAGTTTTCACCAAAATTTCACTTTAACAAAATTTGGTTTTTGTCTTAAACTAGTTTTCTAGATTTGTAAGTATTTATCAATAACCTTTTATTTTAACTAGTAAAATATAGTTTTTTTTTAGGATTATTAATAGTTTTCCAAAATTTTATATATATATATATATATATATATATATATATATATATATATATATATATATATATATATATATATATATATATTAATGATTTATTACTTCGATTATCCTTCTGCCTACGACTCCTATTCCTTCGCCAATCTTAGACTTCCTTATGTCAAGCCTAACTAAGTTGACCGTTCTGGACCCGATGGAATACTCCGTGTCGTCAACAGAGACTCCCTTTGTGTAGTTGTAACACCGAAGTTGATCTTGTGCCACCTTTATTGTAACACACCAGGCATCTCACCAGGCGTCGCAACAGGCAAGTATACCCTGCTAATTAACTGTCAATTATTTATTTACTGTATTATTTATTTAGTTTCATATTGTTAGTTTCCTTAGTCATTTTTTTTTACTATATGCATGTTAGCGGACTACCCTCCTATTGCGGGATATTTTTATATCTACGCTGGCCATGACACTTGCACTACACGGTTTGAGGCATTTTATTAGGGACACAACTTATTGACTAGCTATCTTTATTGTCGTGTGACGGTATATATTCGTAACTGCTATGACTAGGGTTTAGAGACTCAAGCAGTTACAAAACTGGACAAACCATGGACATGACTTGAACAGTGTGGGAAATATTGGGGGAGGACAGTCGCTAGTGCGTATGGGAATCCAAACAGGTAAACTACAGTCTCCGGATGGAACTGTGGCAATTTATTTGCAGATGCCCTCTGACGTTTTAGACATTACGGACGGATACAGATGACTGGATGCCAGTTACGTACACATGAGCCTAAAATCCCACCCATGCGCATGAAAGTTGTCCTCTAAATTACACATTAGGCGGTTAGAATCTCCTTTGCATATTTATGTCTAGTTTATATATTATTTTATTATTCTGATAGTTCATATTAGCTTGTTCTTCCTGTATCTTGCTACGTCCGTCTGAGGACCTGGTTTTTCTCCAAGTGTGTATTCATGTCTTCCGCAGGTATCCTAGCCAAGGCCGTGGTCTTCTTCATTCCTTCGAAGACAATTGTGCTTGGTTCATCTTATCATTTTATGGATTGGTTCTTGTACATTTCTGTCATTAAGATAGTTGGTAGTGGACTTTGTCTCCGCCCAACGATTGTACCATAAATATTCAAGTTGATTTTTATATTATTATTCTTTTCATTGTGGATGAGATTTAGTTTGTCTTGGATTACTACCTTTTACAGCTTATGTATACATACAAGGCCCATGTACTTCGTATGTATACAGCTGGCATGTCTACGTACTTGGTCCTACGTATTTTGGGACTGGGGCGTTACATGATGGTTATACGAATTAGTTGTTATGGGTTCTGTCATGATATATTGCTTCTCACATCTCATTGTACACCTCGATCACCCTACTCATATGTTGACTCCATATTGTGTTTCTCGTATCGTGATGGGACTTAAATTGTACTATTGTGGATAGTCAATCCTATTGGATTGAGTCATACTATTGTACTATTGTGGATAGCCAATCCTATTGGATTGAGTCATACTATTGTAATATCGTGGATAGCCAATCATATTAGATTGAGCCGTACTATTGTGGATAGCCAATCCTATTAGATTAATTCGTACTATTGTGGATAGACAATCATATGTTACACGTATGATTGAGCCGTACTATTATGAACATTGCTTAATGATTGAATACTAGTTGGAAGTGATGATTCAAAACACATAGTTAGTTTAGTTCCTTTCTGTCTATTTCATATTTATTGTGATACTCTTTGTTTCCTCCGTCTTCTTATTCTTATTGCATGATATGCCAGATAGCCTTGTATTTCAATCCCTCATACTGTTATTGATAGGTTATGGTACAGCTCTATATTCTTACCATGTATTACACTCACTATTATTATTTTATAGTATTTTATCATATAATTAAAACTGTTGTTAGAGTTATGTGCTTCGCTCCAATCTTGACTGGATAATATTTTTCAGAGAATCTATAAGACATTTGTCCTACGTACTACAGAGCAGGTGTAGATGAGGGCTATCTACATGAGATCCAGGAGGAGCCATCCCAGTAGAGGAGACACCATTAGATGTAGCCTAGTTATCATTAGTATTTTATTGTACTAGACTTTGAGACATTGTATTTTTCCATATTGTACTTATGTGGATGTTGAGATAGCTAGACTCTTGGACTATGATGTTGTTAAGACACATACATTCATGGTTTCTTTTTGGATTTATTTTGTCTTATCTTTATCGTAGAATTTATCTATTATAATATATTGTGGTTGAGTATAGACTATTATCATTATATTGTCCTTCATTCGGAGTCTAGACTTCATTGACAGGTTATGTTATGAGATATAGATAGATAGCTGTTGATCTAGATAGTGTTCTACCACCGATGCTGTAGCATAGGACTGGGTGTGTCCCACGCACTCGTACCCCTATATACGAGTGTGGGTTGTAACACATTTTTATGGTGGCCCATGTAGGTCTGGCTTCACAAATTAGTGCGATGTTGTGGTAGTACAATGACTTAGTTGTACTACGGTGGGCCTACGATACAAGATAGGGTATAGGATATTAGGATGAGAGAATACTCGATCATAAATTAGGAATCCTTGAGAGATTCCTGGGATGACCCTTGAGAATCTTATTTTGAATATATTTCCAGTTGGTTTGTTTCACCTTCGCCTTTGTACTTGTCCTTTGTTGAATTTGATTCTGGTATCAAGGTGAATCTTATGGACTAAATTAAGGTATACTCTGATGACATATTTTGATGAGGATAGTGAGAAAGGTAACTGTCTTAGTTATGGAGTCTAGAGTTTATCGCAGCCATATTAGCTGGCATGGCGAAGACATAGAGCCTGATTTTGGATATATTTATCTTAGTTATAGAATTTAGAGTTTTTGCAACCAAGCATGTAGTAGGACAAAATTCTAGATACCATAATTCTAGAGGTATGTACCTTAGTTATGGACCCTATAGTTTATTGCAGCAATACTTACTGGCGTAGCAAGGATTCTGGGTAACATGATTCTGGATAGACGTATATGGTTATCAGATTGTATCTTAAATTGGTTCTTAACATATCGTCTCTATCATTCAGTCTTGTTACCATTGAGTTCTGTTCCATCACCCCTAATAGCTCAGGATAGGGATATCTTTAGTACCTCTAGTCCAATTCCTTATAGAGTTTTGCCTTTATTAGTTCCTGAGGTTTCTTTGGATAGTGTAGTAGTTTGGTAACTTATAGAATGGTTGGTGTCTAGTTGAGTGTTAATGTTGTATGTTAGGAGTGTAGTTTATGAGTCTAAGAGTGGTTCCTGATTGGGTATATAAGTATTAGGTATTAGTGTATAAGCCTAGAACAACCCATAACGTAGTATCCTAGTAACCATATTTTAATGGTAGGTGTTAGAGTAAAGTTAGTAATTAGTACCAACAATATCAAGGAACAAGAGAGTTATGAGGGAAAGTAGCATACCAATGGGTGATTCTAAGTGTTGTATCATGTCAGCAGGCATGTTTTAGATATACAGAGATTCATGCAACAGCGAGAAGAAGGGAGGGGCAAGTAAAAGAGTTAGTGACTTCTGTAGATAGTGAGAGGAATTTGAATAGATACCCTATAGATAGTATCCTAGAATAATGGAGTGAAGTATCAATGTGAATGTTTTATGGGTATCATGAAGTAGGGTTCAAGGCCACCTGTGGCACAACAAATTTCCCCGCACCAGCATAGGAAGATACCCCAGCAGGACATGGCTTTTGCGATGATGATCGAAGAGATCGATGCTGTATGTGATAGATTGGAAGGTCATGTTCCTTTCTTTCCTTCTTATTCTTTGATCTGTTTGATTCTATAGTACCTTATAATTGCATTTGTGATTTTCATGCTAGAACTCATGATAGAGATCACAATATCATGATAAGTAGGGATCTTAACCATTCTTGCTTGATAATTATGAATGATTTCTTCAATATGATTGTATGTTGTGTGTGTGTAGCTAAGGATTATCTTTAGATCATAGATAGAATAAGTTTCTGACTATAGAGAGGAATCAAGATGGATATGTTATAACTACCTAGGGAGGGAAGACTAAATGAGTGAACCATACCCTATCTCTCAAGCCATGAGATATCTACTCCCTTTGTGCTTGTGTTGACCTTAAACTTCAAGGACGAAATTTTTTAAAGGGGGGTTGAGATGTCACCACCATATTTCCATATAGGGTTATTTTCGACCAATTATTGGCTCGGAATTTATATCTGTGGACAAGACTTTTAGTCTTGGCATGATTAGACTCATAGAATTAATTCTAGAGCCCAAACTTACCTATTGTCACTAGGGCCTTTAATTAGCTAATTGGCATGGAACCTATTAGCTATTAGAGACTAGTTAAGCCTTAATTAGGCCCAATCCAAAACTTCATGGCCGGCTATATATATATATATATATATATATATATATATATATATAAAATATATATATATATATATATATATATATATATATATATATATATATATATATATATCACCCACTCCTTCCATTCTCTACACTTCATCTTCTTCCTCAAGTCACCATTCTAACACCTCTCTCAAGCTTTTCCAATTCTTCTTCCATGGAGGGATAAAGCTGGGGTACACAAGGGAAACTTGGAAGGAGCTCTAGCAAGGAGTTTGGACCTACTTATTCTTCTTCCATCATCAAATTTGTGGTTCCATAAGGAGGAGTTATTCCACCTAGGTATTGATCTCTTTCCTCCTATTCTTTTGATTTTATCTGTCACCTTTGAAACTCGTACTTGAAGTCAATCATCTTTCTTGACCTCTTTATTTTGGACTCTCGCTTTCCCTATTTTGGAAGGACGAACACTCATTTTTAATGAACCATTTGGGTTATACTTTATTAGAGGATAGAAAGAAGTTGATATAATTCTTCAGAGAAGATCGATTATTTAAGGCGATAAGGGTTTTGATAACGCCTCTGTTAGATAGATCGAGTAGATCAGATTGGTAATCTAGAATTTATATAGTCGACTTAATCCTAACGAGAGACTCTAGGTGCAATGGACTGCAACCATTCTACTATTTACCTATGTTGGATAGAGATGGATTAGAGTGCCTATGTTAGATAGAGACGGGTTAAGGTATAACAAAGTTTAGTAATCATGTTATGAATGGGATGAGTCGATAGGCAATGTACTTAAGATAAATATAAATCCTTATAGAAATTTTATGGTTGCATTGAAGATGAGGAAATTTTCACTTGAATGATATAGGAATCATGATAGTAGCATATGTTAGGAAATGAAGTTATATTGGACGGTGGCCTGAAGGATCTTCACTAGGGAGATTTTCGATCAAAGGAATATATCAAAATAATACATGATGATAGGTTGTACCATAGTGTCGATCTAGGGATATTTGGTAATAGTGGTTATGACCATGTTAGACTAGACAAACGTCTATATATAGTGGGAATAGCGTTGAAACGACCTATTAACAACCATGACTAGAAGATTGATCAATAGGTAAGTTGTTTTCCAAGGTATTATATATAAGCACCGCCTAGCATTAACTTCCACCTTTACTTAGCAGATTCCTGAGGAGAAGGATTAGGTATACTTGTAAGTATGTTATAGCTTTCCATGGCTAGTAAGGGTAGATTATTAATCATATTGTTATGGGCTATATAATTTATGGGAGTATGGTATAGAATTTAAGGATTGATTAGGGACTTATTGTGATATTCATATTTTCTGTGGATAGACCTAAAGGACTTGAGAGTAAAATTAGAAAATCTTAGCTTAAGTAGACTAGTTAGCCATAGATATGTTAAACCCTTCATCGATAAAGGGTAGTTAGGAATCCCAAAGAACTTGTAATAAGATTAGCAAGTCGCATTCTAAAGAAACAAAGGTTGTCTTAAGAATCCTAGAGAGATAAGCCTATACTCTAGTACGAGTAGGAGTTCGTCATCTTCAGTATGATCGATCATCCGAAGTCCGAGATCGTTCTAGTAACCCGAAGTATAATTCATCAAAGATCGTAGTGCTATTCCTTCAGTTGCGAATACATGTCTTAGCTTGCAATAACAGTCTCATGATTCTGTTATAACCAATTGTCCTACTTATGCAATTTGGTATAATCTTATTTTCTTCCCTAGTCGTGCCAAAAGCCAAAAACAAATCCTTTGGGTTGTTATGCCTCTTGTGGTTAATAACCATATCACCGTAGGTATCAGTTCTTTCCTACTCGAATTCCCCCGACTTAGCCTACTATGACTTGACTCTTCCTTCACCAATCGTATTTGACTTCTTCCGAGATTAATTCTCTTTTCCTTTTATATCTTGCTGGGATGGTAGATTGTAAACCCCTCTCAAATTTTATTGTTTTCTTGGATTAGTGAGTAATTAGGATAAATTGGTTCCAATTATGGCAACAAATTAGTGGTTCAAAATGCCCTGTTTTTTATTCATGTCATTTGATACCCTCCACCGTGACTTTAATATTTGGAGCACAATATTAGCATTTTCCTTCCAAAAAATTTTACACTCATGATCTAGGCAAGCCACAGTATACGTATGACATACATATTCCACACAAACACACCTTTGTAAGCTCTATTTTAATTACATAACATTCATGACTAATTTCTACTTAGAACAAACACCAAATGCCTAATCTCATTCCACTTGAGTTTAACCTTGCACTATCGAACTATTCCCTCAAACAAATTGAATATCCATGATTCATACACGACATACAACACCCATAACATTTGTATCCCACCAAAACAAGCCCCCACATTCCTCATATACAACATCAAACCCTAAAAATCAACCCCCCACATGCACTAGTCATTATGACTTAAATTTCTATACGCTTACCAAATCATGTTTGGTCTTCGAATCTAATCCTATAAAAAGGTTCCTACACCTATTATAAATTTCTACCTTTTAGTTTACAAATTTGCTTTCCATAATTCTTTGATCATATCTCTTCGCCACCTAAGTTATATGATGAACGAAATCGCTATATACCAACTCATTCCAGTATATTTGGTCAAAACAATTCCTACAGTCTTGTTGAAGGCATAACCTATATAGGAGCAATGTCAAATTGGTAATAAGTTTTTTTATAAAGTTGTTGACCAAAAATACCATGATACCTAGGCTGCAGTGCCTCGTCCCTATATCATGTCATGTTCTCCATCCACGGGGTGCGCAAGAAAGGAACATTGTCGCTATCGAATCGATCGGGATCGATAGGTCAGGATCGATCGAATCGGTCGAACGGGAACGATTGAATTAAGATCCTTTTCTCGTTATGGAAAGGTTTTTTCGGAATCAAGTCCCATATTCAGCAGGTTGCACCTCGAGGATAGACTCTGCAGCTGAGTGAGGAGATACCTCCTGTTGCACTATTTTTCATGCCACACTTGCGTTGGTTTTGGCTTTGGTTTTCTCAATGTGTTTTCATGAATATTTTCATGAATGTTTTCATGGCTAGTGTTTTGAACTCGCATTTACATATCGAACTCCTTGAATAATATAATGTTATAATCAGTTGCTTATGCAATTTTAGGTAATCGCATAGGCGACGTCTAGCGCGACCAACAAGTCTCTCGCCTCGAACAGAAATCAAGGTGAGTGGCTGACCTCCTTCACCTCGACCCTCTATCTCAAAAACAAGAACTCAGGATAACTGTATCAACTTAGAACGACTTACTCAAAAAATACAAGTTTCACGCTCAAAAAGAGAAAAGATAAGGTTCTAGAAAAGAGTGAGCATTATTTCATGATCTGCAAAACCAAGAAATAAATCGTTTATAAAGTTGTCGCAATGATACCATAAAACGTGCCTTAAATCACTTGTTACGTAGCATGGTCATGGACAACTTGTATACAAGGGCGATTGTTTCTTCGGACGGTATTCCGGGGCCACGGGACCGATCCGGCCTAGGAAGAAACACGATAGCTATGCTGGATTGTACCGCTAGTATTCGGTGCTCCTTCAACGGGGCTTGCTACTCGTATTGAACGTGCACCGTCTAAACCAAGCTATGTCCAGAATGGTTTTCATGCCAATGACCTTCGCAAATATACACTAGTTAAACTTATGGTATGTAATATGACAGGGAAGAACATGGTAAGCTTTATGTCGCACGGCACGCTCTGTCATGGGTAAGTTCTAGCATAAATTCTTTTTATTTATATTTCATCAAACTGCTTACATGAAACTAACTAGGATGGCTAGAAAGATCACTAAAACAAGTTGCATATTTTATCTAAATTCTTGAACCAAATGAGAGCATAGAAAATAATTAGCCACTCGCCAGTACACGTTGATTGTACTGATCCTCGCTCTCCACAGGTGCTATAAATCAGGAGGAGCGTGTTGCATGACTGAAGGCAGCGCTTGTGTATTTTGAAGCTTCGTTCGTGCGTGCGAAGCCTTGACTCAATTTTTTTGAAGACTCTGCAACTATCCAAGCTGAGATGTCTCGACTCTTCCCTATTACATGTGTCTGCATACTTTGGTTGTATAAAGGGGTGCGATGTATGGAATGGCTATCTCATCGACGTTCATTTTGTAATGGAGTCAGTTTGTAGTCGTGCGACACCTTGTATCGAGTCTGTAATATGATGTTCATTATCAATAAAGCTCAAGTTTCTTCTATGACTATGCCTTATGCGATCGTAACTTAGGTTCACACGGCATCACGCCCGGAAGATGACTATCGATTCTACAGAATCGGACGTGACATAATGGTATCAAAGCACGTCTTTACGTCCTTTGGCCTTCTGTTTGAGTCACGAACCTTTGACCTCGTGTCGTTGAGATGATTTGTTCCATATAGTGAGTCTGTAATATTTCTTGAGACAAATATGAGTTGCCTTCTAATCCCAGAAGTCCGAGAAGCTGCAGACGAGAACAAAGTACTTTGAGCGGCTCGAGCAGCTCGGGGAAGGGACCCTCAAACGCCCCCATAGAACCTATAAAACGGATAATGTGCATGCTGGAAGCATAACAATGTCAGGTTGAGACCAATCAGCGCCTGAACGAACAGCATCGACAGCACGTTGAAGACCAGCGGAGATAAGCTGAGGTACGGCAGACTCAGTTTGAGGCCCGATTCGATGCACAATTCAAGTTACAGCAGAAGCAGCTTGATACTCTTCAGCAAATCGTCCAGACAGTTGTGGCCAATGGCAACTCTGCAACGACTCATGCCGTAACCGAGCCTGAGGTCCGACCGATCGAAATCGACTCGGAGGTACCCGAACGACTACCTGCTATACCAAGGTGTTCTAACTTTGAGGTGTCAAAATTCACAAAAATTGTCGCACATCCTTCTGCGGTACTGAAGACCCTTCTTTGGTGATCGATTGGTTGGAGGAGTTGGTAGACTGGTTCGAGCTTCTAGGCGTTGATGAGTCCAAAAAGGTTGCGTGTGCTCAGCTTCTACTCCGATTGAACGCACATGACTGATGGGATGTACAAAAGTAAGCGATCCGGCATGACGATAATATAGCGATAATCTCTTGGGCTACCTTCCGACAGGCATTCGAAATCAAGTACCTCCCTGCAGCAGTTCGACAAGAAAAGGAGAATGAATTTATGCAGCAGAAGCAATGGAATGTGATGATGCGGCAGCAAGCAGCAGAGTTCAATAAACTGGCTAAATTTGCTGTATAGTTCTTGCCTACAATGGAGAGTCACGCTCGGCGGTTTGAAGTGGGTCTGCGGCCCTCTATCTCTACTCATGTGTCAGTTTCGGAATACAAGACAATGGGCGAGTCCCTAAATCACGCTCTCCGCCTTGAGCGCCAATATCCCCCAGCTACTGCCGGCACTATGCATACATACAATCATAAGTACCCTAACCATGCAGGAGGAAATAATATGACCAAGCGTCCGAACAATGGGCACCAAGGTGGATACCAAGGGTGGAACACGGGACCTCGCTGTAACAGATGTCGCTAATTCGGTCACCTAGCCGTCGATTGCGAAGTTCTTGAAAGAGGATGCTGGAACTGTGGTAAAAGGGACACTTCAGTTCAAATTGCCCGACCAAGAGACTGAACTCAATGGCGCCTCAGCAGCAGCAACATCATCCAGGGAACCAGGGACTAAAGCCTCGAGCCCAACAACCCATGCCGCAAAATGGTCAGGATCGTCGTCCTAATGCCCAGGGCCGCTTCTATGCCATGACTCGAGATCAGACATTTTCCTCTAATATAGTCGTGATAGGTACACTACTCTTCAATAATAAACTTGCTCGTGTACTGTTCGATTCAGGTGCTACCCATAGTTTTATAGCGGCAGATTTTATTGATGAACACAAATTCTCCAAGGCACCGTTAGGCCTTAATCTTAGCGTTAGCACCCTATCGAGCACACAAATCCCTGTAAATACTATCTGTAGAGACGGCTACAAATCTATAGGTGGGAGGAAATTGACTCTAGATGCGATAGTTCTGGACCTTAAGGACTACGACATCATTCTTGGGATGGATTGGCTCGGCGCTTGCTCGGCTACTATTGACTGTGCAGGAAAGAAGGTCACCTTCCGCCTACCTGGGAAGCCTAAATTCTGCTATTCGTGTGGCGAAGCATCGATAACCTGCATGGTGATCTCGGCGATCACTGCTCGGCGGATGCTACATTCCGAATGCGAAGGCTACTTGCGTCCGTTCGAGACACACGACAGGATGGTGCAAACGCGAATCAAACCGATGTTGTGGCAGAATTCCCAGACGTGTTCCCGGACGAGCTACCCGACATGCCACCCGAACAAAAAATTGAGTTCACTATTGACACCTTCCCCAACACTTGACCGATTTCTAAGGCCCCGTACAGAATGGCCCCTGCAAAATTAAAGGAACTTAAAGTACAACTACAGGAATTGCTCAACAAAGGGTTCATTCGTCCTAGCATCTCGCCATGGGGTGTCTATGCTATTTGTCATAAAGAAAGATGGGTCGATGCGACTCTACATCAACTACCGGGAATTAAATAAAGCCACCATCTGGAACAAATACCTCATGCCCCGCATCGACGATTTGTTTGATCAGCTCCAAGGTGCCACAGTATTTTCGAAGATTGATCTTCGATCAGGTTATCACCAGCTCAAGGTCAAGACAGAGGACGTGTCGAAGTCTACCTTCCATACTCATTACGGCAACTATGAGTTCTTGGTGATGTCATTCGGCCTGACAAATGCTCCTGCCGCCTTCATGGATCTAATGAATCGGGTGTTCCTCCGTTCCTCGATAAATTCGTAGTAGTCTTCATAGACAGTATCCTCGTCTACTCGAAGGATCGAGTGCAATACGTAGAACATCTGTCGATCATACTCCAGACCCTCCGAAATAATCAGTTGTTTGCGAAGAGGAGCAAATGTGAGTTCTGGCTGAATAGCATATCTTTTCTTGGGCATATCATCTCCGCTAAAGGCATTTCAGTTGATCTAAAGAAAGTTGAGGCAGTTATTGATTAGAAATGGCCCGTATCTGTCAGTAAAATTCGAAGCTTCCTCGGTTTGGCGGGATACTATATACGTTTCGTAAAGGATTTTGCGAAGATCGTATCGCCCTTGACTCGCCTCACCCAAAAGGGAGTCGCGTTCGTGTGGTAAGACGACTGTGAAGCTTCATTCCAGGAGCTAAAATAGCGGCTCGTTTCGGCCCCGATATTCGCTCTTCCTGAAGGGACCGAGGGATTTTAAATCTTCAGCGATGCTTCTGGCCAGGGTTTGGGGTGTGTGCTCATGCAGCAGGACAAGGTGATATCGTTTTCTTCCAGACAGCTCAAGCCGCATAAGAAGAACTATCCCACTCATGACCTAGAATTAGCGACAATTGTGTTTGCGTTGAAGCTGTGGCGCCACTATCTTTATGGTATGGCATGCAGGATTTATACGGACCACAAGAGCCTCAAGTATCTCTTCACCCAGAAAGAACTTAATTTACGGCAGAGGTGATGGCTGGAACTGATTAAAGACTACAACTTGTCGATCAATTATATGCCGGGTAAGAGGAATGTTATGGCAGATGAACTGAGTCGAAAGTACATAGCTTCACTATCCATCAACAATCGACTGTCATGCGACTTGGAAGGAATGGGCATAGAACTTCGAGTTTGATTTATGGGCGCGCAGCTAACACAACTGCGGCTAGAACCAAGCCTATTGAAAAAGATTAAGTCTGCTCAGAAGGATGATCCATACCTGGAGAAGATGCGGAAGCAGATATCAATAGGGAAGGCATCTAATTTTGCAAAGGACGAGTCAGGACCATTACGAGTGAAGGGCAGGCTATGTGTACCGGATAACCCAGAACTCAGAAAGGAGATAATGTCGGAAGCGTATTATGCAAAATATTCCTTGCATCCTGGCAATACCAAAATGTATAAGGACCTCTGCATTATCTTTTGGTAGCACGACATGAAGAGAGATGTTACACTCTTCGTGTCACAATGTATAGCCTGTCAGCAGGTAAAAGCGGAGCACCAGTGACCGGACGGAAGGATGCAGAACCTTGACATTCTGGAATAGAAATGGGATCACATCACTATGGACTTTGTTGTTGGCCTGTCGAAGACTTCACGGGGGAGCGATGTCGTCTGGGTCATCGTTGATCGATTAACCAAGTTAGCGTACTTTATTGCCATTAAAGTCACTTGGAGCGTCGATCGCCTTGCTCAGATCTATCTTGATGAAATAGTTCGGCTGCATGGGATTCCAGTATCAATTGTCTCAGATCGGGATGGGCGATTCGTGTCATGCTTCTGGTACAGTCTTCAGTCAGCAATGGGGACCAAGTTGAAGTTTAGCTCAGCATATCATCCTCAGACCGATGGCCAAACAGAGCGGATGAATCAGATTCTCAAAGACATGTTACGTCTCTATGCAATCGACTTGAAGTCAAGCTGGGACGTTCATCTACCGTTGGCCAAATTTCCATATAACAACAGTTATCAGTCCAGCATCCAAATGGCACCGTATGAAGCTTTGTACGGCCGAAAGTGCAGATCGCCTATTTGCTGGGATAAAGTTGGAAAACGGCAGATACCCGGCCCGGAACTAGTAGAGCAGACTGTACAAAAAGTCAAGTTGATATGGGAGAGATTAAAGATAGCACAAAGTCGACAGAAGAGCTATGCCGACACTTACCGACGACCCCTTGAATTCTTGGAGGGCGATCACATATTTTTGAAAGTCACG
Source organism: Iris pallida (assembly GCA_029216955.1). Lineage (NCBI taxonomy): Eukaryota > Viridiplantae > Streptophyta > Magnoliopsida > Asparagales > Iridaceae > Iris > Iris pallida. The sequence continues at coordinate 2,520,996 of JANAVB010019797.1, read as the reverse complement.
CCTATGTGTGGAGTCACGAGATTTGGAGCTAAAAGAAAGTTGAGTCCAAGATTTGTCGGTCCTTTCGAGATATTGAAGCGAGTCACCCCAGTAGCTTACCAGATTGCATTGTCGCCAGCACTGTCGGATGTGCACAATATCTTCCACGTCTCTCAGTTACGGAAGTAAGTGCACGATCCGAGCCATGTGGTAGACTTTGGTCAGTTGAATCTGCAGGTAGACTTATCGTATGTTGAAGGGCCTGTGCAAATCTTGGAGCGCAAGGTGTAGCTTCCCTTTCCGGAGAATTTTTTTCAGAATATTTTTTTATTATTTATTTGATTTAAATAGTGATTTTAGAATTTTATAAATGTTTATTTAGTTAATTATTACGGTAGACGATTTTAGCCATGGTTAAGTTTTGAAGTACCAGACGACTAAGAATCATGGCACGGATAGTGCAGTGACGTGCTTTGACTAGTGTTTAGCCATGGTAGGGGAATGCCGAGCCATAGGAGTGTCCTAACTGAGAAAACTAGGCCAAGTTGCGACTTAACCCTACCAAAGATTTTATTTATTATTTAATTATATTATTGAGTTTTTGGGAACCCGGTTGTACCGAACCTGTCCAGATTAGACCCAAGTCAAACCCAAGCCCATGTAGTCATGTAGTGGGACCAAATACGACCTTGTAGACATGTTTGATAAATGCAAATATTTTGTATATATTAGAAATTGGCAATTATTTACTAAATAATTGTTATGGGTAGAATATAGATATTATTGTTATTAAATAGCGTTTAGAATATTGTATGAATTTTTTGAGACGAATAAATGGGGTGGTTGATGAGTTCATTACGATATATTATTGGTTTAATTTCAGTGTTATTAGGATTATTATTATTAATAATATTTTTGACGTATTTATTAAACAATTTTACTTTACTATTATTGGTTATGTTTATTTTATATAAATAATATTATTGTATATGTGTCCATATTTATGTAGGTAGGCCCTGTCCTAGGAATAATTGTTATTGGGATTTAATTGGGTTTTATGGAGATTGTATATAAGGATATATGTATATTGATATACATATGTGTATATATATATATATATATATATAATATATTAAATATGTATTGATATATATGTGATTGTATATATATAAAATATATATATGTATAAGTGTGTGTATGTATATATATATATATATATATATATATATATATATATATATATATATATATATATATATATATATATATATATATATATATATATATATATATATTTTATATATATAAAATATATATATATATATATATATATATATATATATATATATATATAAAAAAAAATATATATATATATATATATATATATATATATATATATATATATATATATATATATATATATATATATATATATGTATGTATATGTGTGTATATATATGCATATATATGTTTATGTGTGTAAATATACATGTATAAGTATATATGTATATAGGCATATATATATATATATATATATATATATATATATATATATATATATATATATATATATATATATATATATATATATACATATAGATATTAATTGCTAATAGGAAAATGAACAAAAATAGAAAAAGGGAAGGAAAACAAATAGGAGCCCACAAAAACAAGGCCCAGCCAGCCCATTTCCCGCACCAGCCCAGCTGGAAACCGAACATCTCGAGCCCATGCTCAGGCCCAGCACGAGCGCTGAGAACCTCCCTCCCCTCGCGCGAGTTTATAACATAGGGGGAGAGAGATTTCGAGAGCAAACTCCTCGAAACCCTAACCACGCCGTCCCCTGGTCCTGGGCGACCACTCCGGCACCTGTACGCCAGAGAACGACGTCGGGGTTCGCCGAAAATCGCCGGCCGTACGTGTGCACAGGGACTGCACACAGCAGTATGGCGATTTGGAGGAGTCAACTTCGCGCATCGTTTTCTTCCTCCACGCTCAACGTTGTCGTAAACCAGTTATACAGGTACGAAGCCAATCTAACCGAGTTTATATCCCAGTAGATAGACTTTGTCGTAAACGAACCTACTGCCGGAAAATTCGATGAAGACTTCATCGAAAACTTGTTCAAAAAACAGGACATGAAACAATCCATGAACCCATGTTGGAAAATCGATTCCGATCGATCCAGCGACCCTTTTGGTCAACCTTCTGAACAATGTTTTAGACAACCTATAGACCTTCACAATTGTCTTTACAGAGGCCAAAACTATCGACTATGTGTTGAGAAATCGAATCCCAAATTCGACCAAAAAACTGTATTAAAAACTAGAAAATTGTCCGATACGACGTGCGTCCCGCCAATCCAGACGACGTGGTCGTGAACCAAAGACATTGAAAGGTGCGTAACGGCTTCGTGGTCGTGTGGGCGTTGACGGAATTCAAATTGGTCGCGTGTGCACGACGAATTTGATACGTATCCGTCGAAATTTACCGTATCGACCACTTTGCACAAACTCCAATTACTTTATGCACGCTCGTCAAATCGAGACGAAACTTGCGCCAACAGGACCGTATCATTTTTCTGGTCCTTTATGCCAAGTTTGGTCCGATTCTGAGACAGTTGATAAAATCACCATTTTGCGAGCCCTCCGGTCCGACTCAATGGATGATTTTGTGCACGGCCCGACGGAATCCAACTTTGGACATACGGTTGGATTTGTATCAGAAAATCGGACCTTTTGACATATACTTTGATGACTTTAGAGACAATTGACTCTGGCACGATTTTCGGTGCAAAGCGGGTCCAACGGCGGACATCGTTTTGCCCGAATTTATCGTTTTGCTCCTGTGTCCAGAATTGGACTTAAGGACAGGCAATCCTAGCTAATTTGACTATTCTGAGAATGTTGGTAACGTTTATTTCAGCTTTCGGAGACAGTTATGATGACTTGGACTTTCTGACTTGTTGATTGGCGATATATTGCTGGTTCTCCGTGCAACCCCCAGGCAAGTATACCTTGCCGAACATATACAGTATTTACATAGTTTTTCTTTCTTTATTGTATTTATTTTCATATTGTCACATGATTCCATATTGTGATTGATTCGTCCTTGATTGCCTTACTTGTTCTAGATTACGTGCACGTATAGGGTATTTGACATTGCTAGATTATTGGTCGTATCATGTTACATTGCTTTGCGATTGAGTTGTCAGTTTCTGTATCTATTCTTGACTTGACTAATCTTGACTGGAAGTATCTTGCATTGTACTACAGTTGGGACACACTATAGATTGGGAGTATCTTTCATTGTACTACGACCTATAGCCGATTCTTCTACCTTGATATCACTTGATTGACTTGACTCGAGACATGCCATAGATTGGGAGTATCTTACATTGTACTACGACCTATAGTATATATTGCTTGATTGATTGACTTGACTTGCGATACTATAAATTGGGAGTATCTTGCATTGTACTACGATTTATAGGAGTCTACTTGACTTTGTATCCTTTAGAAGAGGAGATCGATACTAGAATTGGCTAATCTTGACTGGGATTATCTTGCATTGTATTACAGTCAAAATCTACTATAGATTGGGAGTATCTTGCATTGTACTACAAGCTATAGAGGTTAATCGATTGATTGGTAGCCAAGTCTAGTATTACATTTCCACACGACCTTATATGTTTCTTCTTGCAGTGTTCTTATCCTTCTTACATGTTATTTACTGTCATATTAGTAGGCATATTTTATGTATCTTGCAAGTCCTCTGAGGACCTGATTATCTCTTCAGGTAGCTGATTGCACGGAGTTAGTTAGCTGATGTAACACCCAGTTTTCTGAAATTGGGGTATTTTTGAAAATTTGTTATTTTTATTATTTATTAATGATATTTAGTCATGATATGATCTTTGGTGATTTTTAGTTAATTAAAACCATTTTCTAAGTCATGACTTATGACTTTGTGACTTTACTGGTATAACCCTAGTGTAAACCCTAGAGATTCCATAACCTAGAGACTAACCATGATCATGTGAGCCTAGCCATAGGCGTAGAACATCAAATTAGGGCTTTTTAGCCTAAAGGGTATTTTGGTAATTTTTTAGGAATTATTAGAATTATATGTAATTACGTGTTTTTATTATTATTTAACTATTGATTAGTGTCATGTTAGTCCCTAACCTAGTTTAGCCTAATCTAGGGGTTAGCCATTAACCTAGAAGACTAAGTGTAGGTATTTACTTTATGTTGTAAATATCTTAGGATTGAAATATCTAGATATTTACTTTTGAGATATTTCTTGAAACCTAGAAATATCTTCAACCCTTTACCTAGAAGTCTTTGCCTTCACTATAAAGCAACCCAAGGACACCCCCCTACCTCTTGGGCTGGCCATAGGACTACCCCCCTCCTATATAACCTATCATTTCATTCATGATCAAATTTACATGAATTTTAATCCTACAAAATTTCTCTTTCTTCAAACCTTGATAACTTGATCAATTTTGATCCAAATCACCTCTAGTTTCTTGCATTGGACTCCCCTACACTAGAGGATACTAGTTAGGGCCTGCTATCAAGGATTTGTGGAGCTTTGGGCATCACCAAGAGAAGTGGACCCCCCCCCCTCTTGATTTTCCATTAAAATTGCACAAATAGGTAAATGCCCTCAAACCTAGTTAATACTCTGTTTTTCTTCATAAATGCATGTATCTAGGTACCATGGAACTGTAGGCTAAGTTTGGTGAGATTTAGGGTTGGTTTGGTGTCCGTATCGGACACGTATCTGTGTTCTAATTGCAGTGTTTGGTGAAATGCCACTTAGGAATAAAAGTTATTGTTTTTCAAAACAAAATATATTTTGGTGAGCCCTAGACATGTAGGACACAACCCTAGTTGTCTGAGCACATTTCAAGTTGTGTCCGTGTCCAAAATAGGACACGAACACACTGTTAAAACCACACTGTACACACTGTAAGACCCTACTGTTGACACTTCCTGTCGTGTCCACACGAGTCGTGGACACGATACAGAAACCTAGACACGAACCTAACCACCCCACCTACCCACTGACACGAGCACAAGGCTCTACGTGCCACGTGTGGAGCACACGACCCTTCGACACGCGCGCACGAGACTGTGCAGCCTCCCCTGCTACTCGACACCTAGTGCGGACACTGTAGGACACGTGGACACGAGAAAATTGACACAGAGAAGGGGCAACCTCTGTCATGCCCCCCCTCGAGTTTGAGACACTCTCGTGTCCTATCGAGGACACGAGGACACGTGCACTGGTCGTGCACTGACAGTGCACGCACACGTTTTCTTCACGTACACGACCTTCGTGTCGTATGGATACGAGTCGAGGATACCTCATGGTGACACGAGTGTGTAGCCCAACACGTGGGCTACAAGTGGACATGACCACGAGGTCCCACGTGGCTCGTGTCGTGTCCACGAGGCGCGTGCACCGCTGTACGACGCGGTGCCAAACACGCGTATCAGTCGTGTTTTCTCGACTGATACGGGTCTCGTGTCGACTCTGTGCGACACGTGGACACGACTCAGGTTGCTAGACACCTAGCCTGACCCTAGACGAACCTAGGGACATGAGGATACGTGTGTCGTGTCCTACACGCGTGTCCATCTCTGCACGACGCTGTGATACTGTAAACTTACCCGATTGTGCTTTTTGACACTTTGACATGCCGTGTCGTGTCATGGTGGACTTCCAGTGACACACACGACACGAACACATAGGGGGACATGATTACCAACCATTGGTTTCGAGCCTTAGCTCGGTTTGGGTCATGAAAATAGGTTTACCTACTTTTCCTATACACGGTCCATATTTCCAGATCTTAGGATAAATTCCAGTTTTCAAAACGAGTTTCAAATCGATTTTGGTTATGATTTATACATGTAATTCCATTTTTCAGTGTACGTATACGTAGTATATATGTATGTGTGTGTAGGTGAGATTTTAGGGTATATACATATGTATACATGTGTATATACATATATGTATATTGTGGGTGTGTGTGTGTATTTGTGTGTGTGTGTTGGGGCTGATTTCCTGGTTCCAGGAATCTGGAACCCCCCCCCCCTTTCTTCCTGTGTTCAGTCTCTCCCTCTCTCTCACTGATCTCTTTCACTCTCTCTCACACTCTCTCTCTCTCATTCTATTTTACCCTCTCTATATATATGAATCATATATATGTTTTGTATATATATATATATATATATATATATATATATATATATATATATATATATATATATATATATATATACATATATATATATATATACATATATTGATATATATATATATATATATATATATACATATATTGATATATATATATATGGTATTAGATTATATTGTATCTATATAAATACATTATATGGCACATGGGTATACATAGTATATAGGCTATAGGCCTATGTATATATATATATATATATATATATATATATATATATATATATATATTTATATATATATATATATATATATATATATATATATATATATATATATATATATATATATATATATATATATATTTTTATATATATATATATATATATATATATATATATATATATATATATATATATATATATGTAAAGATATATATATATATATATATATATATATATATATATATATATATATATATATATATATATATATAAATGTATAGGTGTAATGTTATATATGAGAGTAGTATATATATGGTATAGAGATAAATATCAATGTGATATTAGCCTATGGCTATGAGGTTAGGCTTGACCCTTGTTTGACTAAAGTTGACCAAAGTCAACTATAGGTCAAACCTTGACCTAATTGACCTAGAATGACTTGGATGAACATAGAAGGACTATTTGACTAAGGTTTAACTAAACCCTAACTAGATGATTAGGTTAATCACATGGGTTATATGGATAGCCCTATGTAGATTAAGATATGTATGGGGTTAAGTGGTATACTTAGGAGTTGTGTCATGATTGGTGTTAGTCTTAGAGGTTGACTAGAAGTTGACCATTAGTCAAGATTGACCTAATTACCTTGTTGACTAGTCTTTGTTTGACCAAAACCTTAGTTGGTCTAAGTTTGACCTAGACTTGACCCAGATTGATCATGTTGACTAGTATTTGACTAGAATGTTGACCAAGAGTTGACTTTAACCTAGATTTGACTAACCTTGACTTGTTTGACCTTGTTTGACTTTATTTGACTTAGTTTGATTTCCTGTGACCTAGTATGACTTCCTGTGACCTAGTTTGACTGTTGAGTTGACCAAGAGTTGACTTGACCAGATTGACCTAGAATCATGTAGTATGCATTGTATACTCTATTTTTACCATTGTGGATACATTGTAACTTGTATTGCTCTAATTAGGAGCCAGACACCTCTCCTCAGGCAGTATATCCTCTTTAAACATTCAGTTATCAGGCGAGTACATTCTCTGACCGTTTCATAATTGCCAGGATTTATATTCTTGCTCTAGATTACTTTACTTGATGCTGACACGATTGTTATCACGGATTGGTACTATATGGATCTTTTCATGAGATGTTATCCCCCTCGGGAGCATCAGATACTTTTGTCACATGTGTTTCACTTACATCATGTATCTCATGCTTCTATTATCATGTATCTTCATGTATCAGCTAGTGACTCATGTACTCTTATGATCACCGAGCCTTCATGAATCTTCATGAATCACTCACGTATCACCCAATTATGGGCTTATCACGAATCTTAACGTAACATGAATGGATCCTTGTGTATTGATTGGGAAAACGGGGGAGTAGAAGTGGACATGTGAATAATTCCAAAGTAGTGTAATCATGTGCAAACTCAGTAGTGTAATCATGTATAAATTCTAGCCATTCATATGCCTATCTTGTACTCTACATCACTAGCCACTTACAGTTCTCTATATACAGTAGATATTTCCTTTACAGCTATCTCTTTTACTACATGTATCTTCCTTCAGCAGTTTCTGTATTTTACTCTATTGCATGCTTTATATTTCCTATCATACTATGCACTGCGTGAGATGTATTGTGCTCGTTCCTGTCCTGACTGGACCTGTTGAAAATATTACAGAGGATGAGGATGAGGCCCTGGTGTCTACCTATTATGGAGCAGGACTAGATGATACTTATGTTGTGGACCCTCAGCAGGATCCACCTGCAGCTGAGGATGTTGCCCCAGTAGTCTAGGCTAGCTTAGCTAGACAGTCTTTTCTGTATTATCTTTTTGTCTCACGTCTGAGTTGTATTTTGGGATGTTGAGATATATAGACTCTTAGACTTATTGTATTATGAGTTGACATTCTGGATGTTATGTATCCTAGACACTTAGACTTATTTCATCTATTCTACTGTTCTCTTTGAGTTACTGTCTATCTATCTATCTTTTATTCTTCTACCTAGATGTGATTGAGATTGTATTCTATTTGTCACCTCCATTCGGAGAGTATAAACTGTACAGGTACTTTTATATTGTTAGATGATTGACCTAGGACAGCGTTCTACTGCCGACACTACGGCGTAGGCTGGACGTACCCACTTCTCGTGCCCCTATACAGGGTGCGGGTCGTGACACATTTTTAGTGGTGGCCCATGTAGGTCGAGTTTATGTAGTGATATTCGAACTAGAGTATCACTACAGCCTGCGATAGGATTTAAGGAATAAGCTTAGTGAGAGAGGATACTCAATCATTGTTAGGATATCTTGAGAGATTCCTGGGATGACCCTTGAGAATCTTATTTGAAATTATGATTTAAACTCCTTTTCCCTTGATTGAATTTGATTTTGGAGGATTCACTGTAGAACTTTGAATCCTTGTGTTAGTAGATGATTTTGAAATTTTTGTAGTTGTTGATTTAAATTTCTTTGTGTTAGGTTAATTTTTTTTTAAGGTACTCAATCACATTTATGAGAAAACTCTCATCTGTTTCTTGCCATCTAATCCTCTTGCTAATTGCTTTCCATTAAAATGAACTGTCCCCTCTATTTTTGCATCTTGCTCAACTCCTACCAATCTATGTGATTGTATCCCAAACCTGACTTACTCGACATTTCCTCAAATCAAGACCTTATTGAGACCTTCTAACCTTGACCTTTGATTTATCGAACCCTAACTATATTCATCTAGTAGCCTATCTATCCCTAGGACTGTGTTCCTAAATTATTTACTAGATTCCTAATTAATTTTATTCCATGGGTTAATTTGATCTTCTTTAATTTTTGCATCAATTATCACGTCTTGAACTCCCACTTTCTATTCTAGATCATTGGACGTCCTTTACCGTGACTTAGATATTCAGAGTATAATACTAGCTGTTACCTCCCAATAAACTTCGCATGTAAGACCAAGACTGGCCTACCTTCATATAGGTATTCCATGTCCTACTGAAACCCGTCTCCTTGTACTCTATTTTCTTGATATGACTTTCTGGTCAAATGGCTAAACTATAACCTCTACCATGATACTAAATTAATTCTTATTTCAATCAGAGATCCACCTTGGCTCAATTCTTTCGACCTGGCATGTGATGGTGTTCTGTTTGAATCCTTGAATACTTAACCTTGTACCTTACCTTGAATGCTTGACCCGATTGGTTAAGGATCTTGGACTATGTATCTTCTTTCATCATTTCCACCCTTACTTATATCTTATGCTATAAATTTATCCTTAAGTTTTTTTTTACAAGCTTATCCTTTTCGAGCTTGATCATGATATATTTTATTGGGTGTACACCCACTAACATATTATCTAATCAGAACCGACGCATGATGGTCTGATCAACCTATTGCATTTTGGTTCGCTTTTTCATATATTAATCTACGTGGATGGAAACATAGTTAAACTTGCCTTAGAATCTTATCCGCAACAGCCTTGACAATTCTCCTTGGAATTATTTTTTATCGCCTATGAACCTCGTATTCGTATCCAGTTGAATTAAATTTAATCATGACCTGGATCTTCATCATTGGATGCTCGTGCTCATACTTGATTTCATTGATCTCCCATCTTGCCCAAATCTCGATTATCCTAAAATTGATCAACTTAGATCGTATCAAGACTAAAATCTATTTGTGATTGTTGTGCCTAAATTTTCAATTTTCTTTTACCACTTTATGGAATAGTAACTTTTAATGATTTCTCACTTACTTGTTAATAACCAATTTTCATATAGGATGGTAGACGGCCCTATAGCCTTGATGATTGTCGTTCCCTTACCTTCCTAATTAGGACATCTTAGATTGCTTGTACGTTTTGATACCATAGGACAGTATTGATCTAGAATGACTAGTGCACCTAGATGAGACCACAGACTGTCCCATTTAACCTGTCCCCCTGGTACCACTATTTCATCACGATTTTTGGTTCAATTTAGGCCATAGACCTTTCCCACTCTAAGTTGTGATCATCGTAGGCACATTACCGTGACTTTTAAGTTAGGAGCACAAGACTAGTTGTTTTCTCAAAACTGACTTCGCATACATGACCTAGACATGACACTCTACACCTATGACCTTAGTGTCCCACTAAGGCATACCATCGTGTGCTTCATTTGCTTAGTACGATTTTCCTGACCCGAGGCTCCATCCTGATTTACCCCATGGAGTTACTTTTGATTTCGATTTGAATTAAGGACACCTTATGACCTAAAACTGCCAGTCAATTTTTTTGGTCTTGACCCAGTATAGGTCTACTACCCATATTTTACTTGTTGACCTTGTATGTTGCTAGGTAGTAGCTTCGTCCCTGATTGTTGGAGGTTTGACCTAGGAGGAGTACGACCATCTAAATTTTGAGGACGAAATTATTTTAAGGTGGGTAGACTTGTAACACCCAGTTTTCTGAAATTAGGGTATTTTTGAAAATTTATTATTTTTATTATTTATTAATGGTATTTTAGTCATGATATGATCTTTGGTGATTTTTAGTTAATTAAAACCATTTTCTAAGTCATGACTTATGACTTTGTGACTTTACTGGTATAACCCTAGTGTAAACCCTAGAGATTCCATAACCTAGAGACTAACTATGATCATGTGAGCCTAGCCATAGGCTTAGAACATCAAATTAGGGCTTTTTAGCCTAAAGGGTGTTTTGGTAATTTTCTAGGAATTATTGGAATTATATGTAATTACGTGTTTTTATTATTATCTAATTATTGATTAGTGTCATGTTAGTCCCTAACCTAGTTTAGCCTAATCTAGGGGTTAGCCATTAACCTAGAAGACTAAGTGTAGGGATTTACTTTATGTTGTAAATATCTTAGGATTGAAATATCTAGATATTTACTTTTGAGATATTTCTTGAAACCTAGAAATATCTTCAACCCTTTACCTAGAAGTCTTTGCCTTCACTATGAAGCAACCCAAGGACACCCCCCCTACCTCTTGGGCTGGCCATAGGACTACCCCCCTCCTATATAACCTATCATTTCATTCATGATCAAATTTACATGAATTTTAATCCTACAAAATTTCCCTTTCTTCAAACCTTGATAACTTGATCAATTTTGATCCAAATCACCTCTAGTTTCTTGCATTGGACTCCCCTACACTAGAGGATACTAGTTAGGGCCTGCTATCAAGGATTTGTGGAGCTTTGGGCATCACCAAGAGAAGTGGACACCCCTCCCCCCTCTCTTGATTTTCTATTGAAATTGCACAAACAGGTAAATGCCCTCATACCTAGTTAATACTCTGTTTTTCTTCATAAATGCATGGATCTAGGTACCATGGAACTGTAGGCTAAGTTTGGTGAGATTTAGGGTTGGTTTGGTGTCCGTATCGGACACGTATCTGTGTTCCAATTGCAGTATTTGGTGAAATGCCACTTAGGAATAAAAGTTATTATTTTTTAAAACAAAATATATTTTTGGGGAGCCCTAGACATGTAGGACACAACCCTAGTTGTCTGAGCACACTTCGAGTTGTGTCCGTGTCCAAAATAGGACACGAACACACTGTTAAAACCACACTGTAAGACCCTACTGTTGACACTTCCTGTCGTGTCCACACGAGTCGTGGACACGATACAGAAACCTAGACACGAACCTAACCACCCCACCTACCCACTGACACGAGCACAAGGCTCTACGTGCCACGTGTGGAGCACACGACCCTTCGACACGCGCGTACGAGACTGTACAGCCTCCCCTGCTACTCGACACCTAGTGCGGACACTGTAGGACACGTGGATACGAGAAAATTGACACAGAGGAGGGGGCAACCTCTGTCATGCCCCCCTAGAGTTTGAGACACTCTCGTGTCCTATCGAGGACATGAGGACACGTGCACTGGTCGTGCACTGACAGTGCACGTGCACGTTTTCTTCACGGACACGGCCTTCGTGTCGCATGGATACGAGTAGAGGACACCTCATGGTGACACGAGTGTGTAGCCCAACACGTGGGCTACACGTGGACATGACCACGAGGCCCTACGTGGCTCGTGTCGTGTCTACGAGGCGCATGCACCGCTGCACGACGTAGTGCCAAACACGCATATCAGTCGTGTTTTCTCGACTGATACGGGTCTCGTGTCGACTCTGTGCGACACGTGGACACGACTCAGGTTGCTAGACACCTAGCCTGACCCTAGACGAACCTAGGGACACGTGCACGAGACACGAGGACACGTGTGTCGTGTACTACACGCGTGTGCATCTCTGTACGATGCTGTGACACTGTAAACTTACCCGATTGTGCTTTTTGACACTTTGACACGCCGTATCGTGTCGTGGTGGACTTCCAGTGACACACACGACACGAACACATAGGGGGACACGATTACCAACCATTGGTTTCGAGCCTTAGCTCGGTTTGGGTCATAAAAATGGGTTTACCTACTTTTCCTATACACAGTCCATATTTCCAGATCTTAGGATAAATTCCAGTTTTCAAAACGAGTTTCAAATCGATTTTGGTTATGATTTATACATGTAATTCCATGTTTTCAGTGTACGTATACGTAGTATATATGTATGTGTGTGTGTAGATGAGATTTTAGGGTATATACATATGTATACATGTGTATATACATATATGTATATTGGGGCTGATTTCCTGGTTCCAGGAATCTGGAACCCCCCCTTTCTTACTGTGTTCAGTCTCTCCCTCTCTCTCACTGATCTCTTTCACTCTCTCTCACACACTCTCTCTCTCTCTCTCTCTCACTCTATTTTACCCTCTCTATATATATGAATCATATATATGTTTTGTATATATATATATATATATATATATATATATATATATATATATATATATATTTTTTTTTTTTTTTTTTTTTATATTGATATATATATACGGTATTAGATTATATTGTATCTATATAAATACATTATATGGCACATGGGTATACATAGTATATAGGCTATAGGCCTATATATATATATATATATATATATATATATATATATATATATATATATATATATATATATATATATATATATATATATATATATATATATATAATAAATGTATAGGTGTAATGTTATATATGAGAGTAGTATATATATGGTATAGAGATAGATATCAATGTGATATTAGCCTATGGTATTCATTTATGAGCCTATGGCTATGAGGTTAGGCTTGACCCTTGTTTGACTAAAGTTGACCAAAGTCAACTATAGGTCAAACCTTGACCTAATTGACCTAGAATGACTTGGATGAACATAGAAGGACTATTTGACTAAGGTTTGACTAAACCCTAACTAGATGATTAGGTTAATCACATGGGTTATATGGATAGCCCTATGTAGATTAAGATAGGTATGGGGTTAAGTGGTATACTTAGGAGTTGTGTCATGATTGGTGTTAGTCTTAGAGGTTGACTAGAAGTTGACCATTAGTCAAGATTGACCTAATTACCTTGTTGACTAGTCTTTGTTTGACCAAAACCTTAGTTGGTCTAAGTTTGACCTAGACTTGACCCAGATTGATCATGTTGACTAGTATTTGACTAGAATGTTGACCAAGAGTTGACTTTAACCTAGATTTGACTAACCTTGACTTGTTTGACCTTGTTTGACTTTATTTGACTTAGTTTGATTCTCTGTGACCTAGTATGACTTCCTGTGACCTAGTTTGACTGTTGAGTTGACCAAGAGTTGACTTAACCAGATTGACCTAGAATCATGTAGTATATTGTAACTTGTATTGCTCTGATTAGGAGCCAGACACCTCTCCTCAGGCAGTATATCCTCTTCAGACATTCAGTTATCAGGCGAGTACATTCTCTGACCGTTTTATAATTGCCAGAATTTATATTCTTGCTCTAGATTACTTTACTTGATGCTGACACGATTGTTATCATGGATTGGTACTATATGGATCTTTTTATGAGATGTTATCCCCCTCGGGAGCATCAGATACTTTTGTCACGTGTGTTTCACTTACATCATGTATCTCATGCTTCTATTATCATGTATCTTTATGTATCAGCTAGTGACTCATGTACTCTCATGATCACCGAGCCTTCATGAATCTTCATGAATCACTCACATATCACCCAATTATGGGCTTATCACGAATCTTAACGTAACATGAATGGATCCTTGTGTATTGATTGGGGAAACGGGGGAGTAGAAGTGGACATGTGAATAATTCCAAAGTAGTGTAATCATGTGCAAACTCAGTAGTGTAATCATGTATAAATTCTAGCCATTCACATGCCTATCTTATACTCTACATCACTAGCCACTTACAGTTCTCTATATACAGTAGATATTTCCTTTACAGCTATCTCTTTTACTACATATATCTTCCTTCAGCAGTTCCTGTATTTTACTCTATTGTATGCTTTATATTTTCTATCATACTATGCACTGCGTGAGATGTATTGTGCTCGTTCTTGTCCTGACTGGACCTGTTGAAAATATTACAGAGGATGAGGATGAGGCCCTGGTGTCTACCCATTATGGAGCAGGACTAGATGATACTTATGTTGTGGACCCTCAGCAGGATCCACCTGCAGCTGAGGATGTTGCCCCAGTAGTCTAGGCTAGCTTAGCTAGACAGTCTTTTCTGTATTATCTTTTTGTCTCACGTCTGAGTTGTATTTTGAGATGTTGAGATATATAGACTCTTAGACTTATTGTATTATGAGTTGACATTCTGGATGTTATGTATCCTAGACACTTAGACTTATTTCATCTATTCTACTGTTCTCTTTGAGTTACTGTCTATCTATCTATCTTTCATTCTTCTACCTAGACGCGATTGAGATTGTATTCTGTTTGTCACCTCCATTCAGAGAGTATAAACTGTACAGGTACTTTTATATTGTTAGATGATTGACCTAGGACAGCGTTCTACCGCCGACACTGCGGCGTAGGCTGGACGTACCCACTTCTCGTGGCCCTATACAGGGTGCCGGTCGTGACAGCTGAGCATGTGGTAGTTGACTTCATCTGCATGATTCAGGTATTTTGTTAGTGTTATTGATTTACTATATTTCTCATGCTTTTATGATATATTCCGCTTATCAGCTTAGTTGTATAGACTCATATTATTCTTGGAGTCTAATCGAACAATATGCTAATGGGCTGCAGACCATGACACATACTTGTTCATTCTTGCTTTATATGATTCTTGTGGATTGAGATATAGTTTAGATTAGACATGATACCATGACCTTGATAGCTTATACGTACTCGAGTCAGGCTGGAGTCCGCTCGATACGTAGCTGGCTTGCTCAAGAGCTCGCATCCGAAAATCGGGTGCGGGTCGTGACACAAGGATAAACTGCTTCGAAACCGTGCCATCCCTCTCGTTCGCGTGCTTTGGAAGAACCGTGCGGCCGAAGAGTCGACCTGGAAACTGGAGTCGGAGATGAGGGAAAAGTTCCCTTCTCTATTTTTCCTAGCAGTAGGTTCTTTTCTTAAGTTTCGAGGACGAAATTTTTCTTAGTTGGTTATGGTGTAGTGCCCCGTCCCTGCATCGTGTCCCGTTCTTCGTCCATGAGGTGCGCGAGAAAGGAACATTATTGCTATCGATTCGGTCGGGATCGATAGGTCGGGATCGATCGAATCAGTCGAATGGGAACGATTGAATTAAGATCCTTTTCTCGTTATGAAAAGGCTTCTTCGGAATCAAGTCCCATATTCAGCAGGTTGCGCCTCGAGGATAGACTCTACGACAGAGTCAGGAGATACCTCTCGTTGCTCTATTTTTCACGTCGTACTTGCGTTGGTTTTGGCTTTGGTTTTCTGAATGCATTTTCGTGAATATTTTCATGAATGCTTTTATGGCTTGCGTTTCGAACTCGCATTTACATATCGAACTCCTTGAATAATACAGTGATCTAATCAGTTGCTTATGCGATTTCAAGTAATCACGTAGGTGACGTCTAGCACGACCAACAAGTCTCTCGCCTCGAACAGAAAACAAGGTGAGTGACTGACCTCCTTCACCTTGACCCTCTATCTCAAAAATAAGAACTCTAGATAACTGTATCAAATTAGAATGATTTACTCAAAAAATACAAGGTTCACGCTCAAAAAGAGAAAAGATAAGGTTCCAGAAAGTAGATAGCATTATTTCATGATCTGTAAAACCAAGAAATGAATCGTTTATAAAGTTGTCGCAACGATATCATAAAATGTGCCTTAAATCACTTGTTAACGTAGCATGGTCATGGACAACTTGTATACAAGGGCGATTGTTTCTTCGGACGATATTTCGGGGCCACGGGACTGATCCGGCCTTAGAAGAGATACGATAGCTATGCTGGATTGTACCACGGGTATTCGATGCTCCTTAAATGGGGCTTGCTACTCGTGTTGAACGTGCACCGTCTAAACCAAGCTATGTCCAGAATGATTTTCATGCCAATAACCTCCGCAAATATGCACTAGTTAAACTTATGTTATACAATATGACAAGGAAGAACATGGTAAGCTTTATGTCTTATGGCACGCTATGCCGTGGATAAGTTCTAGCGTAAATTCTCCTTATTTATGTTTCACCAAATTGCTTGCATGAAACTGACTAGGATGGCTAGAAAGATCACTAAAACAAGTTTTATGTTTTATCTAAATTCTTGAACCAAATAAGAGCATAGAAAATAATTAGCCACTCGCCAGTACACGTTGATTGTACTGATCCTCGCTCTCCACAGGTGCTAAAAATCAGGAGGAGCGTATCGCGTGACTGAAGGCAACGCTCGTGTGTTTTGAAGCTTCGTCCATGCGTACGAAGCCTTGACTCAATCTCTTTTGAAGACTCCGCAATTGTCCAAGCTGAGATGTCTCGAATCTCTCCTGTTCCAAGTGTCTACATACTTTGGTTGTATAAAGGGGTACGATGTATGGAACGTCTATTTCATCGACGTTCATTTTGTAATGGAGTCAGTTGGTAGCCGCACGGCACCTTGTATCGAGTCTGTAATATGATGTTCATTATCAAAAAAGCTCAAGTTTCTTCTATATAATGTGTTCAATTTACTCTGTGCACTCTCTTGTTGTTGTGTTTCGGATAACCTTATGACTATGTCTTGTGTGATCGCAACTTAGGTTCGTACGACATCATGCCCCGGGGACGACTATCGATTCTACGGAATCGGGGCGTGACATAGGCTTCCTTTAAAGTCCATGACTGTGGTCAGATGTGCCTAATGTGTACCTTTCCTTAGAATTTGGCCTTCTCAGGAGTCTTGTAACTACGATTATAACGAGTAACCAATTTTTTTAATTTGGGTAGAGTTTTAAACCAAATGTATCCTATTTCTTATAATATTACTTCGAATTTGGATTCCATTCGTAACCGCCCGTTCCATCTTTTCACAAATTGAGTTACGACTTGACATACTTACTCTTCTTTGGTATTTAATCTTTGTTCTTTTATACCTAAATTTAGTTAACTTTAAGGACTGCCAGATAGCCACTCTAACCACTAGTAGAGTTTTGTAAGTTGGGTAGCATTAAAAGGAGTTAGAAATTACTAGTAGTAGCCGTGAAGATTCTAGGTCACAGGATGAAGGTTAGAGTGAAGCAATCTAATTACTCGGTCCATTTTTCATTAAAGCATCCATTGACAAACATGGGAATGCAAGGATGACATACACAACTGTTTCTTCTATTTGCTCAAAAAATTTGGTACGGTCTTTATACTGGACCCTTAGCTGCCGTATCGCGTTTTTCGTTTTATCGTGTTATGTTTTCTATATTTCGAGAATGGATGTACGGTATTGCTTACCTGATTCCTATAACGATCCGACTTCATTTAATCATATACCACGATTAGCTTTAATTATGAGGACGAAATTCTTATAAGTAGGGTAGAATGTGTTTAACCCTCCCTCCCCCAAAAAAAGAAAGTATTTGCTTAACTGTTTAAAGTATTTTAGTTTTTAATGTATTGATCATATTTTTAATTATTATATATTATTGTGAAATGATTTTATTGATTATAAAATATTATATATATATATATATATATATATATATATATATATATATATATATATATATATATATATATATTATGAAACTAGGTTACAAAAGTTTTGAGCTATTTATATTTCTAGAATATTTTAAAATATTTTAGGTTCATTAAGAATTATTTATTTTGATATAATTAGAATATAAGTTATATATATTTAGTATTTTATTTTAGAAATTTATATTGTTTAATAGGTAAATTTATAAATGATTTTATATGGTTATCAAATTAATATTTTATTTTAGTAATACAATGGTATTTTTTAAATATTTTTGAGATTTTTTTGGGTTGTTTAGTGTGTGTGTGTATATATAGTTGGTTTAATAATAATATTATTAAAAAATAAAATATGAGTTACTGTTCCTTCGCGGGAACAGTACTCTTTCCCAACCCGAGCGAGTATAGATAGGAAATCGATAAGGAAAAAACAAAACCCTAGACCCCCAACGACCCTGCACCCCCTGGCCGTCGCAGCCACATATGCAGCCTCCGGAGCACCGTCGATCGGCCACGACGACGGCAGTAGTCATGCGGCTAGGCAGCAGCAGCAGAGCAAAATCAACAAAAGCAGCAACAGTAGCGTCTTCGCGTAGCATTTTCGTTGCTATTTCTCAACCGTTTCGTGAACCAATAGGACAGGTACATAGACAAACTAACCGAATTCGCTTCCTTTCAAGTAGAATTAGCTAATACACAATGAACATAACGAAAATGAGTTCAAAATCGAGAAAAAACTTGATTTTTGGACATTAGAAACTATCGTGAAACCCCAACTTTGAAGGCCTATTTCTATCAAACCCTTGATCAATTTGGAAATCCACCTGAATAGCCTTGTAGGCAACCTATTTGGCTACAAAACCTTACTTTTAGTTTTATTTCTATTTATTTAGACATTAAGAAAAATTAGGTTAAAGTTCACGAAAAATTTGTTTTAAAAACAATAAATTTTTCTGATACGGTCTGTCTCAACAAACCGGACAAGTTGGTCACAAACCAGTCACATCGAAAGGTGCGTATGTACTTCGTCCACATGTGGGATTTTACAGAACTCGCATTGGTTGTGTGTGCATGAAGAATTCGAAGCGTATCCGTCGAAAACCCGTATCGATCGTTTTCCAAATTTGTCAATTATTTTGTGCACAGTCGTCACATCGTGACAAAACTTGTACCATTAGACTTGAAATATTTTTCCGGTCCTGTGAGTCAAGTTTGGTCCGATTTTGAGAAGGTTGACCGGATCGCCGTTTTGGCGAGCCCACGATCCGATCCAACGGACGATTTTGTGCATAGCTTATTGGAATCCAAAATTGGACATACCGTTGAGTTTGTATCATCAAAATGGACCCGTAGGTATATAATTTGTGGACTTTTAGAGACCTTAGGTTTGGCACACTTTTCGGTACAAAGCGGGTCCAATGACGGACATTGTTTTGACCAGAAATTACCGTTTGCCCCTTTGTCAAAAATTGGACTTGTGGGTAGTCGATTTAAGACATTTTTCTTATTCCAAAAATGTTGGTGATATCTATTTCTGACGTTTGCAGAAGTTTTACTTTCATTGCTTCTTTGATCTGATGAGTTTGGTACTGGACATTGGCTTTTTCCGCACACCACCTCCAAGCATGATACTTTGCCATTATTTACTGATTATTTACTATTATTTTAGCATATTTATTTCTTTTTATTTGTTTAGTTTATCTTAAATAGTGCGTCCAAGTCATACTTGGGTGCAGACGATTGAGTTAGTCATTTATGTTGCTTTTATTTATTTTATGCATGATGACTTAGTTTCTAGTGGACCACCCCATTATTATGAGCTATTGGTATATCTCATTTGGCCATGACACTTGTGTACCACGAGTTGTGACTCCCATATAGGACACGGACTTGCATAGTAGGCTGGCCACTGATTTGTGTGGGACGTGCAATGGATAAGATATAACTGCTAATAGAATATGCATGATTGGCAGACTTAGCAGTTATTAGAGATTCATATGTGTTGTGGAGATGACATAGATAGGCATGAGGTAGGAAGGACAGTTCTTTAACGTATGGGCTACGTTTGCACTTTCCTTTTTGTAACCCGTGAGCTCCGCCGGAGACGCGGGTAAGATTACCCCTACTGTTACTGATTGTCTCTGATGTTTGAGGAGCGTTATGCACGTAGGCTCCTATGCCCAAGAGGGGACTATGCCAATCCCATTATAGCCAGAGTGTCCATTCGTTGAAGGTTTTTTCTTAAAAGTGCATATTCATATAGAATGGGAGACCCCTTATTTTGTTTGTTGTTGTTTATATTCAATTTATATGGCATATTTTTCTGTATCTTGTTACGTCTCTCTGAGGACCTGGTGATCTCTACAGGTAGTTGATTGTGTAGAGTTAGTTCACTGATCGTGATGGTGTTGATATTCTCGATTCAGGTATCTTTCGTGATTTTATATTTATATTCTTTACTTGCAATATGCTCTTTAGTCTTGTTTTATCTATATTGTTTTCGGGTCTGTTTAAACATATATGTTAGTGGGATGCAGACCATGATACATATTGTTTATTCTTGCTATTCATTCTTTCTGTGGATTGAGATAGGATATGTGATTTGATAGATAGATAGATAGATAGATTTAGAAACCCATGCAGCTTATACGTATTCGAGTAGGACTGGAGTCCACTTGATACGTAGCTGACATGTTTACGTATTACTAGTCCTATGTATTTTGAACTGGAGCATTACAATATTATGTTCAACAGAATTTGTGTGCTACAAATATTAAATCACAATAGCAAAACTGAATCACAAATTAGTAATAGTCTAGATACTGATATGTAAGCATTATCGTTACTAACAAAAATTAAGTATGTTCTTGTTCAATAGGTTTTTGTTAATAGACAGATTATACAAACAAAGAAATGAGAGAATTGTCTTGTTAACAAAATATGCATGTTTTGTTCACAAAGTACTTATGCAAACAGATATATAAACAAAATTGTTCTATTAAAATTGTTAATAACAAAGTACTTAATGGTAGCAAGCAACTTTGATGATTGAAAAATAATTAGCGGTGCAACTTAATGCTATCAAACTGAAACATAATAATGCTAACGACTTGATAATTGCAAATATATAAAAACAAATTTATATAAGCAAATTCGTTTTATTTGAAATTTTAATAAACGAATTAATGTCAGCAAACTGAACAGTAAGAAATATATTAATGCTATATATATATAAAAATGTGAGTCCAGGAAGTAAGTATTTTAATGGTAGCAAAATTATATATTGGACGTCCTTGTTAACAAATTGGTAAACCGGAAGGAAAATAAGAAAGCACTCAACTCTTAGATTGTTGGAAAAATATTTCTTTTCCTTTAATCTGCAAATAAAATAAAACAAAGTTTAGTATTACCGACCTTTGGAGAAGTTGTGCATGACGCACTGCTCTAAGAGTTGATCTGAGATCTATGTGCAGACTGTTCTCGAATGCTCCTAGTGGTAAAACTCTCATGTTACCGACTTCTCATCGTCGCACACAACTCGGATCGCACACAACTCGGAGAGAATGACCCGAACTTTGTTTTGCCCAGAAAGAACGCAAAAGAGTATGAAGTAAGAATGTGGTTTGCGTAGTGCTGGTTTTTAAGAAAAAGGAAGAAGGAAGCTTTATCAACCAAAGAAAAATGAGTTCTTTATATAGCCAATACTTTCCCACCCATACCTGCCTATATGAGAGCCAAATAATAGGTTAGGAGAAGACAGATTCTCCAACGTTGCATTCCACAGGAATAGGTAAGGTTTAATGACTTGGTTTTTTTTTTTTTTTACTCAATAACAGTCAACACCTACAACATGGCAAACTCTCCACAATCAAGTGAGATGACTTTTGATTTCCTAACTTTCTACAACAAAAACAATACAAAGACCAAACTCTGGTCTAAAATTCTTTTTAAGGAATGTAGAAGTTACATATTGAGGAATGCTTCAAAAGTTCTAAATGCATATATACATCATATCTTTCTTTCTATACGTGGTATTTCATCATACGCTAAACCTATCTAAAAGTTACATGTTCAAAATGACAAGGCCTAGTAACCTTCTATTGGTACCAAAGCATATCATAGTCATCTTCAGGTAGACAAGCTTTTGATGTTTGCCTCTTAGGTATATACTGGCAACATAATTTAGATGCATACACAATTTGGAGAGATCTACACGTGTTCTTGTCTAATATCATGAAAGCTTCTGTGTGAAACTGGAACTGGAGTTGTGGCCCTCATTATTATACTTAGAGTGAATGCTATAAGCTGCAAAAAGAATCAATTAAATTGATTAAATCAATAATTTTATCCAACAAAATTAGTGCCAATATTATAAATTTTGAGCTCTTACTGATGCAAATCCGCTACACATGATGCTAAAGCCTTTAAAATTAAAAGGAGCATTGTCTGATAAGAACAGCGCTGCATAACAACAAATGGATATTAGTTAATTTTCTAAAACAAGAATATTTTTTGTGTAATAGATAAAAAAATTAATACCAGTCAAAGGAGTGAACGCAAATGGAGATATAATGTTAGCAAATGAACTTATGCCAGTAATACACCCTTGCGCCATCCCCTGAATAGAGCATAGACTTTTTGAAGGTAAATATACCACGAGATACATACAATTGAAATTCAACTATTTCTTTGTCATCAATATAATCTAATACAATAAGTGCATGAAGTACCTGCTCATCTGGTCCAACTTGTTTGGATACAGTGCTTCTTATCTGTAAAGAAGTAAACTATAATGAAGAATATATTCAAATAGGACTGAAGGAAGAAAAAAATTCATAAAATTACTTACACATGGGTGAATGAAAACACTAAAAACTGTGAATATTGAGGCAAAATAAGGAACCTGCAAGAAAAATCAATTCTCATAATTATCTAAAAGAAAGTAGAAATTTAAATTTTAAAATATATTGGTTAGTATCAATACTTTTGGAATTTTTTTGTTAAATTTACTATTATATTTAAAATTAATTTGGGAGGTGCATATCTCTATAAAGATCATAATTTTTAAATTAAAGGGATACTTTAGCTAGAGCCTATATTGTTCTAAGAAGTAATAAAATGAAAGTAAATTCTAATGATGAATGAAAATAATTTACCACATATTTATTTCTAATGATAAAAGAAATGTATGTTTAGGAAACCATAACATCGATAAAGCATATCAATATAAATTACGTCCATAATTTGATAAATCGTTGACTTAGAAGTGTGTTTTGTTATTACTTTTGTTGCTTGTAATTATCTTTTTTTTTGTGGACAACATTTCTAAATGAATGGTCTGGCTAAGGTGGAAAAGGACGAATAGGAGGGCCTCATAGTATAGTTATAGCCTAAGCCAGATCAAGTTGTAAGCAGAAATTTGATTATCAAGATTGACAGCCTACCAATAGGTCAATTGGTCAGCCTCTTGGTCGATACATCGGCTAGGCAATTGGCAGATTATCCATGGATACCACGCATTCATTCGCATTTTTGTTTTTTTAAATATTTTGTTTATATATTGGCTACATCAATATTGAAGATTTATTCTAATGTCTAGGATTGATTAACAAGCTCATTATATACCATATTCATGATAGGTAAAATCTCGATGACTATAGGGGAGCTTTGCAAGTCAATGTAATGCAATGAGGTCTCATAGGTGCATTTTTGTAGAAGGAGAGATTGAGTCATCTTTAATAAAGAAGTTTATTATAGAGGATAAGAATCCTCTCTATTCTCCCCCTAAATTTAGACTTCTTTTTCCCACTTTTACCTATACCTATTACGCTTCATTAATAACAAAGTTTGGCATACTTCATTCAAGGGTTTCATTGGATTATTTAGTATTAAGAAATAATTCCAATAGTAAGAATTATTTCAGTGACCTACGTCAAGTAAAGGTGTTGTGAAGAAAACAATAGAGGTTGTAGAAGCATAAAACTTATTAAATTATAAATTCAAAGGAGTGCTCTACTCGTAGATAAGAAAGACAAGATAAGATGTTGGGGATTTGGCTTGTGTTCACCCGGAGTGCGACGGACGCTGTCGAAGGATTTGGAGCAACTCGAAAGGAATCAAAACAACCTAAGTTACAGGGGGTCTCAACATGAAGGCATAATGTCGGCATGCCCTCGGTATACTTCAAAGTGTGTATTTTGCCCAGAATGTTTTTTGGATAAACTAGGTTTTCAAGCATATTGGCAGTATGCTAGTGACATACAGTCGACATGTCGTCGGGTCGAGATCTGCTAAAATATTAAGCAGATCAGATTAAATATTGGCCTTTCAATGATCCAGATTCCCCATACTTAGGTCAAGTTATGAGAGACCTATTTAAAGTTCTCTACCAACCTAGGATTAGTGAGCAAGGTGGTAAGATAATTAAAATACGGCTATCAAGAGAAACTTTATTGGTGGTCATTAAATGAGTCTTCAAAAGGAGAATACGAGATCTCGTCGGCGATCTCGATAAGGGAGGCTTGTGGTTTGGGTGTATTTGGTTGTAATCCTTGTATGGTTTTCTTATTATCTTAATAAAGTTTTTTTCTCCTTTGTCCCGTGGAGTAGTCCGAATTTGACAGAACAACGTAAATTTGTGTTCTTGTGCTATTAATTCTATATTTATGCTTTTCTATTTCCTCGTTACCATAAGATTAAAGTAAAGTTCCTTCCATGCTTCTGCATTATTGTCAACAGAAGAGATGATGAAAAGATAGTGAAGGAAGATGGTGGTTTAGTGCAAATCGAAAGATGCTCACTTTTCTGAGTTCGATTGATGCATAATCTTATGAGCCAAAAAGGTGATATAAGAGGATATTTAGTATATCGAAGTGATGTAAAATGGAGACCTTTATGACCGAACTAGATCAAATACCTATATGACCGAATGAGATAGTACATCAAAGACCTATATAATCTAATGAAATAGTACATCAAAGACCTATATAATCTAATGAAATAGTACATCAAAATCGAAGATAGGGATCCTTTTTCATAGTTGTTTGCTTACAAGAGCTATGTTATAAGTATGGGTTCCCAACCTACGTGGAGAATACCCCGGAGTACGACGAGCACCATTAGTGTGTCGGAGAAGCTCGGGAAATGCATTAATAGTCTTTTTTGGAACATATATGGTAAGCAAATATATGAATGGATTTATATATTTACTTTGATCATATATTTATGATTGGATCTTTCATATAATGACTTTCCATATAATTGGACTTCCAATTATTACAAGCCAATTATGATTGGATTTTCATTAAATATATGATTAATACATATTGGATTTTTCATATATATTGGTCTTCCATTTATAGTTTCCAATATAGTAAACCTTATTCATGCAAGGGTTTATAAAAGGTTGATGTAACCAAGTTGAAAAATAACACAAAAAAAGGGAGAGAAAAGTTGGCAAGAGTGCTTGTGTAACTTTGGAAAGGAGGAAGAAGGATTGGAGGCCGTTTCAGAGAAGGAGATCAATTTGGGGTATTTTTTATTATCTTCTGTCTTCGTGGTTGTAATCTATTTTTTATTCCAGTGAGTTGTGGTGATCCATGTTGGATCTGGAGGAGCTTGTAGAGGGTGTATTCTCTTTATTCCATTAGTGGAGGTTATTCAGGGTTGGACTCCGATCATCCCGTGGTTTTTTTTTCGCAAGGATTTTTCACGTAAAAATCTATGTCTGCGATTTGTGTTGGCGATTTTGGTTTGTGTGTTTTTTGTTTAGTTATCTTCAGGACTTTTTGATTTAGGGGAACGATTTCCGTGCTTCGTTTCCAATATAGTGGTATCAGAGCTTTGGTTTCAAAGAGGTGTCAGAAGTTGACAGTCAAATCAGAAATTAGAGATGGACGCGAAGCCGGTGCGCATGGTGAACCTGAACGGTACCAAATACCATTATTGGCAGGCAAGATGAAAAATTTGTTGCTCGTCAAGAAGCTGCATCTTCCAGTATTTGCGTCCGAGAAGCCCAGTGACAAATCCGATGAGGACTGGAACTTCGAGCATAAACAGTTGTGTGGGTACATACGACAGTTCATTGACGAGAACATGTACAACCACGTTGCCAACATTGAGTACGCGAGGACACTGTGGGATAAGCTAGAATCTTTGTCTGCGAAGAAGACCGGGATGAATAAATTGTTCCTGATTCGGATGATGATGGGTCTGTGGTACAAAGATGGTGCATCCATTACGGATCACTTGAGTGAGTTCTAGGACGTGGTTGACCAGCTATCCTTAATAGAGTCAAGTTCGACGATGAGGTTCAGGAACTTTGGTTGTTGTGTACATTGCCAGACTCGTAGGAAACCGCACGAGTTTCTATGATCGCTTCTGCTCTGGAAGGCGTAGTCAGTCTGGAGTTTGCCAACAGCGGAGTAATGAATGAAGAGATGCTGAGACATTCTCAGGGCACTTCATCCACATCTCACTCGAAGACGCTAGTTTCAGGGAGCTGTGGAAGGAGCAAAAGCAGGGGTCCAGGCGGTGGCAGAGATAAGAGCATGGGCAAGTCCAAGAGTCAGTACGAGAACTCAGAGTATTACCATTGTGGCAAGAAGGACCATATTAAGTGAAACTATTTCGCTTGGAAGAGAGAAAAAAAGGATGACAAGGGGAAGCAAAGTGAGAACACTATAGCGACGGCCTCGGCACATGGAGGCGATGTGATCGTCATAGGTGATGAGGTTGTCATGAACCTCGCCTGCGATGACAATTTTTGGCTGGTGGACTCAGGTGCTTCAGCACACGTATCTCATAATAGGGCACTATTTGTCACTTACACTACAGGCGACTGTAGAGTGTTGAAGATGGACAACGGAGATGTGTCAAAGGCGGATGCCATTGGAGATGTAAATTTGAGGACGAAGACGGGTGCAATTCTTGTTCTCAAAGATATCTGTCATGTCCCTGATATCTGTTTCAAACTGGTGTCGGTTGGAAGGTTGGATGACGAGGGTTTCTTCAATCTCTTCGAGAACGGTAAGTGGAAGCTTTCCAGAGGTTCGATAGTGATTGCCAGAGGAAGCAAAAAGTCTGGACTCTACTATATGGAGGGGAGCGCACAGGGGGCACAGGAGGTGAACGCTATCAGTGATGCGTCTACCGAGTTGTGGCACAGGCGGCTCAGCCATATGAACGAGAAGGGGATGATCTACTTGGTGAACAGGAAGGTGATTCCATGATTAAAGTCTACAAAATTGGAGAGATGCATGCACTGTTTGGCAGAAAAGTAAAATAGGGTATCTTTCCAAAGTTACCCAAGTTCGAGGAAGCCAACATTGCTTGAGTTGATTCACTCGGATATCTGCGGTCCTATAAAGGTAAAATCTATTGGTGGTGCTTCTTATTTTGTTACATTTATTGATGATTGTTCCAGTAAGGTTTGGTTCAATACCTTAAAGACCAATTTGATGGATGGATTATGACCCTCGGAATTAATGTTACTGGAATGTAAGAGTTGCTTATGCGAGAGGATAATATGTTGGCTTGATCAATACGAGAAAATGTTAGAATACAACGAGAAATGTTACTAGAATGGAATGATGGTACAATTTGATGGATGGATTATGATCAAAACTTTACAAGTTACAAACAAAGTATATGGATGCGAGCGATGACGAGTATAAGATTTGACCGACAAAAATCGGGGTATCGAAATAAAATGTGGCTATGGGATTTATCAACTTTGGTGGCATGGATGACAATGAACTTGAAAGAAATACTTGACACATCTAAGTCTGAATACTTTGGAAAACGTTGGGATCGATTGTGAAAAATTTATCGAATTGGAATTGGCGACATCTATTGTGTTATTAGTTGGTTAGAATATTGAATAAACCAGTGGGATTATACGAGTTGCTCGAAAAGAATTAATGATGTTCGAAAAGGAAGTTACACCGTAGCTCGTTTGCTTTCTCTATCACTGAACTTGGCTGAAGTGCATGTATTTCGGGGACGCCTAAAATATGTGTATGATTCCAACTAAGTGATATGCTGAATTCAAACGAAGCCACGGGGATGATTATTATGTGCTAAGGAGTTACACGAGTGTCGGAGGAAAGATCGAAGATGGTAAACTATTTGAATCAATTGGAATGCTGTATCGAGATGGTGCATTACTTGAAATCAATCGAGAGATTGCGGAGAAATATTAAATGGTGCAAGTTGATCGATGAGAAGTTTCATGAAAAGTTGGTTGAAGTTTTGGGGATGAGTTTTGTTTTAAGTTTCGAGGACGAAACTTTTTCTGGGTGGTATATATTGTAACGCCCCGACCCGCAAGATGCCTTATGATGGATGGTTGGTTCGATGAAGCCTTGTTGGACTTGAGAATATGTGAAGGATCGCTTGGAAGTCTATGCGATCGTGGTAGGAATCGTCCTATGAATGTGAGTAGTGTTGAACCCTTCAAAGATCCTTTAGCTTCACGCTTAAAATAAGGATGAGTATGCTATGTTTCTAGTTGAGTTTGTTCAATAACACCTTGCATGGAATTCAAAAAGATAATGAAAGATAAAAATCACCTGAACGTAAACTGTTGTGGCTAAATGAATTGTATGCTTGTACGCTGTTGTAATGAAATACATGACAGGTAAAGGCAAAGTCCCAAATACTTGGACGGTGAGTATATCGAGCTTTAGCTCGATGAATAGATGGTAACACAGATATTAAGACCCAAGAACTGGGCAGTGAGTATGCTTGAATTATGTCCGAATGAATGTATGCTAAACAGATACTAAGTCCCAGGAATTGGGCGGTGAGTACATTGAGTTGGTTGGAAAGATGTGGCAAGGCATTGGGTAACAACATTCTATTATCCCATCGCCGATGTAGAATGTTGATTACGCTAAGACCCTGGATGGGCAGATGATAATATGAGCGTTGGCTCAAGGCAAGATGGCTAGATGGCAATATGAATTTGAATGATGGTTTTGCTTAGTTTTCCTTATCATGCATTATATGTTTTCTTCTTAGATAAGTTGCATATAGTTGCATGGTCATGGACAACTTGTCGACAAGGTTTCGTTCCTCGAACGGTATTCCTGGGCCATGGAACCCGGTTCGTCCTAGGGGGAACAAGGATGGTGTCGATGTACTGACATCGGGATTACAGGACTTGCAGTGGGGGTTTGATACCGCCCATTGAAAGGACGCTGAAATTCCATGGTGCTGAAGTAGTAGCACGGTGTTTCGGAAACCTCCTATGGATTCGCACCCCATTTGGAGTTAGCCGTTCACCAGTAAGACGGTCCAGGATAGCGTGTCGCCAGTGACCTTCATATAGATAGGTCAGGTGCTAATGATGTCTTATACAGGCAGAGTAAGTTATTACTCAAATACAGGGAAGGATGTTGGCTATTGGTAAGAATCACCTGAACGGTGATATTCATATTGAATCATGATATTGTTCCTAACAATGTCTTGTGTAGGCAGAGTAAGTATTATAATTGTACAGGGATGGCTACACGACCGTGGGTAAGAATCACCAAAGGGTGATAACTGCATGCTTTAAATTATGTTGGCTATAAGATTTGTATGCTTTATTTTTCCTGTCGGCTATTACATGAAATTGACCCTAAGGCAACGAGAAAGACCACTGTTAATAATATTCTGTAACATGATTACTTAGTGTTATCTTCTTAGGTGAGTTAGGCCAGCACCGCTCGCCAGTACATTGATGATGTACTGACCCACGTTGTGGGCAATATTACAGGTGTTTGCTTGGGGGAAATCCTGTGAATCAGTGCTTGGCATCGATGAATCGGATGGGTATGCAGAAGCTATTCTTTCAAGACGATGTCTTCTGCTATACGGGACATAATGTATGGAACAGGGGAACTCAGTTGTACCAGTGAGATTGTAGCCCAATTGGCAAGTTCATGTAAAGAAGTCGGTATATTCAGTTGTAGCCTAAAGGGCAAGTGTATACATTCAATTGGCTATTCAAGAGTCTTGTAAATAGTTATAAACTCTGTATTTTGCTGCAAGTCTTGTAATCCATTTTGATTATCAATAAAGAGATACATTTCCTTATAAATTGTGTGACTTTAATTTATCTGCTTGGTTCCGCTGCTTTATTGATGTTTTCTGAGAATTACCAGGAACTGTAATGGTTTTGCCTTGTACAAGTGCAATCTAGACTTGTACGGCATCACGCCCAGTAGCTTGTTTTCGATCCTCCGGGATCGGGGCGTGACAAGATGGACGCGACATTCCTCTATGGTGATCTTGAGGAGGAGTTATACATGGAGCAACCAGAGGGATTCTGTGAGAAGGATAAGTCACACTTGGTCTATCGGTTAAGGAAGAGCTTATATGGTCTGAAACAGGCTCCGAGGCAGTGGTACAGAAAGTTTGAATCGTTTATAGGGAGCATGGTTATGCATGGATGACATAGGATCACTGTGTATTCTTCAGGTACTTTGTCGAGGATAATTTTATCATTTTACTGCTTTGTGTTGATGATATACTACTGGTAGGTCGAAATGCCACTAGGATAGCGGAGTTGAAGCGCCAACTGGGCATGGCCTTCTCTATGAAGAATTTGAACGCAGCGAAGACTATTCTTGGGATGGAGATCAGCCGAAAAAGAGAGTCCAAGCTGCTACACTTGTCCCAAAAAAATACATTCACCGGGTACTTCAACGTTTCGAGATGGACGAGTCGAAGAAAGTAAATAACCCCCTTGCGGTTCATTTTAAGTTCACTAAGGAGCAGTATCCATCTACCGAAGACGAGAAGGAAGATATGGAGCGGGTTCCATATGCTTCAGCTATGGGGAGTCTCATGTATGCTATGGTGTGTACAAGGCTAGACATCGCTCACGCGGTTGGCACAATTAGCAGGTATCTTTCCAATCCTGGAAGGGTACATTGGAGTGCGGTCAAGTGGATCCTCGATACCTTCAGGGCGCTGTCGATTGGAGACTTTCTTTTGGTGGTGACGAGCCGAAGCTGGTTTGGTATACCGACGCGGGTTTGGTATACCGATGCTGATATGGCTAGAGAGGAAGACATGAGGCGATCGACTTCAGACTATGTAATAATGTTTGCTGGTGGAGCGGTATCATGACAGTCGCGATTGCAAAAGTGTGTTGCCTTGTCAACAACAAAGGCAGAGTACATTACGGTGACGGAGGCTTGCAAGGAGTTGTTATGGATGAAGAAGTTGCTGCAGGAAGTAGGGCTAAAGCAAGAGCAGTATACTTTTCTTTGCGATAGCCAGAGTGACATTCATCTTGTGAAGAACCAGACATTTCATAGTCGGTCCAAGCACATTGAGACTCGGTATCATTAGATACGGGATGTGGTTGAGAAGAAGGACGCGACGCTTGAGAAGGTCCATACTGATAACAATAGAGCGGACATGCTCATGAAGGTTCTACCAAGGAAGAAGTTTGAGTATTACAGACAGATCATCGGGATGACGAGTTCCTCCATCTAGTTATGAAGGGAAGATTTGTTAGAGTAGGTGGGGTTCCCAAACTATGTGGAGAATACCCCGGAGTGCGACGAGCGCCATCCGTGTGTCAGAAAAGCTCGAAAAATGCATCAAGTACCTTTTTGGTGGATTTCCATATTTACTTTGATCATATATTTTTGATTGGATCTTTCATATAGTGACTTGCCATATAATTGGACTTCCAATTATGGCAAGCCAATTATGATTGGATTTCCATTAAATATATGATTGATACATATTGAAATTTTTTATATATATATTGGCCTTCCATGTATAGATTTCCAATATGGTAACCCTTATTCATGTAAGGGTTTATAAAAGGCTGATGCATACAAGTTGAAAAATAACACCAAAAAAAGAAGAAGAAAAAAGGGAGAAAGAAAAGGTGGCAAAAGTGCTTGTGCAACTTTAGGAAGGAGAAAGAAGGATTGGAGGCCGTTTCGAAGAAGGAGATCAATTTCGGATATTTTTCGTCGTCTTTTATCTTTGTGGTTGTAATCTATTTTCTATCCCAGTGAGTTGTGGTGATCCGTGTTGGATCGGAAGGAGCTTGTAGAGGGTGTATTCTCTTTATTTTATTAGTGGAGGTTCTTCAGGGTTGGACTCCGATTGTCCTGTGGTTTCGCAAGAATTTTTCACGTAAAAATCTCTCTGTCTATGATTTGTGTTGGTGTTTTTGGTTTGTGTTTTTTACTCAGTTCTCTCGCAGGACTTTCTGGTTTAGGGGAACGGTTTTCGTACTTTATTCCCAACAATAAGATTGAACAAGACATTAAATCAAAGTTGAAGACAAGGGATCATTTCATCATAGTATCGCATGCAAGAGTTGTTCTTACCTAAGATAGGGTACTCGTAATCTGACATATTATTATTAAAGACAATGAGATTTCTCCTATATGAAAATGGTTGACTATGAGAGAGCCTATAGGGCCAAGATCCTCAAGTATCGAAAAAAAATTGGTTGTCAAAATCACTCGATCTATCAATAAACCTACATATAGGACTCTTGGCAAATTTACTAGTTACATTATCATAATGGAAGCTTGTGTCTAGGTTAGCTTTTGGGGTTTCAGTTTAGGGTTTCCGATTTGCATATATTGACTCCATCCAACAATGAAGAATTATCTCATTGCTAGGATTTATAAAAAAAGAATTCACTACTAAAATATGATCTATTAGCGACGTAATTTAGCGACGGCATAAAATGCCGTCGCTAAGTATGGAATATAGCGACTCCTTTATATATACATCGCAAAACGTCGCTGACTTGCGACGTTCAGCGACAGGAGTTAAATTACGTCGTTGAATAGCGACGTACAGCGACATATTATTAAAATATGTCGCCATCTATTAAAATTTTACGACGGTTAGCGACGGCATCTCTTGACGTCGCTAAAATTTTTACTTAGGGCACAGCGTTTCATTTTTTTCCCCTCACTCGAAAATTCCAATTTTCACTCGAGCTCCCCTCCCCCCCCCCCCCCCGGCGACTCCCTCCCCCCCCCCCCCCCCCGGCGACTCCCTCCCCCTCCGGCGACCCCTACCCCCCCCCCCCCCGTCAAGCTCCTCCTCCTCGAGCTCAGGTAAACCCTAACCTAATTAACTCCTCTCCCTCCTCCTCCTCCTCCTCCTCCTTCATCCCGCATACACCCACTGTCTTTGCGCGCGTGTTTTGGGTTTATTTAGGTTTAATTTTGTTCAAACCCTTGGACACTGACACTGACACGACCCTTGGACACTGACACGACCCTTGGACATGTTTTGGACACTGACACTGTGTGTATGTGTTTTGGACACTGACACTGACACGACCCTTGGACACTGACACGACCCTTGGACATGTTTTGGGTTTTATTTAGGTTTAATTTTGTTCAAACCCGATTCATATAATGGTTTTGATGGTTCACAATCGGACAATACTAAAGTTTTCAAGAGGAAGAAAAATGAAAAATAATGGTTTTGACGACATCTTATTTCCAAATAAATACCACACCAGAGCACAGTCACACTCTCAGAGTACTGTAGAATGCAATGTAGAGTCCAGGAATAGCTCGGGCTACAATTTTGTTTAATCATGTATGCTCAAATGTTCTTAGAGATCTCCAATTGGACTAGTGTTTTAGAAACGCCAATTTGATATAAAAAAGTCCAACCGGAATGTAACTTGCGTCTTGCATTTCACACATAATAGAACTCCGAATGAAACAATTAAGCAGTAGCTATGGATGAATGTCACATGTTGGAAATTCGTATCATGTATATAGGGTTGCTTATAATTTGGACACCTGGAATAGTCCCAAATGAATAGAGTACATTATTCAAGTATAGTTTCTATTGTGGTTTGTGGGAGGAGAGCCATTTCTTTCTTGGAGCTCTCGTTGAACTAGCTTTGGCTGGTTTGAGCCAAAGTCATCCAGAGGTGTAAGTGAAGTGTAGTCTAGTATAGTCTAGTGTGTTGACTTTATTATTATTATTATTATTATTATTATTATTATTATTATTATTATTATTATTATTAATGTGGTTGGCAATCAAAAGTAGTAATTAGCGGAGGTGGTCAGCAATATTGACTTTTTTGGTCGTCCCCTTTATCCGGTGAGCTAATTAAACTGATCACGTACGTTGTCCTTTGAAGCGTATCCTCTAAGAAAAATTGAAAATAATTGGTTTTGACCAAAACCCTAGCTAGTAAGTCTACTACTGATATCGTCGATACCAATACTCATAGGAATAGTCCGATACCGATTTTCATACCGATTTCCATACCTATATGTTGTTGCTCAAGCAGTTTATACCGATTTCCATACATATTTTTTTAAATTTTTTTTCAGTAGTCTGCGACGGATAGCGACGTATAGCGACGGATAGCGGCGGAAAGTGGACGTCGCTATACGTCGCTAATTAGCGGCGTTACGTCGCTGTACGTCGCCACCTTGCTGGCGTGGCAGGCATGCCATGTCATCACGTCAATAGAACTAAACGTCGCTAAGTTTGCGACGTAAAGTTTTCGTCGCGCTACGTCGCAAACTTTGCGACGACCTAGCGACACGGATGGGACGTCGCAAAAAGCGACGTAGGGCAACGTATTTGCCATCTGCGACTAGCTAAAAAGTGACCTTCACTTTACGTCGCTAAAGCCGTTGCCAATTACGATTAGCGACGTAATTGTCATTATTAGCGACGTATTATGACGTCACTAATTTGCCTTATTTTAGTAGTGATTAGGAGTCATATTTCTTACATATGAATTATTGGTGGTTATATAGGGACCTATGTTATATAGTCATATGAGGGGCTAGAATTCATTACTTACTTTTATACCAAAGTGAGAGAAGAAATAAATTATCTTTAAGAAGGAATTATGCTAAAGAGGGTTCCTTCTCTTTCCATTAATAATAAGTTTATTGATTTTCCCCTCTTCCCTTAATCATTCACATATATGTGGACTACAGTAGTCATACCCATTTTTATGTATATATTTTTTTAGCATTCCAACTAATGTAAGAGAGGTTTTCTATAAAATTTTTGATATTAGATATGATGAACTGTATGTTTATGGGGAAACGAAAAGAATAGTATTTATTGTAAATATTAAATATATGCATGTACTTTTATTTGATGAAGAAACTTCCCGGAATTAAGAAAGTTGTAATTTTATTTCTTATTAGGTTAGACATATACTTCAAAATGTGTAAAGGTTGAAGTTTTTGTTAACATGGCATTTGGAGGGGTCATGCTTTGTCTATATCTATTTCTTACAATGTTGAACTTCTTATTGGGCTAGATACTTTTAAAAATCTCGGGGGAGGAGGGGTGCATGCCCCTATGAAGGTCAACACCTATGTATGTTTCCATCAAAACAAGAAATTTATATAATTTTGTTCAGCATTACTGTATATCTATTAGCTTGTCAAATAATCTATATTTCTCATAACAATTATGTAAAGTAGCATGTCTCTCATACTTTTTCATGTAACATATAATCATCATGAAACTCTAATGATCCATATAGAAATATTAGGATCTTTATTTAGTAAATTTAACTAAAATAATATTTGTATTCATATTTGAATCATTAAAGGAAAATTATAACCTAATCTAAATTTGTAAGAGGGAAGTGGCAGAACATGATTTCTCAAAATGGTTTTTTGCTAGCATCTAATATATATGTTGGAAGATAGTGTATAATAATAATATGAGTGCCTCCGTTCCATATAAAAATGGCTCCAAATA
Source organism: Iris pallida (assembly GCA_029216955.1). Lineage (NCBI taxonomy): Eukaryota > Viridiplantae > Streptophyta > Magnoliopsida > Asparagales > Iridaceae > Iris > Iris pallida. The sequence goes on along the minus strand of JANAVB010019797.1, from coordinate 2,484,783 downwards.
TAAATATGATATACATGCAAGATATGCGAGATCATAAATCTCAAATGATGTGATCTTTGAAGCGAACACAAATGTTGTAGATGGCTAAGTTGTCAAATCAGGTCAAAATAAAACATGATAAATATATTGTTAATTTAGTTTCATATATAAAAATGGTTTAAGGAAAAGTGTATTATTCGAATGGTACTAGAAATATTTTTGTACCTTTATATCCCATTGCAAGTATCAAAATGATTTGGATCTAACTGAACTTTTGCATGTATTGCTTAGTGTTTGAGCACAACTTGAAAAATGAAGTGTAGAAATGACATATATGATAAGGATAAATAAGTATAGGGAATACATTTATTAAATATGTATTCCAAAAAATGGACCAGAAATGCACTTAGGAAAACAAGAAGAATTAGAAAGCATCAATCTATATATTAGACATTTGGTTTATTAGTAATCATTAAAATAAAATAATAAGAAGTTAACTATTTATGATATCAAATTATATTAGTTAGGTAATTATGCAATAAAGAATGTTATTACGTACCCAAGAGGCCCAAGAGATACTATAAAGAAATACCTGTAACGTTCAAAGACCATTCAAAATACAATAAATATAAGAAAATACCAAAAGAAAATGTGTAACTAAGATGGACAAGAAAGGTAGTTACATGTGCGCAGCTTGCAAGAAGACCGATACTTAACAATTTCTCCTCTGTTATCATGGTTGCTAATGAAGGCATCAGAAGTAACTGAACATTATAGAAGTTTTTGGTATAAGGAGAGAGGGGAAAGAAAATACTAGAAGAATATTATCCTATATAAGTAGTAGTCAACAAAAGTTGAATACAACAATATACCTGTGAAAGAGCCCCTGCTATCCCTAATATCAACAACAAATCGGCAAATTGGTCTTTATTGAAGTGGAATTGTGCTTTCAAGAAGTACTGCATTAAAATCACAAGCATAAGAAATGACATAAATGCATTCATGATATGCATAAAAAATTATTCTGATGATAACTTTATATGACACCAGGTGACTAGAGCTCACACACACATAACAAGAATAGAATATCATACTTTGCTACTTCATACTTTCAAATACCATTAATAATATTTAATTTTGTATGACACAAATACTGCATTATAACATACAATATGGCAAATAGTTATCTTCCTTTTTTAGCTACAGAAAAGAAGGTTGAATGTACCTGAAAGTTGCACACAAAATTTTAATTTATATGCTCTAAAAAAATTTTCTGAATATGGGCCTCACAAAATGGAGGCGCTAAAATAAACAAAATTAGACTTAAACTAATTGAAAGCTTTTATCACCTCCAGGTCTACTATGTTTCATATATTTTTCAATTGTATTTATTTCTGAAGACATTACAATTATACTAAGGAAGAATCTCATAATAAAATTCTAGAAAAAACTAATTTTTTTTAAACATTATATATAAAATAAAACAAATAGAATAAAAGCCTAAAATCATAGAGGAAGAAATGTACCAATAATGACGCATGAAGGCCACTGTCTCCTAGACTGATGAAAAATGTAACAACAGCTGCTCGTGATAAGGTCAAGCTGCATAGTTAGTTCCGGATTAGATGAGTGAACTAAAAGAACTATTTCAAATCATTTTGAAGCGTGTGTGTACTAGTTAAGTTCACACGCACGCACAAAACAAAAATCTATAATATCGTTAAACAATTAGATAAAAAAATTTAAATTATATTAAATTATTTTAAATAATTTGAATATATTTTAATGAGGATTTGTTATAATATGTTTTTAGAATTTTATATTTGTGTTTAGTTAGATAATACCATGTAATTAGTTTAAATATAATTTGAATACTAAATATATTTTAGAATTTACTATATTTAGGTAGCTACAAGGATTTTAGAATTTTATTGTTTTCTTAACTACGTGAGAATATATATATACACAGTGGTTGGAATTGTTTTCAATTTTTTGATTTTTTTTAATGGAGGATATATATACGACTTGAACGGCTCATAGAATGAGCCGTTTCGAAGTCGCGATATATATATCTAGCATTTTTTGACACAAAGTAGAGGATTGATGATGAGAGAAAAGAGAGTTGATAATGTCTTGATCCTAAATTTTAAGTAATCCAAGAAGTAAAAAATAATATGATAAACATTTGTTCTAATCTTATAATCACATGATTGAGCGGAAAAAAGGTAATAAAAGAAACTAACATATAACACTATGAAAATCAGTTGCCCCTAATAAGGTGCTTAAAAGAAAGAAAGATTTCAATAGAACATGTGAAGAAACACCCCTAAATAATATAATTATGAAATGATATATATTTCAAAGATAGCATTGCAAATGGTTCTTATAAAAGAAGAAATGCAATTCTAGAAATACTACCCTTACAAGATCTATATATGGGAGCTAGAATTGAGAAAGCTCATAAAACAACACTAACAAAAAAAATAACTATGATATTATTGGTTGGGACTATGCGAATTCAAGATCCACTTGAATCTTAAAACACCCTAGTGCATGCTTTTATATATGCAGTAATGGTTCGAATTACAATGTTAGCAATTTACATACATAGTCTTCTAGTGATTTTCTTGTCAAAATGATTGAAACATTATTTAAACTCTTATTTTATTTAATATTGCATTACCGTGGAAATTATTTTGTCATGTGATTCCAGGTCATGAATACTTAATAATAAGAAACTAAAGTATATGATCAATTATATTTATAGTAAGTATGTAAAGAGAAACATTGTCTAGCTAGGTCACTAACCTGCTTTTAAGAAGGTGGATCATGTCATGTAGTGAAGGGACCTTTCTAAAGGGTTGTAGCTTTGGGGAAGATGAGTTGTCATCTGAAGGACAAGAGCACAAGGGCTGGTTCGTGTCATAAAGTAGAGTAGTTTCTTTACTTGTTTCTGTAAGAAAGAATCTCATGTATGTTGCTGCGAGCATAGCTACTGCGGCAGAGATCTAAGTATTGAAAAAAAAAAAAAAAAAAAAAGATATGAGACAAATAAATAAATGAATAATGAGAAAAAATTAAGAACATGGGCATGAAAAATTCATAATGACCTGAAATATAGAAGCAGTAGATAAAAAACGAGCAGTTACGGTCCCAGAAAGAAATCCTGCAGCAGATACACCTGAGAGCACACCAAAGGCTGATGCTCGGCGTCCCTCTCCTACTCTGTCTGCCTACATTTTAGAATAAGTATGAAGAAAAGTCACATTATACTCATATCAAATTATTTTAGCAATTGTTAATTACCCAACATATTTCTTAGATATTTTTATTTTCATCCTTAGCAATATACCAAAATAATTGATTTGTTTTAATATTAGTTATCTAATGTGTTTTTTTAACAAATTCCTATTTCCATATTCCTTTACAAACTTGCATATACCTTATGAAATAAAATTTAATTTGTATTAAATTAAAATTAAGATTTTTGCTTTTTTGATATTATAGATGCATGTTAGTATATTTGAAGATGATGAACCTTGTTTAAGTAGTCTTTAATTCTCGGAGAGGGTGGTTAATATTTTAATGATTGATTATATTTAGGAAAGGGGGGAGGTTGTAGTATATAATCACCATATTTAACTTTTACACACTATTTTTATGTGGAGTATGTTAAAAAGTTCGAACACTATGACTAATGAACTAGAAATTATTTTAGTAACTTGTTATAAAAGAAACAATTTTCTAACTGTGACTAAGAAGAGAAAACATCGAAGAAGAATTTCAAGTGAAGAAGAATTAGTAATTTTATAATCATATTTTTGAATGTCATCATCAATCTATGAAGATGGTTATTCTTGTCATTTTTTTCTCCTTTTTTGGGTGAGAGAAAGATTAATAATACTTAGATATTTAAGAATGTGAAAATATAATTTACTTTGCAATACTTTTTGCTAAATCAAACTATGTAATACATGGACAAAAAATACTAAATTTTCTTTTGACTTGCAATATAAAATTATAAATATTTTAATATATTTTAATTCATATAATTTATAAAGAAACCAAAATACATAAACAAAGCATTACTTTTATAATATTGTACTTCTCCTATATATAAGCAAGCTTAAAATTGACTAAAACACATTTTCTTAATCAACTTTTCTTTTGTATATCATTGAAACATTATAGTCTTAAATATACTTTAATCAACATTGTAATTATTTTAATAAATACTATGTATAAAGTATTTTCTGTCACAAACATGCATAGTTTATGTACTTTACAATTGTGAGCAAATAAGTATGCAAACTAGATTTTTGGAATAGACATATTCATTATCTATAAGTTCATGGCATGTGATTCTATTATATTTATTATCATGTCCATTACCATTTGCGTTTAATATTGTATCTAATGAAATTACGACGAAAGCCTTTTTTCTCATAACAAAAACATATTTTATCAAAATTTATATAAGAAATTAAGCTTTATAATGGAAAGTCAATGCAATTATTTACCACAAATGCAAGTGAGAGGCATTGCATGCTACCATCACAAAGCATGCCAGTGAACATCTTGATGCAGTAGTAAGCATAGAAGAATGGTCTTGACTGGTTATAAGCCAAAATAACTGCAATTATCAAATATTAATGAATATAAGAATTTTATTAAATAAGAGCTATTGGCTAGAAAAATTATTGCTTCAAAGAATTATGTAAATATATATTGTTATTTATGTTTCTTTCAATAAATTATAAATATTAATGAATGTTGCATAGAAATATGAAATAAGGCCTTCACTGTTACATGAACTTACCCTTTAAAATATTTCTAAAACATCTAAAAAGATGAAATGACCTAATTAAGTATCAACATTAGAGTTATAGTCCCAATGTGGTTAATGTTGCACTACAAGTCGAATAAGTACTATATTTTAACTTTGAGTATGTTATGAAAGTGCTAGAACAATGTATAAAGACTATGTGCAATATTGGGAGAATAAATAGATAAGTCTTAATCTCGTATTACTAATTTTTAAGATTTTATATTGAAAGAATTGTCGAATGTGTCTTTTAGTATAAACAAGGTGGCAAATTATTAATAGTGCAAACACCTACTAGCCTTATAATTCACAACCAAAGTACGTCTTTAAAAAAAAAGTAGGAGAAGATGCCTTAGAAGTATATAGGCCATTGGTAAACTGGTTGACCGGTTGGTGTCCATGGTAGGGTCAAAAGAAGATTTTTACTTGGACACTAAGTCAAAGATCAACCAAATATTTATCCTAGGGTTTCAGGGTTATTTTATTCTTGTCATAATAATCATATAGGTTATAAATATATGTAAACCCTAATAAAGGATATGTTGGTTTCTCCAATTCAATATTTTTCTAATATATAGGAGTAGTTACCATCATCCCCCCCCCCCCCCCCCCCCCCCCCCCCCCAATTTTCATCTCTCTAGCTCCATGCCTACACCCACAAATTTTTTTACATGGTATTAGAGAAAGATTTATTACTATGGAAGAATAGGCCAAGGCAACATGCACTTTAAGAGTATCTTTGTTCGTTGAAGTTGTCGTCGTCGATCTACTCGAGTACCAAAATATGTCAAATCTGCGACAATTTTAGCGAGACTATGGACTAAGACGTCACTAATATTTTGATAATTAGCGACGTCCACGCTATACGTCACTATCAACGACTTTCAGCGACATTTAGCAACAACCTTTATTATTATGAAAGCTGACATCGCGGGACCGTCGGTGAATAAGAAAGGTATTCCGAGATGAAGTTATAAAAAATTCTTATATCTTCCATCCTATCGTCGTCGTCTTCCACCATCTATTGTTGTCATTATCGCATAATAATAATAATAATAATAATAATAATAATAATAATAATAATAATAATAATTGTTGGGTTTTTAGCCTTTAGTTTTGGTTTTTAGTCCCACATCGGCTAGAAAGGAATGTGTATCTCCATATATATGAGTCTTTGCTCTTTATGGAGATGCACATGTAGTGCACATGGGTGTGTGCCATGTGGGATTAATTATTAATGGTATAAAGGCTTAATCAACAATTAAGAAGCTGTACTCGGACTCGGACTCGGACTCGGACTCGGACTCGGACTCGGACTCGGACTCGGGCTCGGGCTCGGACTCGGGCTCAAGGGCTCATGAGGCGTAATGTGGCATTTTGTTGGCGCACTTTGCACTTAGCACGTCAGCATCGTCGCTAGGCGCATAGTGCGCTTAAGTTGCGCTCGTTGCGCGAGCCACTTGCGCGACCACGTTGCGCGGCCCGTTACGCTGGCCCAGTTACGCAGCCCAGTACGTCCAGTACGCGCAGTGTGCGCAGCGTACGCAGCGTGCGTAGAGTGCGCAGTGTGCGCAGCGTACGCAGTGTGCGTAGTGTGCGTAGTGTGCGTATGGCTGGCTGCATATTAGAGCGGGAACGGTTGCAGCAGGTGCTGCACATTCAGGAGTGGTTCAGCCACTACCCTGAAGTTCAGGCAACTGCTTGGCAACCGCCCCGTGGGCTATATATGCAGGTTCTCTCCTCTCTCTCAGTGTTGGAGAAATCAGAATTCCAGGGAGAAAACTCTAAGTGTTCTTTAACACAACAGAGTAGTGAGCGTGTTTTTTTAACACAAACACTAGTACTTTTTAGTACGCGTGGGTTCTGTTACTTCAGAAACAGAGAGAGAAGAGTAGAGCCATTTCCAGAGGAGTTCGCCGTCTTCCGAGGAGTCAGAAGAGCAGGAGTGTTCCAAGGTTTTCCGTCAACCTTGTTGGTTCCTGGAAGCTGTTCGCAGAGGACGAATAAAGCTTTGAGCAACGGTGATCATTCACCCCAGCAATTCCATCTCTCGCCTGTCACCCTTCTGTTGCCTTTAGCAGTTCTGTCAGTATCTTCTTTTTAGAAGGCACTACTGCCAGTTTGCTACGATCACGAAAATCTCTTTAGATTATTCGTGAATTACGATATCTTTTTAGATCTCGTAATTTGCAGAATCCTTCTGGATCTCTGTTGCAAAACCTTCTTTAAGGAATTGCATTTGAAACATTGTCTTTACAACTGTTTCAGTTTCTGTATTTTCCATCGAAAAGCGTGCCCCGGCGTTCCCGGCAATAACAATCTCAAAGCTTTATTGCTACGATGGAAAATATTAATGCTTCACTCCTCAATACTGACTTTTGCAAATTAAAAAAGTTTGATGGAGAGCATTATCAAGTCTGGAAGAGAAAGGTTTATCTCACTCTTCAACTTAGAGACGTTGATCACGTATTGCTTGAAGAGGAACCTACTGTTCCAGATACTGGGTCTGCTGCCGCAATCACTGCGGCTACTAAACTTCAGGCCAAGTGGAGAAGGGAAAATAGCATTTGCAGGTTGCTTATCCTGAATGCTATGGAGGATTCTCTAGCAGAATCCTACAGTAAGAAACCAATTACCAGAGACATATGGGAGTCTCTGGAAAAACTGTACGAAGAAGACAAGAACAGGAGCAAAATATTTGTGGTTGAAAAATATCACAAATGGCTCTTTGAGGACGAGAAGTCCATGCTGCCGCAGGTCAAAGAATTTCTGAAGCTGCGACAGAAGTTGGAAGACGAGGCTATGCCCCTCCCCGACAAGTTTGTTATTGGAGGGATTATCTCAAAGCTCCCCGCTGGGTGGAGTAAGTTCTATGCAAACATGCATAGGAAGAAGCTGGAGATCACCCTTGAAGATCTCCTGCAGGAAATTTATGTTGAAGACCAGATGAGGGCTCAACATAAAGTGGACACACTGTCCAAGCAATTGGCTAACGCCAATCTGGTTCAGACCAAGGAACCAAAGAAAAAGGAAAAGCGTGCAGATTTCCAGAAGAAGAAGAAGAACCCTAACAGCTTGAATGTTAAGAGAACTTCTTTCAAGTCAAAGAAATCTAAGGCAAAGATGCCTTGTTTCAAGTGTGGCCAGTTGGGCCATTTCAAAAGTGAATGCACAGCACCGGCCAAGAAATCAGAGCAAGGTGAGCCTAGCAAAGTCTCAATGATTACTGATGTAATTGCTATGATTGGACAGGTTGATGCTGTAGGATCTGATTCAGACTGGTGGATAGATACTGGAGCCACCTGCCATGTCTGCTCCAGTAAGGAGTGGTTCACCACCTACACACCCACTTCTGAAGCGGTTGTGATGGCGAATCAAGCACAAGCTGAAGTGCTCGGGATCGGGACGGTGGTGTTGAAGCTGACTTCGGAGAAGTCTCTGACGCTTCAAGGCGTAAAGCACGTACCTGCTATCGCCAAGAACCTGGTCTCGGGAGGCCTACTCTGTAATGCAGGCCTCAGGATGGACATCAATGCTGGCCAGATGGTGATGTCTATCAAGGAAACATATTTTGGGAAAGCTTTTTATACCGAAGGAATGTTCAAGATTCAGCTTGTAAATCAGTCCAATGTAATTAATGTAATTAATGTAAGACTTGAATCTTCCCACGTGAGTCAAAAATTAAACTATAATACAAGAATGGACTAAGCCTTGAATTCTGCATCATAGCTGAAATTCTTTCCACTCACATAATGTAGTTACATGTGCTTCTGGCTGCACATTTAAGGCCGTGTGCCAGCCGGGTTTCAGTGTATTATATTGGGCGTCTACAAGTTTACCCTCAAGAGACGGCCTGATATCTCTTTGTCCATACACTATAGGTGAGTTCTTTATTAAAGAGACATGGCATGAAGCGTACAACGCTTCCTTTGCGGTGCTACGTCGCTATGACATAGCCTTAAGCCGAGGACCTTACCCCGAATCACCGGGAACCTCATCGTAGTGTCATACTACCTGTAGCATGAGGTCTAGCCCCTTTGTAGTGCCAAACTACCCTGCATGAAGCCTTACGCTTATGTGCGGTGTTACGTCGCTACGACATGGCTTGTAAGGCCGAGGCTTTATCCCTAGCCGGGTTTACCTCATTGTGGTGTCGTGCCACCCGTAACATGAGGAACACCTCTTTGTAGTGCTGACTACATCCCTCTTTAATTCAATATACAGCATTAGGCCAACTGCCTATTTGCGGTGCTATGCCGCTGTGACTTGGCTAACATAGCCGAGGCTTTACCTCCTTCGAGAACCTCAGGGTGGAGTCACCGCCACACATAGCATGGAGTCACACTCCTTGTAGTGCTGTACTACCATGCTTCCTGTAAAGCATACCAGACATTCCAAATGCCTGAGAACTCATTAAGGCATTTAAGCCAACCTCCCACAGGACCTGTTTTCCGCAGAAAACAACAGTAGACAACAGTGGTTATAGGTCCGTAACCTCTCCATGCCCAATAGAACATATACCCACCGTTCCTGATATTCTTCCGATTAGTGGTCCTCCCTTGAACCAAAAGCTAGATGCCTAGTAGATAAATCTTTGAACTAATAGCATAAAACTTTATGGTAGGAATACAATAATATAATATCAGAATGCCTTCAAGCCCATTTTACAAGCTGTGTCATCGACCAGCTGGCGCTTGAGGCCCTTGGTGAACGGATCCGCCAGGTTCTCCTGACTTCGAACATCAATTACTGCAATAACACCTCTCTTGATAAGATCGTGTACTGTCCTGTGCTTCAACCGCACAGTCCTTTTCTTCCCGTTGAAAAGGTCATTTGATGCCACCGCCGCAGTCGCCTGGTTGTCGCAGTATATCGGTATCGCCGGTATTTGCGTCCCAACCACTGGAAGATCATACATGAGCTCCCGAAGCCATTCTGCTTCCTCGGCTGCGGTATCAAGTGCAAAGAACTCAGATTCCATAGATGACCGCGAGAGCATAGTCTGCTTCTTCGACTTCCACGATATAGCAGCTCCACCCATTGTGAAAATGTATCCACCTATGGACCTCTCGCTCTCCACCTCTGAGCACCAACTGGCATCACTGAAGCCTTCCACTACCGACGGATCTTCGCTGTAGTACAGTGCATATGTCTGAGTCTTCTTGAGATATCTCATAACCCGTTCCACAGCTTTCCAGTGTTCAACACCTGGATTGCTCGTAAAACGACTCAGCATTCCCACGGCGAAAGCTATGTCAGGCCTTGTGGCAGTAGTAGCATACATCAAACTCCCGATTACGCTTGCATACTCCAGCTGCCTGACGCTTTCCCTTGAATTAGGCTTCAGCTTCAGATCACACCTGTACGGCGTATCGATCCCTGGAAGATCCCGATACCCATAACGAGTGATCATTTTCTCAATATAATGAGACTGTGGCAGCGCTAGTCCAGTGTTTGTCCGGATGATCTTGATCCCTAAGATCACATCAGCTTCCCCCAAGTCCTTCATACTGAACTTGCTTGAGATGAATTTCTTTGTCTCCGTGACACATCTAATATCCGTACCTATGATAAGCATGTCGTCCACGTACAGACAAACGATCACACCTCTTCCATCAGCGAACTTCGTGTAAACACACTTGTCCGTATCGCTGACCATGTAGCCATTTGACCTTATAACTTTATCAAATTTCTCATGCCACATCTTGGGAGCCTGTTTAAGACCGTACAAGGATTTTACCAACTTGCAGACTTTATCTTCAAGACCTCTAATGACAAATCCCTCTGACTGTTGCATGTAAATCTCTTCGGTCAGCTCGCCATTTAGGAAAGCCGTATTCATATCCATCTGATGTATCACCATCTTATTTATTGCTGCAAGAGCAATCAACATTCTGATGGTGGTCATCCGGGCTACTGGAGCATATGTGTCAAAGTAGTCAATCCCCTGCTTCTGAGAAAACCCCTTGGCTACTAACCTAGCCTTGAACTTGTCAATAGTTCCGTCTGCTTTCATCTTCTTCTTGAAGATCCATTTGCATCCGATGGATTTCGCTCCTTCAGGAAGATCAACCAACACCCAAGTGTTATTTGAGGTGATGGAATCAATCTCATTGTCAATCGCCTCCTTCCAGAAAACCGCGTCTCTGGTCTTCATCGCCTCATCATAGGTAAGCGGATCTGCTTCCACATGATAGGTGACAAAGTCACTTCTGAAGTCCTTCGGCCTCCTCACACGCTTAGCTGATGGCTCAGCTTGTTCTGGTTCAACCGTTGTTTCAACAACAACATCTTCTTGGACCACATCTTCATTGAAGACTTCAGTCTCTTGTGCACCCTCATTATTCTCCGGAATATCCGGAAGAACAATATTCTTATGCCTTGCAAACTTATCTTCAAAATATTATCATCGCGAGATTCAATGATATAATTTGACTCAATATCAAGAAATCTCCGAGCATCACTCTTCTCGGCATACCCCAAGAAGATCGTCTTTGTAGTCCTTGTCCCAAGCTTCTGAATCTTTAGATCTGGAAGCTTGACATACGCCAGACACCCCCACACTTGAATGACATTCAAGTTAGGTCTGACCTTGAACCAGAGTTCATGAGGAGTAACGTCTGAAGTTGCATGAGGTACTCTATTTAGAATATAAGTGGCCGTCAATGCAGCTTCTCCCCAGTAGCATTTAGGAAGGCCAGCAGTCAACAACATTGAATTTATCATTTCTGTCAACGTCCTGTTCTTCCTTTCAGCTACTCTGTTTGATTGAGGAGAGTACGGAGCCGTAGTCTCATTGACAATTCCATGTTCCTTACAGAACGATGCGAATTCATGAGACCTGTACTCCCTACCTCGATCACTTCTTATCCTTTTGAGTTGTTGTCCAGTCTGCCGCTCAGCTTCGGCTCTGAACTCCTTGAACTTCTCGAATGCTTCGTCTTTAGCTTTCAGCAAGTAGACGAACGCATACTTTGAGAAGTCGTCGATGAAGGTTATGAAATACTTCATCCCGGCCTTTGTAGAGAACTGTTTGAAGTCACAGATATCTGAGTGTACCAACTCCAGAAGATCTGTACTTCGATTAACCCGAGGAAAGGGTTTCCTTGTGATCTTCGTTTGTGCACAAACTTCACATTATCTCCAAGTGTGGGGGTAAGGTAGAGAAATGTGAAGTTTGTGCTCAAACGAAGATCACAAGGAAACCCTTTCCTCGGGTTAATCGAAGTACAGATCTTCTGGAGTTGGTACACTCAGATATCTGTAACTTCAAACAGTTCTCTACAAAGGCCGGGATGAAGTATTTCATAACCTTCATCAACGACTTCTCAAAGTATGCGTTCGTCTACTTGCTGAAGGCTAAAGACGAAGCATTCGTGAAGTTCAAGGAGTTTAGAGCCGAAGCTGAGCGGCAGACTGGACAACAACTCAAAAGGATAAGAAGTGATCGAGGTGGGGAGTACAGGTCTCATGAATTCGTATCGTTCTGTAAGGAACATGGAATTGTCAATGAGACTACGGCTCCGTACTCTCCTCAATCAAACGGAGTAGCTGAGAGGAAGAACAGGACGTTGATAGAAATGATAAATTCAATATTGTTGACTGCTGGCCTTCCTAAGTGCTACTGGGGAGAAGCTGCATTGACGGCCACTTATATTCTAAATAGAGTGCCTCATGCAACTTCAGACGTTACTCCTCATGAACTCTGGTTCAAAGTCAGACCTAACTTGAATATCATTCGAGTGTAGGGGTGTCTGGCGTATGTCAAGCTTCCAGATCTAAAGATTCAGAAGCTTGGGACAAGGACTACAAAGACGATCTTCTTGAGGTATGCCGAGAAGAGTGATGCTCGAAGATTTCTTGATATTGAGTCAAATCATATCATTGAATCTCGCGATGCAGAATATTTTGAAGACAAGTTTGTAAGGCACAAGAATATTGTTCTTTCGGATGTTCCGGAGAATAATGAGGGTGCACAAGAGACTGAAGTCTTCAATGAAGATATGGTCCAAGAAGATGTTGTTGATACAACGGTTGAACCAGAACAAGCTGAGTCGTCAGCTAAGCGTGTGAGGAGGCCGAAGGACTTCGGAAGTGACTTTGTCACCTATCATGTGGAAGCAGATCCGCTTACCTATGATGAGGCGATGAAGACCAGAGACGCAGTTTTCTGGAAGGAGGCGATTGACAATGAGATTGATTCCATCACCTCAAATAACACTTGGGTGTTGGTTGATCTTCCTGAAGGAGCGAAATCCATCGGATGCAAATGGATCTTCAAGAAGAAGATGAAAGCAGACGAAACTATTGACAAGTTCAAGGCTAGGTTGGTAGCCAAGGGGTTTTCTCAGAAGCAGGGGATTGACTACTTTGACACATATGCTCCAGTAGCCCGAATGACCACCATCAGAATGTTGATTGCTCTCGCAGCAATAAATAAGATGGTGATACATCAGATGGATGTGAATACGGCTTTCCTAAATGGCGAGCTGATCGAAGAGATTTACATACAACAGCCAGAGGGATTTGTCATCAGAGGTCTTGAAGACAAAGTCTGCAAGTTGGTGAAATCCTTGTACGGTCTTAAACAGGCTCCCAAGATGTGGCATGAGAAATTTGACAAAGTTATAAGGTCAAATGGCTACATGGTCAGCGATACGGACAAGTGTGTTTACACGAAGTTCGCTGATGGAAGAGGTGTGATCGTTTGTCTGTACGTGGACGACATGCTTATCCTAGGTACGGATATTAGATGTGTCACGGAGACAAAGAAATTCATCTCAAGCAAGTTCAGTATGAAGGACTTGGGGGAAGCTGATGTGATCTTAGGGATCAAGATCATCCGGACAGACACTGGACTAGCGCTGTCACAGTCTCATTATATTGAGAAAATGATCACTCGTTATGGTATCGGGATCTTCCAGGGATCGATACGCCGTACAGGTGTGATCTGAAGCTGAAGCCTAATTCAGGGGAAAGCGTCAGACAGCTGGAGTATGCAAGCGTAATCGGGAGTTTGATGTATGCTACTACTGCCACAAGGCCTGACATAGCTTTCGCCATGGGAATGCTGAGTCGTTTTACGAGCAATCCAGGTGTTGAACACCGGAAAGCTGTGGAACGGGTTATGAGATATCTCAAGAAGACTCAGACATATGTACTGTACTACAGCGGAGATCCGTCGGTAGTAGAAGGCTTCAGTGATGCCAGTTGGTGCTCAGAGGTGGAGAGCGAGAGGTCCACAGGTGGATACATTTTCACAATGGATGGAGCTGCTATATCGTGGAAGTCGAAGAAGCAGACTATGCTCTCGTGGTCATCCATGGAATCTGAGTTCTTTGCACTTGATACCGCAGTCGAGGAAGCAGAATGGCTTCGGGAGCTCATGTATGATCTTCCAGTGGTTGGGGCGCAAATACCGGCGATACCGATATACTGCGACAACCAGGCGACTGCGGCGGTGGCATCAAATGACCTTTTCAACGGGAAGAAGAGGACTGTGCGGTTGAAGCACAGGGCAGTACACGATCTTATCAAGAGAGGTGTTATTGCAGTAATTGATGTTCGGAGTCAGGAGAACCTGGCGGATCCGTTCACCAAGGGCCTCAAGCGCCAGCTGGTCGATGACACAGCTTGTAAAATAGGCTTGAAGGCATTCTGATATTGTATTATTGTATTCCTACCATAAAGTTTTATGCTATTAGTTTAAAGATTTATCTACTAGGCATCTAGCTTTTGGTTCAAGGGAGGACCACTAATCGGAAGAATATCAGGAACGGTGGGCATGTTCTATTGGACATGGAGAGGTTACAGACCTATAACCACTGTTGTCTACTGTTATTTTCTGCGAAAAACAGGTCCTGTGGAAGGTTGGCTTAAATGCCTTAATGAGTTCTCAGGCATTTGGAATGTCTGGTATGCTTTACAGGAAGCATAGTAGCACAACACTACGAGGAGTGTGACTCCATGCTATGTGTGGCGGTGACTCCACTATGAGGTTCTCGAAGGAGGTAAAGCCTCGGCTATGTTAGCCAAGTCACAGCGGCATAGCACCGCAAATAGGCAGTTGGCCTAATGCTGTATATTGAATTAAAGAGGGATGTAGTCAGCACTACAAAGAGGAGGTGTTCCTCATGTTACGGGTGGCACGACACCACAATGAGGTAAACCCGGCTAGGGATAAAGCCTCGACCTTGCAAGCCATGTCGTAGCGGCGTAACACCACACAGAAGTGTAAGGCTTCATGCTGGGTAGTTTGGCACTACAAAGGGGCTAGACCTCATGCTACGGGTAGTATGACACTACGATGAGGTTCCCGGTGATTCGGGGTAAGGTCCTCGGCTTAAGGCCATGTCATAGCGGCGTAGCACCGCAAAGGAAGCGTTGGACGCTTCATGCCATGTCTCTTTAATAAAGAACTCACCTATAGTGTATGGACAAAGAGATATCAGGCCATCTCTTGAGGGTAAACTTGTAGACGCCCAATATTATACACTGAAACCAGGCTGGCACACGGCCTTAAATGTGCAGCCAGAAGCACATGTAACTACATTATGTGAGTGAAAAAAATTTCAGCTATGATGCAGAATTCAAGGCTTAGTCCATTCTTGTATTATAGTTTGATTTTTGACTCACGTGGGAAGATTCAAGTCTTAAGTGGCATCTATCCTAAAAGCATAATGGATAGTTACTGTGGAGAACACTCGTACTCATATATATAGAGATATGTGGGGGATTGTTGGGTTTTTAGCCTTTAGTTTTGGTTTTTAGTCCCACATCGGCTAGAAAGGAATGTGTATCTCCATATATATGAGTCTTTGCTCTTTATGGAGATGCACATGTAGTGGACATGGGTGTGTGCCATGTGGGATTAATTATTAATGGTATAAAGGCTTAATCAACAATTAAGAAGCTGTAAGCTTTTTGCTCTTGAAAATTTATTTCCATGGAGCTAAGCTCCGTAGGAGCTTAGCGACTCGGACTCGGACTCGGACTCAGACTCGGACTCGGACTCGGGCTCGGGCTCAAGGGCTCATGAGGCGTAATGTGGCATTTTGTTGGCGCACTTTGCACTTAGCACGTCAGCATCGTCGCTAGGCGCATAGTGCGCTTAAGTTGCGCTCGTTGCGCGAGCCACTTGCGCGACCACGTTGCGCGGCCCGTTACGCGAGCCCAGTTACGCTGGCCCAGTTACGCAGCCCAGTACGCCCAGTACGTGCAGTGTGCGCAGCGTGCGTAGAGTGCGCAGCGTACGCAGTGTGCGTAGAGTACGTAGTGTACGTAGTGTGCGTATGGCTGGCTGCATATTAGAGCGGGAACGGTTGCAGCAGTTGCTGCACATTCAGGAGTGGTTCAGCCACTACCCTGAAGTTCAGGCAACTGCTTGGCAACCGCCCCGTGGACTATATATGCAGGTTCTCTCCTCTCTCTCAGTGTTGGAGAAATCAGAATTCCAGGGAGAAAACTCTAAGTGTTCTTTAACACAACAGAGTAGTGAGCGTGTTTTTTTAACACAAACACTAGTACTTTTTAGTACGCGTGGGTTCTGTTACTTCAGAAACAGAGAGAGAAGAGTAGAGCCATTGCCAGAGGAGTTCGCCGTCTTCCGAGGAGTCAGAAGAGCAGGAGTGTTCCAAGGTTTTCCGTCAACCTTGCTGGTTCCTGGAAGCTGTTCGCAGAGGGCGAATAAAGCTTTGAGCAACGGTGATCATTCACCCCAGCAATTCCATCTCTCGCCTGTCACCCTTCTGTTGCCTTTAGCAGTTCTGTCAGTATATTCTTTTTAGAAGGCACTAATGCCAGTTTGCTACGATCACGAAAATATCTTTAGATTATTCGTGAATTACGATATCTTTTTAGATCTCATAATTTACAGAATCCTTTCTGGATCTCTGTTGCAAAACCTTTTTTAAGGAATTGCATTTGAAACATTATCTTTACAACTGTTTCAGTTTCTGTATTTTCTATCGAAAAGCGTGCCCCGGCGTTCCCGGCAATAACAATAATAATAATAATAATAATAATAATAATAATAATAATAATAATAATAATAATAAGAGAAGAAGAAGAAGAAGAGAAAGAGAAGTAGATCATCCTTCGTATTATCGTTGTTGTTCAGCATCAATCGTCTTGGTGCTCTATGACTTCATCGTCGTAGTGCTCATCTGCCTTCATCACTTCATTAGATCGCCATCTTTATTGTGAAGGTGTAATCAAATTATCGCTTCTTGTCTTCATCATTATTGTAAAGATCATTAGTCGTATCAACGTATTTGCTCCCTCGAAATCACAAAAAGAGGATCAACTTTTTGGAGAAATTATAAAACTAAAATTTTAATCGATATTAGTGAAGAGCAACAAGAGTATTTGGCCATAATTTTTATCTTACTCGAGAGCAATTCCAGAATAGTTGACTATAATTCCAACCAAAATTTTAGTTTTTCCCGAGAGCAAGCATGACAAGGAATTAGAATTGTGTCAAAGTTATGGTCTGACTTGTTTAGGTCAGTTTGTTATTTTCTAACGGTCTGGATTGCTCTATTATCATTCATCGCAACTCATCTTCATTCTTCCTATTCCTACCATCACCATTTGAAGTAGTCGTAATCCAAGTTCATCATTAGAAGCCATTATCTTTCATCATCAAATATCAATCGCATAACATTAGTTACGATAATCAATATCTCTCTATAATCTCCAAGTTGAAGACATGTTTGGGGCATCCAAACAAGATTAGATCCAAGTTGGATTCAAATACAGAGAATCATATATGGGTTCCTTAGTGTGTGTTGAACCAAGATGGATTTAACATAAGATCGTAGTTCATCTTTAAATGAATAGTTTGAGGGCTTATTGAGGTCTAGTTCATTAAAAGTTGATTGTGGTGATACATCACATCAACTTGAGGGGGGATAGAGAGGGATCAACCACAAGTGTCATCAGTCATCGCAAATGAGCGATCGGTCGCAGTCTTCGATCTTCGAAGTAGCAGTCATATGTCATTCCAAAGTCTACAACAACCATCTTATCAACATGAGTAGCAGGAGTCTTCATCATGATTGTCATTATCCGACATGAAATTTTTTTGAAGTTTTGAAAGATACCGAGTTGAGTCAATTTATTGGTTAAGTCCAGTCAATTTGTAATTTTTTATTTTTTTAACTTGCAAGTTGTACATGTTTTTCTTCAGTCAACATGTTCAAGTTGAAGGGGAGTATAGAAGTATAGAGGCCAACTGGGAAAATGGTTAACCGGTTGGGATCCAAGGTAGGGTGCAAGAAAGATTTATTACTCGGATACTAAGTTAGAGATCAAATATTTATTTGGTCAAATTTAGATATTATTTTCTATGGTTATTTTAGTCTTTTCATGTAATCTCGCATGTTATAAATATATGTGAATCCCTCATAGGGGATATGTTGTTTTTCTCGAATTCATTATTTCTCTCTAATATTTAGGAGTAGCTACCATCATCTCCTATTTTCTTATCTCCATCTCTATATTACACCCGCATGAATTTCTACATATGCTAATATAATTTGATGTGTCATTAGTAATTAGAAAAAATCTCCTTTAGGTAGCTTGAGAGGCATTTAGGTATGCCTCCATAGTTTCATGTCTAACTCGTACAAGCCTAATGAATCACTTAGAAACAAACATGTTATATAGTCGAAACATTTTCAGGTGCCTCTTGAAGACAAAAGCATCCTTGGAAGTCGATATTTTGTGTGTAAAAAAAATAACATGCAATTTCAAGATTCCACCTTTATGAATTCTGACAAATTCAATAGTTTATGTTTACAGTTTGTTTTTAACACTCAAATAAATAAGATAATTTAAGCATAATGTGAGTTCACTATATTGTTAGCCCAATGATCTAACTACGTTTTTTATTGTGGTTATTTGATTGAGTTTAATATTATGATATCACTAATGTTCATGTTATCACTATAATATTTATAATTAAACTTAGCATAGTCCTAATGAGCATTAAATTTATCATACTTGCTACTATGTATATTATTTTGTTCATCTAACATGGATTTGCAGAAAAGCAACAAACAAAATGAACATGGACATGCAATAAAAAATTATGATGGGCAAAATATAACGATATCCAACAAGATTTCTCTGAACCGCCCAACAACATCTTCACGGCCACGCTCTCGGGGGTTCTGCTGCCCGGTCAACGAATGGTGGTCGAGCAGCAGCACCCCCTGTGAGGGTTCGGAGCGAAGCCCCCGAAAGGTATTCAGATTTCACAATCTTGGTATTTTGGACAACTGCAATCAAGGAAAAAAAATCCATCACAATACAAAGGAAGAAGCCAAGTCAAGCCATCAACATTTCAAGACTTTAAAGAAGCCTGCACCTGCCATAGTCTGTCTAGAGTCTGTAATAAGTCTTAGGAATAATTATAAACACAAGAAATGGATGACAAAATTGAAAGGTGGGTTTGAAAATAACCTAGGTTCACTTTTGGACAATCAGACGGAAGATCCGACGGATCTTTGTGGAACACCGAAGGATGATCCGAATGGACCACAGAAAACCTTCTATGAGTTATCGGACTATTCCGACGGAAGTCCTCGGAACGTGGACGGATAATCTGAATTGTTACCATTCGAAATCCAACGGTCAGAACATGTTCCGTCAGCAATCCCAATGGCTCTATTTATAGTCGTTGTATTATACAGGCAGAAGATCCAACGGTATTCTGTGTATTAATGGCAGATCTTCTGACCGCTGACAGAAAGTTGCAATTCTGCTCTTTCTCTTTCTTTGGTTATAAATAGCCTTGAACCCTTTCATTCAAGGTTGATGCTTTGAGCCTAAAAATTTCCTACCTACCAAAACTTGTCCACAAACAACTCCACCAAAGCTTTCACTTGCCTATCCACAAATTGTGTTAGAGTGTTCTTGGGTTGTAAAATTGAGATATTCATAATTGTTGTGAGAAGATCAAAACCATCTTGTAAAGAGGTTAAAGTGTACAAGCCTTGGGATCAAAGCTTGTGTGAAGTCAGAGATCCTTCGGATCAAAGCTTTTGTGTATTGAAGTCGGAGAGCCTTCGGATCAAAGCTCATGTGTAAGAAGTCAGCGAGCCTTCGGATCAAAGCTCATGTTGTAACTATTTTCATAATAGTGGACTAAAGCTGAAAAGAGTTCTGACTGGAGTGGCTCACGGAGGATACCAGGATACATCGGTAGTCGGTATTCTTATTGCTTCTTCTCTTGCACTCTTAATTTTAAATTGCCTATTAGTAATCGTATTGTATTTGATTAGTAAGCTTGACCCTATTCAACCCTTTCCCCCCCCCCCCCCTTTCTAGGGTGTTTTCATATATTTCTTTATTTTTAGACTGTGTATTGCAATATAAGACATATTAAGAGATTTTTCGTACCTTATGTTTTACTTTGTTTCCTTTTTTATTTAATTTTGAGTATAGTAAAATTATTTTGTGACTCAATATCAGAATATTTAACTGACAAGAATAATCAACAATTTAAATTTCTTGATACAATTACAAGTTATAAAAATCTGATATTAAGTTGAAAAGTGGTGATAAAAGCGATATAATTATTTTATGGATCTTTTTTGCTGCTTATTTATTACATAAAAATTTAGTAAAATATTTTTTTAACTTTAATAGAAAAGTTATGCCTCTAGTTGTTTCTAAGGATAACACTTCTATAAGTTAAGCCTAGTTTCTTTTTTTTATCTTAAAGACGTGAACGGTCCAAAGGTCATAAGAGTTTCTATAAAATAAAATAAAACAGAATTCTTTGACATATTTGGTTTATTAAATGACAAACTAATAAATAAATAATATATTTAGGATTGTTTCAAAGGTATGATCTCTAGAGTATCAATATAATAACATGTATGTGATGTTTATGCATCACTCGAGTGTGTTTAATTTATATATATATATATATATATATATATATATATATATATATATATATATATATATATATATATATATATATATATATATATATATATTGGGATTTGGTAGTCCTTCAACTAAAACCTGAAAATCTTCGTACAATAAAATTATACCATGCTCCTCCTTGGAATGCATAATAATTTGATTGCATGTGAATTGAAATCATAATTCTATCAATGTGATACAACAAGATTGTATTTTCATGATTCATAGCACATTTGGTTTGAAATTAGGTTACCCTGAATGCTCATTTATAGTCACAAAATATGAAATCATTTAAATCTTTATCGTGTCACTTACAGTATAGGTTACTAACGGGTGTTAGCATGTAAAATATTTTATTTTTTTTCACTTTCTTATGATAAAAGTTTAGTTAAACTATTTACTTTTGGAGTATAAGTACAACAATACATACCAATAGGTACTATGCCAATGGTCATAGGAAGGGTGAGCAAGGCCTTGCGACCATATTTGTCTGAGAGATTTCCAATGAGAGGAGTAACCATAAGAGTACCTAGCCCTATCATCTGCAAGAAAATTGGACAAGAAATACAATAATCATCATAAGTTAGCACTTTACCAAGCATTAAGGTATAAGCAAATTAATATGAAAATGAAAAAAGTACCTTAAAATGTATATTTCAACCAAGTGGTATTGTAAATTCAAAGATATTCTTAGCTACATTAGCTTTATCATAAACTTTGACAATAACTATAAAATGATATGTGCTAACTTGTATGTTGATATTAGTGTTATTTTGCATCATCGAGTTACCAAATAGGTAATAATGCAAACATATAATAAACAATATTACATAACAGCCTAGACAGATCAATATATAACAAAATACCATTACAATCATATAAAAGTTATAATTAACATACAAAGGGAAAAATGACTTCGACATTTTTATATACGATATCTTTGGGTGGAGTATATTGTTAAAATGATAGGATTTATTACATTTTATCCTAATCTCACTCTGTCACACTAGTAGGGCAAAGTATATATATATATATATATATATATATATATATATATATATATATATATATATATATATATACTACACCCATAGTATTTGGGATAACTATAAAATCATTGTTTTTGGATCATAAAAATCTTTTCAATATTCCACTAAAAGTGATCTTAAATTTGAGATAACTTTGATCGTATCACACTCATATGATCCTAGGCTTTGTACATCATAAGATCCTTGCGATAATATATGTGTATATATTTACAAATTGCTTAACTCAAGGGATTATATGTTTTTATTTACATGTTGATAAATAAAAGTACATTGCTACTAATATGGCATTTTATTATTACTCAAAACCTTACAATATATAAAGCTTACAAAAGTAATAAAGACAACGTGATTAGCTAGTAAGCTTGTTCCTCAAGAAACTTAATAAATCTATTTTATTTTCTACACTATCATGTAAGCTGGAACATGTGAAGCATGTCCAATATAGGAGAGAAGGTTAAGGAACATTTGAGAAAAAGAGAGAGTAACAAATGTACAGACAAAAATGAGTTTTAGTCGTAGTCATTTGGAGCACAATAGAGAGAAAGAGAATTATCATCATACATGTGTGCTCAACAAAAGCCTGTGCATAAAAATGCTTGACCAAAAAAATTATTGGCACACATGGGTACTCGACAAGACAACACAAGACATGAAGACACTCGAACAAGAGAGTTGTCACGATACAATGGCACTCGACAAGAGCTAACATATAAAGATTCTCGACCAAGAGAGCACTTAAAGAAAATAATCACCTTTAACGATGTGATGTTGAGAGAAAGAGATGGGAAGAGTTCTAACACTCCCTCCCAAGCTGGAAAATAGCAAAATGTCAACTTGAAAACAAAGAGTTGTTAGTGAAGAAAGGATGCCAACTTGAGAATACGACATAGAAGGATTACCAACTTGAAAAGAAAGAGTCTTTTTTGGGGTTATTTAGTAATAATGTCTCATATAATATTTGATATTAGGATTTGGGTCTCCATAATGTCTAACATTAGAATTTAGGTCGCCAACAGATTTGGACGTTAACAGTGAATATGAGACATAAATCCTAATGTTAGATATTATGGAGACCCAAATCCTAATATTAAAATATTATATGAGACCCTATTACTAAATAACTCTTTTCTTTTACACGAGAGGATGAACTAAAAAATGAAAAGACAACGGGCCCAGAGCAGTGCTGGACATGGACACGGGACACAAGAATGTTTGATATGGACACGCCTTCTACAGAATATGTATTGATAATACGAGTATATTGGACACATGAGTGCTTATTGGGCACTATGTTCATAGGACATAGAACCACCAGAGAAATGACTAAAACAATCACCGAAGAAGACGAAGAATATTCGAGCGGAACAATGAAGGTTCTCGTATGCTCGTCGCCCAACCAACGAGGCTAGGCTTCTCGAGTGGAAAGGTGGCACTATGTTGGTCGAATCTAAGAAAGGAGGAAGGAAGAGAGGCAAGAAGAAATTAGGTGTTAGGGTTTTGTTGGTGATGTGGAGCAAGGTGAGGAAGAAGAAGTGAATAGGAGAGGATTAGCTCTCTTGGTTGTCCAAGCACAAATGAGAGGGAGAAAGTGATCATGGAGGCTAGAATTTAGAACCAAACTTCGTGAAGTTAAGTTACGATTGCAAATCTGTGAGCACCCCCTATAGTTGTATTATTATGACCAAAAATTTAGTAAAACTTATATTTCAACAGAAGTGTTTACAACTAATTGGATCTCTTATAACTTGCATTTCAAATATAGTTAGATTTATATTACTTATAATTTAGAAGACTTAGTATTGTTAAGACTATATTTTAGAGAGAAAGAGAGAGAGAAATTGGATTATCTATATGGCACACAATGGCCATTATAAATGGACTGATTACAACTGATTATTAGAACTATACAACATGATATCAAAACTAATAAAATGCATCACATACATGTATAACTAGACCCTAGTAGTTTGCATTTTATATAATCAGAAAAGTATTTAGATGTTATGGCTAGAGTATATCATTCCTTGTTATGCTTCAGATACTTTTAGATATCCTTGAAGGTTGTGATGTAATTCTATGAGAGTATCGTATATGGTATTAGATGTCGTGAAGTATAATTATTTAGAATGGAGGATTCATATTATATGTCGTAGATGCAACCCGTGTGTTCTCATGGGTGGGGACGAAACTTACTAGATCTTTGGATTATGCATTATTATTTTACTTAATGAGATACTCCATATCTGGAGTAACTGGCCTATTCAAAAACTTTGTATCTGGAGCTATGGACCTATTATACTTCCCAGGAGACTATATATTTTGAGCTAGGCTATTTTACTCTCCAGGTTACTATGTATCTAGAGATATGAAGGGATTATGTAAGCCCACGCATGGGAGTGTACTTTGTCCTCAACTTGTATTTCACCTAGCTAATTAGTCTTAATTGTACCATGTGATCTCGTAGAGCGTGTTTATATATATATCATATTTTACTTTTGGCTTGTTATTATGTATCTTGCTATGTCCTTTTGATGACCTAGTTTCCTTCTAGATTTAGGTGAATATCTATTTTTTAAGGAGCACGGACTAAGGAGCTACTTCTGAAGTTACTCCAGTCGAGGATTTAGAGGTCTACTTGGAAAAGTACCCTTGAGCTGTAGTAGGACTTCTTGATGGGATTTGTGTATCACTATCTAGTTAGCCAATAATTGAATCTGATTATCTTCCTATACTTTGCTTATTCTTCGTTACATATATTAACGGGATTGTCCTATTAAACTTAAGTTCCTACTTGTATATATGATGGATCAAGTTCATTTCATGTCTTTTGTTCGAGCATATTATTTTAGTCTCTATTGCTTCGATGTTGTGATTATGTTCATACTTTATCTGTGGATAAGATTAGTATACCTACCTGATACATAGTAGTCGTGGACAAGAGTTCACTTTCTTGGAGTACACTTCGGTGGGTTCAATAGGGTTGGGTTCTCCTTAAGTCATATTACTTAGCCAGGTTACGTGACACCTACGTATTTTCAGACTGGGGCATGAAAATATAATAGGAAGTAGGAAGAGCAAGGAACCTTAATCAATCAAGTCAAATATACTATAAGATTTTCTTATCCTGGCTGTTAACATTTATCAAATCACCGATTATCGAGGCTCTTTGAGGATAGCTCAATGTCACCAGAGATAGGTAGCAAGGAAGACTCACTCATTGTGTTGTTTAGAAATGCATCTGGTAGACGCATTCCTGTGAACATTGAACAAGTAGTGGAAGTCCCAAGATGTGGAAGTGATTGACGACGCAATATTCACTTGTCCTCTGAAGCTCCAACAAAGTGACCCAAATATCCTCTCAAGCCAAGACGTTATTCTACATAGGATATTCCAATTTTATTATGATTTATTGTAGACGGTTAGAAAGAAAAGTTAGTGAAGTTGTCCTCCTCCTCCTGGTCCGTCCATATTAAATCAAGTGAAGCTCTATGTTGGTTATCGACCTAATGATGAGAAATATTTATAATCAATCATCTTTTACACCGAATAGATAAAATAGACTATTTCATCTCATTTTAACTTAGCATTCGCTATAACTCATATAAGAGGGTTTTATGCAACAAAAAATAGTCACAAAAGACTTGGATATAAAATAAAGGATTACTTTCTTGTTGATACTCTGAAGGTATATTTTAAAAAATAAAATATATGAAATAATTTTGATAATCTAATTCGGATTCAAAATGGATAAGTTTAAGGCTATGCAGAATATTGAACTTAATTTTAAATTGAAATAATTGTTTTTCTATATCACAATTTTGTTTAGTTAATTCTTTAGTTAGTTTTACGGAATACTATTCAATATGGACATTTTTACAGTTAAAAAAGATAGATTATGACATTATTTTTTATAATAATTATTATTTTTAGTTACTTGTAGTCAGGTCCAGAATTAATATGAGGCCCATGATGTGGTTGTCTCAGGCCCAAAATTTTAAATGGCTATGCATGTAACTTTTTTATACTTTGTTATAGTTATTAGTAATACTTCATTTTTATAATTGATCAAGGTCTTTCTTCGCTTCAAATTTGGTTCAAACAATTTCAAAAGTACGAAGAAACCATTGGATTTTTGTTTACTATAGAGAGGTTAAAGTCTGTTGATGATGATAATCTATTGAGCTCTTGTGTCAATCTTCAAAATTCTCTAGCAATGACAGACGCTTTGATACTTATTTATTTTTAGAACTGAAGTTCTTAATATACTCATTATCAGGAGAAGCAAAAAAGAGCAATTGATGTGCTGAATTATTTGAAAATAAAATGGATGGTGGTTATCCAAATGCATATGTTGCTTACATAATTTTTTTGACTATATCACAGTTTACAATTATATATGCAGAAAAAAGTTCTTCCAAGTTGAAATTGATCAAAACTCATCTCCTTCCAACTATGTCACAAGAGATATTGATTGAATGGCTTGGTTATGTTATACATCTATAAAAAAATGGTTAAGAAAGTTGATTATGCAAACTTAATCAGTATTTTTGCCTCCAAAATAGCGAGACGAGTGATATTTTTGTGACTATGTGATGCATTTGAGAAAGTGTTTGATGGCCTAAGGGTTTTATTTTTATTTTTATCATTATGAACTATCCCAAACAGTGCTAGTTTTCTTTTTATTTATTTGTCTGGAACATCAATTTTATTTTTTGTTTGCAGTATCTTTAGTTTTATTAGTATTTCATTATGACATATTTGTTTATAGTTTTATTTCTTGAGTTTTATGTTGATAATACTACTGTATCATAGTCGACGAAAAAAATATTATTAAGCTATAGAGTTCGTCTCATGTCTCAAAATCTACAATCTAACACTCATTTTAGTTTTTCCTCTCCTAAAACTTGTTCAAGATCCGCACTCTCACTAGTGCATGTGGGGTATTTATTTATTTTATTTTATTAGAAACATGCATGTTTACATGATTGGATATAGTTACTTGTTATTACGTTGGTTATGAGCTTTAAAAATTGATTATGAATCCAAGATGCATTTGTACCTGAGTAAACACTAACGCTTGGGTTTAACTCTAATTTAGTCATGTAACATGAACAACTCGGATATCTAGCAGTAGTTGTTATAAAGTGTGTAATTCTGAGTCCAACCCGCCAATCCGATCCAACAACCAGGGCCGGCCCTGGCCCAGGACGGCCAGGGCGACCGCCCAGGGCCCCATAAAATTTGGGGGCCCAAAAAAATAAATTTAAATGTATATATATATATTAGTAATTTTATATTGAAAATAGAACTAATATATAATAGGATCCTCTTTTATCACAAAACATTTGTGGTGTAGTGGTAGTTTGTTACATTTGTACACAAGAGGTCCTAGATTCTAGCCTTGTCTATATCATTTTTTAGTTCAATTTTTTTATATTATATATGGGTCCCATTTTAAAAATTTGCCTAGCGCCCCCATTAACTCAGGGCCGGCCCTGCCAACAACCCGCCTAATTTGAGTCAGGATTATACCTATATTTTCAGCAAAATAATCAAACAAAAATTCAAACATTTTGCTTATGTTTGTGGGCTTGGCCCGTTTTGAAACGGGTTCAATATGGATCCAATTTACACAAGTCACGCATAAAACACATGTGAGTTTGGGTCCAACCTAAGCGGGTCGACCCAAGCCGATCTACCCAATGGCCACCCATAGTTATTTTGTATTTTACTTTTGTGGATACCCAAAGCCATGTTTGGTATCACTTTTGTCTCTCTGTTTTTTATTTTAAATATATTTTGTCTCTAAATGATTAGTTTTTTTTATTTATCTAAATTGTTATTTATTTATAGAAACAAAAACATATTTGAGAAGCAACAAAAGTAGAAAAAAAATGGTATGAAAACATACCATATCATTTGCATCCAAAATTTATTTATTGTCATTTACTGTTTTTTATTTATAAAAATACGATAAGCAACTTTTTTTTACTGTTTAAAAAAATATTTTTAGTTTTCAAAAACAAAATATAAATACACTTATTAAATATTTTTTAGAAAATAGTTTTTTTTTGTTTTTTAAACAATAAACGAAAAATACAAATTATACCAAACGGGCGTTAGTGTTCACTAACTTAGTGGTCTGTGCAATTAAATTGAAGTAATTTTTGACCTCTCTTGGTTGACAGCTCTCCTAGTACGCACACACCATGGGACCCACGGACATTAAATATACAAGCCCACACTAGACAAGATGCAAAGTTACAAACTTACAATTTTAATAACTATTAGATCCAAAGTGACATAAAGTAGCATAAGAAATTTAAGTAGGAAAAGAATGAAAGATGTATCATATTAAATAAGATTGCCTTAGATTTTATCCTTCTTTACAGTGTTAAAATTAATTTTATATTTTGATACAAAGAAACAATTAAAAAAATCAATCATCACTTTATTTGAATATTTTTTTTAGCTCCATGATACTAAAAATATGGGAAACCACTTCCAACTTTTTGAAATACCCTATTGACTAGTATTTTTTCCTATAATCCGTCGGGTAAAAAAACCAATTTTAATAATAATAAAAAATAGAACTTTTTTGAGAAGTTACTCTTGTCTGTGTCTTTCCATATATTTTTTTTTGTGTTAATTTTTTTGTACGAGTTTATCTATCGTCAACCCACCTCACTCCAATCTAATCTAGCCCATTCCAATACAGAATCCTAATTCCGCCCCTTCGTTTAAGGCCTACGGATCGTGAAGGCCAAAAAAAATAGTTTAAACATAAATATATTAGTAATTTTGTATCTAAAACAGAACTAGTATGTACCATGGATCTTTTGTTGGTGCTTTATTTACATGGAGAGTATTGTTGGTGCTTTATTTACATGGAGAGAGCTTGCTCTCAACATGCCTTGTAAAATTTTAGTCCCACATTGGAAAAGCACCATGAGTTATCTCAACATATATACTTGGGTGTGTTGTTGAGAGATGCACATGGGGTGGTGACCCTAAGGAGGGAATCATGTGGGTGATTTTACTAGGAGGTAAGAATAAGGCTCCAAGGATTAAGCATTAATGCTTTTGTCATTCTCTTGGATTAATTCCACTTGGAGCTAAGCCCCTTTGGGGCTTAGCGACTCGGACTCGGACTCGGGCTCATGAGGCGTAATGTGGCGTTTTGTTGGCGCACTTAGAGGCTCATATGCGGTCATGCGGTCTTATGCGGCATGCGGCTCATATGCGGCCATGCGGCTCATGCGGCTCATGCGGTCCATGCGGCTCATGCGGCTCATGCGGTCCATGCGGTCCATGCGGCTCATGCGGCTCATGCGGTCCATGCGGCTCATGCGGTTCATGCGGTCCATGCGGCCCAAGCGGTCCATGCGGCCAGGCTGCTGCTGCTGCTGCCGCATGGAGGGCTACGCTGACTGTACAGATTTCAAATCGGTTATGGAAAGGGTGAATCAATGCGATTAATTCAGATCCTATCTTTGTGGGATTTGAATTAATTTCGTTACTATATTTGTGGGATTTGAATTAATTCAGTTCCTATCTTTGTGGGATTAGAATTAATTCGTTGCTATCTTTTTGTGATTTGATTCAATCTTTCCATAACTGATGAGGCGGCTAGGGTTTCCCCCCTCTCTCTATAAATACTCTCTTCTGGCCTCCTTTGTGAGTACCACGAAAATACAAGTCAGAAAAGGAGAAAGAGAGAGAGAGTTGCTGCCGCCATTGCAAGTCCATCCGAGGAGTCAGAACAGAGGTGACATCGAGCGTTCCACAAGTTCTTCAAACTTGCTAGTTCCTGGAAGCAGATCGTGTGGGGCGAATCTTGCTTTGAGCAACGGTGTTTTGACACCCCAGCATTGTTCTTCTTCTTCTCATCTCTCTAGATTATTGTAACTTGTTCTGTCCCAATTGCAACACGTTTGCAAGGAAGAACAAGAGATCTTCTCTTTGCTATTTTTCTCCTTCATATTGTAATTTGGCTATTTAGTTTTATTCGTAGATCTTGAGTTTGATCATCACAAAGTTTTGTGTGACATCTCAGATCTCGATTGCATTAGTTTTCATCTTTGATCAAGCCCCCGGGACTAACAATCTCAAAGCAAGATCCGTATAGATGGAAAACATTAATGCTTCGCTCCTCCAATCGGACTTCTGCAAGTTGGAAAAGTTCGATGGAGAGCACTATCAAGTCTGGAAGAGAAAGGTGTACCTAACTCTTCAACTGAAAGACGTTGATCATGTTCTGTTGGAGGAAGAACCCTCTGTTCCAGACACTGGATCTACTGCCGCCATCAACGCGGCTACCAAACTCCAGGCCAAGTGGAGAAGGGAAAATAGCATCTGCAAGCTTCTCATCCTGAATGCTATGGAGGACTCTCTGGCAGAATCCTACTCAAAGAAGGAACTTGCCAGAGACATATGGGAGTCTGTGGAAAATCTGTATGAAGAAGATAAGAACAGGAGAAAAATATTTGTGGTTGAAAAATAACACAAATTGCTCTTTGAGGACGAAAAGTCCATGCTGCCACAGGTGAAAGAATTTCTGAAGCTGCGTCAGAAACTGGAAGACGAAGAGATGCCCCTTCCCGATAAGTTTGTCGTCGGAGGGATCGTCTCAAAACTTCCTGCTGGATGGAGTACCTTCTATGCAAGGATGCACAGAAAGAAGCTAGACATTAGCTTGGGAGATCTACTTCAAGAGATCCATGTTGAGGACGAGATGCGTTCTCAACAGAAGGTGGACACTCTGTCCAAACAGTTGGCTAAAGCCAATCTTGTGCAGACGAGAGATTCCAAGGGGAAGCAGGCGGCTTCTCATCCCAAGAAGAAGGACTTCACTAATCTGAAAGTGAAGGGTCCTTCATTCAAGCAACAGAAGACTAAGTCCCACGTGACTTGTTACAATTGTGGCAAGAAAGGCCACTACAAGAGTGAATGCAGATCTAAGCCTAAACAATCAGAGAAAGGTGAGCCTAATAAGGTTTCATTGGTTTCTAACATTGTTGCTATGATCGGACAGGTCACAACTGTGGGGGTTGACTCTGACTGGTGGATAGACACTGGTGCGACTTGTCATGTCTGTTCTGACAAGGAATGGTTCGTCACATACCAGCCGACATCTGAGAAAGTTGTCATGGCGAACCAGGCCCAAGCTAAAGTACTGGGGATTGGGACTGTGGAGCTGAAACTCACTTCTGGGAACACTCTGACGCTTCAAGGAGTGAAGCATGTTCCTGCGATTGCCAAGAACCTAATCTCTGGGAGCCTGCTCTGCAACACAGGCTTGAGGATGGACATCAACGCTGGTCAGATGGTTATGTCCAAGAAAGGAACATACTTCGGGAAGGCTTATCAAACCGAAGGAATGTTTAAAATTTAGCTTGTCAACCAGTTTGATGACATTAATGCAGTTGCATTTTCTGATTATTCTCTTGAGTTGTGGCATAATAGACTATGACATGTTCATAGTAAAAGAATCAACAAAATGTCTAGTCTGGGACTTATCTCCAAATGTGGGGGTAAGGTGGAGAAGTGTGAAGTGTGTGCTCAGACGAAGATCACAAGGAAACCCTTTCATCGGGTCAATCGAAGCACAGATCTTCTGGAGTTGGTGCACTCCGATATCTGTGACTTCAAACATTTCTCCACGAAGGCCGGGATGAAGTATTTCATAACCTTCATCGACGACTTCTCAAAATACGCGTTCGTCTACTTGCTCAAGTCCAAAGACGAAGCTTTCGAGAAGTTCAGAGAGTTCAGGGCCGAGGCTGAACGGCAGACTGGACAACAACTCAAGAGGCTGAGAAGTGATCGAGGTGGGGAGTACAGGTCTCATGAATTCGCATCGTTCTGCAAAGAACATGGAATCATATGCGAGACTACTGCTCCATATTCTCCTCAATCCAACGGAAGTAGCAGAGAGGAAGAACCGGACATTAACAGAAATGATGAATTCTATGCTGCTCACTGCAGGTCTTCCAAAATGCTACTGGGGAGAAGCTGCATTAACGGCCACTTTCATTCTGAATAGAGTGCCATATGCAACTTCGGACGTAACTCCTCATGAACTCTGGTTCAAAGTCAGACCCAACTTGAATGTCATTCGAGTGTGGGGTGTCTGGCGTATGTGAAGCTTCCAGATCTGAAGATTCAGAAGCTGGGGACAAGGACTACGAAGGCTATCTTCTTGGGGTATGCCGAGAAGAGTGATGCTCGGAGATTTCTTGATATTGAATCAAATCATATTATCGAATCTCGCGATGCTGAATACTTTGAAGACAAGTTCGCAAAAGACAAAAACATTATTCTTTCGGACATTCCGGAAAATGATGTAGG
This sequence comes from Iris pallida, assembly GCA_029216955.1. Classification (NCBI taxonomy): domain Eukaryota; kingdom Viridiplantae; phylum Streptophyta; class Magnoliopsida; order Asparagales; family Iridaceae; genus Iris; species Iris pallida. The sequence continues at coordinate 2,452,641 of JANAVB010019797.1, read as the reverse complement.
TACTAATGAGACTGAAATCTCATACGAGCCAGTAGTCCAAGAAGAAGCTGTTGTTGATGAAACAACTCTTGCACCAGAACTCGCCGAGCCGTCAGCTAAGCGAGCGAGGAGACCGAAAGATTTCGGAGATGACTTTGTCACCTATCATGTGGAAGCAGATCCGCTTACCTATGATGAGGCGATGAAGACCAGAGATGCTATCTTCTGGAAGGAGGCAGTGAATGACGAGTTTGACTCTATCACCTCCAATAACACATGGGTGTTGGTAGATTTACCTGAAGGAGAAAAGCCCATCGGATGTAAATGGATCTTCAAGAAGAAGATGAAGGCAGATGGAACTATTGACAAGTTCAAGGCCAGGCTGGTAGCCAAGGGATTTTCTCAGAAACAGGGAATAGACTACTTTGACACGTACGCTCCAGTAGCTCGGATGACCACCATCAGGATGTTAATCGCTCTAGCAACTATACATAAGTTAGTGATACATCAGATGGATGTAAAGACCGCATTCCTGAATGGGGAGCTGACCGAAGAGATTTACATGCAACAGCCAGATGGATTTGTCGTCAAAGGTCTTGAAGACAAAGTCTGCAAGTTGGTGAAATCATTGTATGGTTTGAAGCAAGCTCCCAAGATGTGGCATGAGAAGTTTGACAAAGTTATTAAGTCAAACGGCCACAGAGTCAGCGAGACGGACAAATGTGTTACACAAAGTTTGCTGATGGAAGAGGAGTCATCGTTTGTCTGTACGTGGACGACATGCTAATCCTAGGTACGGATATAGGCTGTGTCACAGAGACAAAGAAGTTCCTCTCAACCAAGTTCAGTATGAAGGACTTGGGGGATGCAGATGTCATCTTGGGCATTAAGATCATCCGGACAGACACTGGAGTAGCGCTGTCACAATCTCACTACATTGAGAAGATGCTCACACGCTATGGGTATAAGGATCTTCCAGGGATCGATACGCCATACAGGTGTGATCAGAAGCTGAAGCCAAATTCAAGGGAAAGCGTCAGGCAGCTGGAGTATTCTAGCGTTATCGGAAGTTTGATGTACGCAACCACTGCCACAAGGCCTGACATAGCTTTCGTCGTGGGAATGCTGAGTCGGTTCACAAGCAACCCAGGGGTTGAGCACTGGAAAGCTGTGAAGCGGGTGATGAGATATCTCAAGAAAACTCAGACATATGCACTGCACTACAACGGATATCCGACAGTAGTGGAAGGCTTCAGTGATGCTAGCTGGTGTTCAGAGGTGGAAAGCGAGAGATCCACAGGTGGATATGTCTTTTCTTTGGGTGGAGCTGCTATATCGTGGAAGTCGAAGAAGCAGACTATACTCTCTCGTTTCTCCATGGAATCTGAATTCTATGCACTTGAAACTGCAGCAGATGAAGCAGAATGGCTTCGGGAGCTCATGTATGATCTTCCAGTGGTTGGGGCTCAGATACCGGCGATACCGATATACTGTGACAACCAGGCGACTGCGGCGGTGGCATCAAATGACCTCTTCAACGGGAAGAAGAGGACTGTGCGGTTGAAGCACAGGACAGTACACGATCTTATCAAAAGAGGTGTAATTGCAGTGGTTGATGTTCGGAGTCAGGAGAACCTGGCAGATCCGTTCACAAAGGGCCTCAAGCGCCAGTTGGTCGATGACACAGCTTGTAAAATGGGCTTGAAGGCATTCTGATAGTGTGTCTTTGTAATCCTACCATAAAGTTTTATGCTATTAGTTCAAAGAGAAATCTACTAGGCATCTAACTTTTGGTTCAAAGGAGGATCACTGACTGGGAAACTATCAGGTAACAGTGGGCACTTGTTCTCTGGAACATGGAAGGGATACGGACCCATAACCACTGTTGTCTACTATGTATTTTTCTGCGGAAAAAACAAATCCTGTGGAAGGTTGGCTTAAACACCTTAATGAGTTCTCAGGCAGAGTGAATGTCTGGTGTGCTTTACAGGAAGCACGGTAGAGCAGCACTACAAGGAGTGAAACTCCATGCTATAGTGGGATGACTCCACCATGAGGTTCCCAGGTAGGGGTAATGCCTCGGCTTTGCAAGCCAAGTCATAGCGGCGTAGCACCGCAAATAGGCAGGTAGCCTAATGCTGTATGACGTAATTAAAGAGTTGTAGACAGCACTACAAAGGGGAGGATGGCCCCATGTTACAGTGGCACGACACCACGATGAGGTACCCAGGTAGGGGTAAAGCCTCGGCATTGCAAGCCATGTCGTTGCGGCGTAACACCGTAAGGAAGCCTTAGGCTTCATGCTGGGTAGTTTGGCACTACAAAGAGGCTTGTGACCTCATGCTACAGTAGTATGACACTACGATGAGGTTCCCAGGTAGGGGTAATACCTCGGCTTCAGGCCATGTCATAGCGGCGTAGCACCGCAAGGAAGCGCAAGGCTTCATGCCATATCTCTTTAATAAAGAACTCACCTATAGTGTATGAAAAGAGATATCAGGTCGTCTCTTGAGGGTAAACTTGTAGACGCCCAAAATTATACACTGAAACCAGGCTGGCACAGGGCCTTTAATGTGCAGCCAGAAGCACACGTAACTACACTTTGTGAGTGGGAAGAATTACAATTGTGGTGCAGAATTCAAGGCGTAGTCCATTCTTGTATCACATTGTTATTTAACCCATGCGGGAAGATTCAAGTCGTCAGCGACATCTATCCTAATGCAAAATGGACAGTTACTGTGGGGAACGCTCAACCCTGGACACATATATATGTTGTGATATGTGGAGGATTGTTGGTGCTTTATTTACATGGAGAGAGCTTGCTCTCAACATGCCTTGTAAAATTTTAGTCCCACATTGGAAAAGCACCATGAGTTATCTCAACATATATACTTGGGTGTGTTGTTGAGAGATGCACATGGGGTGGTGACCCTAAGGAGGGAACCATGTGGGTGATTTTACTAGGAGGTAAGAATAAGGCTCCAAGGATTAAGCATTAATGCTTTTGTCATTCTCTTGGATTAATTCCACTTGGAGCTAAGCCCCTTTGGGACTTAGCGACTCGGACTCGGACTCGGACTCGGACTCGGGCTCATGGGCTCATGAGGCGTAATGTGGCGTTTTGTTGGCGCACTTTGCACTTAGCACGTCAGCAGTCATGCGGTCTTATGCGGCTCATATGCGGCCATGCGGTCTTATGCGGCATGCGGCTCATATGCGGCCTCATGCGGCTCATGCGGCCATGCGGCCATGCGGTTCATGCGGCCATGCGGCTCATGCGGCTCATGCGGTCCATGCGGCTCATGCGGCTCATGCGGTCCATGCGGTCCATGCGGCTCATGCGGCTCATGTGGTCCATGCGGCTCATGCGGTTCATGCGGTCCATGCGGCTCATGCGGCACATGCGGTCCATACGGCCCAAGCGGTCCATGCGGCCAGGCTGCTGCTGCCGCATGGAGGGCTACGCTGACTGTGCAGATTTCAAATCGGTTATGGAAAGGGTGAATCAATGCGATTAATTCAGATCCTATCTTTGTGGGATTTGAATTAATTTCGTTACTATATTGTGGGATTTGAATTAATTCATTCCTATCTTGTGGGATTAGAATTAATTCGTTGCTATCTTTTTGTGATTTGATTCAATCTTTCCATAACTGATGAGGCGCTAGGGTTTCCCTCTCTCTATAAATACTCTCTTCTGGCCTCCTTTGTGAGTACCACGAAAATACAAGTCAGAAAAGGAGAAGAGAGAGAGAGTTGCTGCCGCCATTGCAAGTCCATCCGAGGAGTCAGAACAGAGGTGACATCGAGCGTTCCACAAGTTTCTTAAACTTGCTGGTTCCTGGAAGCAGATCGTGTGGGGCGAATCTGCTTTGAGCAACGGTGTTTTGACACCCCAGCATGTTCTTCTTCTTCTCATCTCCTAGATTATTGTAACTTGTTCTGTCCCAATTGCAACACGTTTGCAAGGAAGAACAAGAGATCTTCTCTTTGCTATTTTTCTCCTTCATATTGTAATTTGGCTATTTAGTTTTATTCGTAGATCTTGAGTTTGATCATCACAAAGTTTTGTGTGACATCTCAGATCTCGATTGCATTAGTTTTCATCTTTGATCAGCCCCCGGGACTAACATCTTTTTACACAAAGTTATTATGTAGTAACCCTTTTATTATCTTAATTTTAAATATTTTTTATCATATATGAGGGCCTATTTGAAAGTTCGTTCTGAACCACCGTGAGCTCACACCGGCTTGGAAAGAAATATAGGAACAGATCCAGGCCGTGCTTCTACAATGTCTCATTTGTGAGGTAATGTTAGAAATTTTTATTGTGCCTTGTCGATTCATGAGATGAAGACATAAGTTAAATTGCGGAAGCGTACCTAAATCCATGCTAGACTTGATGGATCTTGAAGCGAACGTCTCTTTATGTCCCTCTCTTTCTGTTGATAGGGATGCAGAAGAGAAAAAGAGACAACCTCTCTTTTGGTGGCCGTATAAGTTGGGGACCATAACCCTAATGAACTCATATTTATATGTTTTGACATTTCTAATTTGGCCCCTCATCAAATTAGAATTATCTCCGGTATCTACACATTAATTTCATGATAATTATACCCTTAAGCCAATTTCCAAATAGACCACTTTAATTTGGCTTAATTATTTAGATAGCCTAAACACAATTAATTTTACATGTGTAGTCCCTTAATTATTGAATAATTCCAACAGTAATTCTTACGGGTATCGTGTGTCGACACTGATACTCCCACTTATTATAATTGTACATGTATTATACGTGCCACACTTGTATACGTACTTGGAAGAAAATGTATAGTACGTAGGGGAGTGTAAGGAAGCTTACAGCCTGATGGAAGCCGGTGAGGTAGATGGCGAGCGAGCACTCGTCCTTGCCGGGGCAGAGAGCGGCCATGGTGACGTCGGTGATGGCCGGAATCACCATAAAAGCCGAGAAGTGGAAGAGGAAGACGCACACGAAGAGATGACTCAACCCATAAAGATCCTTCTTCGTCGACTCCATAGCACCGAACTATACTACTCCTTTGCTCCCACTCTTTTAGCTATAGATTAGATAGTACGTAGTAGTGGATCCACTACTGAAGAGTGGACTGTTATAGTAGAAAGCAAATGGAATGCTGACAGAGGAAGACATTTCGTTCAAGTAAGAAAAGTGAGTTGTGTGCTGCCTTTGCCTTTCACTTTGCTTGCTTCCTTGCTTGCTTGCTTGGTGAATGTTTGTTTGATTCTTTCTACTCGGATTCTCATTTGTGGTGGTAATTTTTACTTATGTTTTTCTTTTCTTTTTGCTTCCACAATCTCCCAGGACAACTAATTAAGGATGTTGATGGGCGAGTAGCAACGTGAGTTGCTTGTACGTCAGGCTTGGATGACTTCGAGTAAACTCCACCTTACAAACCATGCGGACTTTGCACGCGTGAAAGTGGGTTTCGCATCAGGGTGATCTGGGCCGGGTTCGTCCGAACCCGTCCGAGCCCGCAGGAGGTCCGGCCCGGTTCAGCCCGCTCCAAGTCCGGTCCGAGCCCACCCAATAGCCTACCCGGTCCGGGCTGGGTTCACCCGTCCGAGCCCAAGCCCGGCCCGGCCCGGACCGGTTTTTTTTTTTTTTTTTTTTTTTTTTTTTTTTTTTTTAAATGATCAACGGTCGGCCCGATTCAGCCCGGCCCGGTCAGGCCCGCCCAGGCCCGAGCCAGGTCCGGTCCGGCCGGCTGAACCGGATTTTTTTTTATTTTTATTTTTGAATAATTGGTCCCCTTTTACTAAAATATTTCCATTTTTTGACCGTTTTATGACCGTTATAGGGGTATTTTGGTCTTTTTGACCAAAATGACCAAAAACTCATTACAACAACTATTTTTGAGGGTATGGGAGGTAATTTGGTTTCCAAAAAATTCTATAAATTGGCCATGAAATTCTCATTTCAAACACAAACAATTCCATCATTCTCAAAAAAAAAAAAAAAAAAAAAAAAAAAAAACCTCCTCCATCCTTAAGAAGATTTCAAGAAAGTTGTGCTCTAAGTTCCGGCGATCTACGACTTCCCGATCAAGCAATTTCTGCTATCTACGACTTCCTCTTTCTAATTTTTTTTTTTTATTTATTTTCGAAATAGTTTTTCTTCCTCAACCTCTCTAGTTTTTTGTAAAAACTCATTTCTTATTTTTTTTTCGGTATCCTCCTCCATCTTTATAATCATTTATATATTTTGATTTGTCTTTTTAAAATGGCCGGACAAGGTTCAAACCAAGGCAATGATGCTTTTGAAATTTACAATTCTTTTTTGAGGAAAATCTTATTTCTGAGGATTTAGTTGGTTCCCCTCCTGAAGTTGGTACCAATGTACCAAATGTTGTAAAGAGAAAACAAAAAGCCAAAGTTTGGAAATTTTTTATTCTTCTTAATGAAACTAAACCTGATGGCTCACTTGTTTTAGATCCAAAAGGTGAAGCAGTTCCGTACGGGACCCAATGCAAGAAATGTTCCGTACATACAAATGGAAGAGGGGAGGTGGCACGGGCACACTCTCAAGACACTACGATACTTGCTACGGTCCAAGCTCAATTCTGGCGACCCAAACTCAAATCAGTTTTGGAGGCACTGCGGCTTCTTCGGTGGTTACGTTTTCCTATTCAGCTGCCCGTCATAAACTGAATTTACTAAATATATTATTGTTGATGAACTTCCATTTACTTCGGTGAAAGTGAATCTTTATATGATTATGCTACAATTGCTTTAAATTCATTGTTTAATAAGTTACTAGAGGCGCTGCTAGAAAAGAGGCTATTAGATTCTTTAAAGAAATGAGACTTGCTTTAAAAGAAACGTTTTCGCATGCTAATAAATTAGCTATTACTTCTGATGTGTGGACAAGTAAACAAAACTATGCTTATATTTGTATCACGGCACGCTATATAGATTCATTGTGGATGCAAAAGCGCATCGTATGTTTAAAAACTTTAGAATTTTCACACACTGGCTCCGCAATTGCCACTTGTATTTCAAAACACTTGCGTGACTTTGATATTCACAACAAGATTCAATCTGTATCTTTTGATAATGCTAGTAATAATACTGCTGCTATAAATTCATTGTCTTAACTATTTTAACCTATTTTGGAAGGTAGATTATTGCATATTAGGTGTGTAAGCCCCTATTTTTTAATTTTAGTTTTAGTAGTGCTACTTAATTTTTAATGTTAGTTTTGGCCTTAAAATATTTTATTAGGATTTTTAGGAATTTTCTATAATTTCTAAATGAGTTTTATATATAAAAATATCACTTTGCAAATTATTTGAAATTAATTAAATAGGTTTTGCAATTTTCTGAAATGATTTTATCAGTTTATAATAAATTATTTGTTCTTAATTAAGGAATGCAAATAATATTTTGCATTTTAATACTGAAAAATCCCTTTTGTAATTTCCTAATCTAGGAAAACCTAACTGCAAATCTACCAAACCCTCCCCCCCCACACACACCACCACTCTCTCTCTCCTCCTCAGCTCTCACCCGCTCCCGTTGACCCTGCCCCGACCGACTACGACCGCTGCCCCCCGCCGAATCCGGCTGCCCCCACCGCCTCGAAAGCCTCTATAAAAGTTCCCACACTCCCTGAGCTAAACCCTAACCCTAAATCTCCTCCACGACCAACCGCTGCCCCGTTCTTCCCCGACGAACTCCCAAACCCTAACCCTACTCCGACGAGCTCCGCCCAGCCCCACCGTCGACCTTCACCGCCAACCACCACCACCATTCGACGCGCCCCGACGAGACGCGTCGATCGCCACCGTCCCGACCGCTCCTCCGCCGTTCCCGACCTTCGAATCACCCTTCAACTCGTCGGACACGTGAGTGTCAGTGTTCCCCTGTGTCGTGCGTGTCTCGTGTTGGGTCGGAAGTGTTCGCCGTGTCCTGGCGAATACTTTGATAGAACTGGACACGCGAGATTGAACTCGTACGTGTCGTGCAGGCCTAGGACACGAGGATACCTGTGTCCTTAACTGTCAGGACACAGGATGGTTTTTATATTTTTTTTATGTTAATTCATTTGTTACTAAATAAAATAAATCCAACCCTTTCCCTAACACAACTGATGGGCTGACCCCCTGGCCAGCCCATCCTAATCTAAACCCCCCCGCCGTGCTGTGTTGGCTCGGGTTCGAGCTCGGCCACTGTTGCGTTTTCCTTTTCTTTTTCTTTTCTTTTTCCTTTCTCTTTTTCTTTTGTTATTTATGTATATATATATATGTATATACATATATTTGTATATATATATAATTATATATATACTGTATTTTTGTATATACTTACTGTTTTTCTTATGTATATATGTATATATACTTTATTCTCTTGTACTTTATTATTCTATGTATATATATATAATATAGTATTATGTATACATATATATTTATGTATATATATTTCCTTGTGTATATATATATTACTATATATATATATATTTTTTTATATATATATTACTTATATATATACTATTATAGTATATGTATACATTATTTTTGTATATATATATATATATATATATAGTTGAGTTTTTCTTATGTGTGTGTATATAATATATATATATATTATATATATATATATATATATCTTATATATATATATTTCTATATTATATATATATATAGTTGGGTATTTCTTATATGCATAAATATCTCTATATTTATGTATATATATATAATATTTTTTGTATTTCACTTAGCTTAGTACAAATTATCTTTATAAGATAATATTCATACTTTTATAGTTACTATGTAAAACTTTACCTTATTAAAATGTTAATATTTATTTGCAGTCCTATCACCTAGTATTTTCTGTATATTTAAATTTCTGCAACCATTTGGTGCCCAAGCCTAGCATGGGTATTTGGGCCCAAATGTGCTTTCACACATTCAAGACCTGTACAAGTCATATTGGACTTGATTCATGGCCTTGGGTCCTGTATTTGAACTTTGGTTCAAATTATATACTGGACAAAATACGCAGATAATTAATTATTGTGTGCATTGTTGTTTTTGATTTTCAAAAAAATACTTAGAGTACTGCTAAAATTATGGAAAAATAGTTTTTAGATACTATGTTAAGTTAGCTAATTTAGTATAATTTTTGTAGTATTTAATTTACTGTTTTGCCACTAGTTTGGCATATGAAACCAAAAACTCATTTTCTGTATACTTAGGAAAACTGATTTTTATAAAATATTTGTACTGGTTAATAAATTCCAGAAAAATTATAATAAATTTTTATGATTAACAAAGATCACTTTGATACTTTACTTTAAGAAAAACTAGGCTTTTGCCTATCTCTAAAATTGTTAGAACACAATGGTCTTTTGATTTAATTGTTGTTTAATTACGACTTGTAGCTTTTGTGCTATTTTTGAGTTTTAGCCGTGTTAAACCTCATCCCTCACTAGTGTAAAGACCCTAGAAAGTTAGTTAACATAGTGTGTCACCCCCACATTGGTCTCCTATGCCAAGTCATTATTTTGGCTAGGTGCCCAATCACAAGTCGTGTTTTACCAATTAGTGTCCTAGTGTTTTAGCTTAGTATAAAACTAAGTTGTTGTATTTACTTCTACAGCGACGAGTTACTGGACATCCATAGCACTGTTATCGCAGCTTGTTTTATTTTGCTTTGCTAGAGGCAAGTACTTTCTACGAACTTTACATATTGTCACATAAATGAACTGCAAATCCCACCATGTTAAATGCTGATCCTTAGGGTAGCAAGTTAGATCTTTACATGTTGTACTTTCAGTTACTACCATGCTTAGAACAGTCTTGATGTATCTCTCACATGATTAGAATATGGGTTATGGGGAAATTGATAGTATTGTACGTGATCACGACCCCCCTACAGTAGCGAGCTCGGTCGCATTCTATATGCATACCTTGCCGCAGGCCATTACCCCGCATGTCTGTACGGATGTACACTTATGTTTGTTAACTTGTACGTATGTATATTTCATTATGTGCCCTCCAGCACATTGTACATCTATTGACCGATCACGTACTTGCTATAGTTTTAAACATTACATAAACATCTGTCTCTATGACACGTGTGTCCTTGCCATGATAGATTGAGTGATGCCATGCTTTCCAGTTATTCCTCCATGTTCATTTCCATGTTTCATATGCTAGTTTGCTAGATTTAGTAGTTGCTCCCGTCCTGACAGGATAACGTTGTAGGTGTCCTTACTGAGGAGGAGTTACTCTGCGACACATACTATGGAGATACTGCCGAGGACCCGGCTCTGCTTTACGATGTTCCTGCGGGGAACCTCGCCTAGTTGTCTTTTGTTTACTTAGACGTTTTGAGAGTAGACATGTATTAGACTACATTATTTGTAACTGGACATGTATCCAGTTTAACCTTTCAGTTTACTTTACTGACGTTTACTATTACGATGACTTTTGTGTTTGGAGCATTATGATTCTTCTTCACTTATAGAACTGTTAGTACATTTAGTCTTATCCTGTTGTCTTTAGAACAGCTTACTACTACGTTTTTATCTCAACGTAGGCGGCTGGCATGACTCGGCCTGGTCCAACAATTTGGGTAGCGGGTCGTGACAAGGTGTGCTTGCCATATTATTAACTTAGTTGTAAAAGAATGTCTGAATTTTTTAGTACACATTTAGAAACACTCAAAAATTGTTTACACAACTTGGCACGTCTCCAAGTAGCAACAAACTTTTAAGAACACATGTGCCATTTTGGTATTCGTTTTAGAAGATTGTTAAGGATGTTCCACATAGATGGAATTCGACATTTTTAATGTTGAAATCTGCACTTCCGTTTAAGGATGCTATTACATATTTTGTAACATGGATCTTAATTTGAATATCCAGTTACTGAAGATGATTGATAGTTGCTACTTCTATATGTGAATTTTTGAAAAAATTTACAAGCTACATGCACTCTTTCTGGTGTATATTATCCTACTTCTTGCTTAGCTTACGAGACTTTTTAACATGTCTTGCTTGTTTTGTAAATATAGAAATGTTCCAAATTTTGACTATGTTGTTAAGAGAATGGAAGCTAAATTTACTAAATATTGGGGTGATGTACCTCTTTTATACTGTTTGTCTGCAATTTTTGATCCTACCATCAAATTAGATGGTGTAGAAGTTTTGTTAGATGGCTATGCTGATAACATGGAACTTAACCTTATGGATTTGAAATTAGAAGTAAAGATAGTTTTAGACATATTAGTACTACTTTACGAAGATAATATTGGGCCGACCCGACCCACTCAAGTTGGTACAAGTAGTAGCTCTGGCGTAGAGACCACACCCTTCGTTTATTAAGAAGGAAGAAAAAAGACAATCTTTCCAACCCAATCAAGAGTTGTCTTTGTATTTAAGTTCTTATGAAGAAGAAGAGGAATCTTCAAATCACTTCACCATTTTAGAATGGTGGAAAAAACGCGACAAAAGATATCCTATACTTTCTATAATTGTACGTGATCTACTAATGGTGCCGGTGTCCACGGTAGCATCGGAGTCTTGTTTTAGTGCAGGATCAAGGATGTGAGCCTAAGAGGAGCCTTGAAGCCGGATATCTTGGAAGCTTGTGTTTGCGTTCAAGATTGGATTTTAGCAGAAAAAAACCCAAAACAAGAGGGATGAAGCTTATGACATCAATGAGCTGGACCTCGGATCACTTGGATTGGGTGAAGCTTCTACAACCGAGGAGGAGGAGCAGGAAGAATGACTCAAGTCTAAGGTATGACCCTCCCAAAAAAATATTCAAACTTTAAAACTTTCAAACTTCAAACTTTCAAACTCCAAAAAAAAATATTCAAACTTCAACTTTCAAACTTCAAACTTCAAATTTTCAAACTTTCAAATATTCAAAAAATTTAAAATTTAAAAACTTTAAACTTAAAAACTTTAAAACTTTAAAACTTTAAAATATTATTAAAACTTTATTAAATACTTCAAAAACTTTAAACTTAAAAAACTTTCAAAAAATACTTTAAAATTTAAAAAATACTTTTAACTTTAAACTTAAAATTTAAAACTTAAAAACTTTAAAAAAACACAAAAACTTAAGAACAAAATTTTTTAACTCTGCCTATGACAAGCAAAGCTTGTCTTGCCGGTCCCAAGTCCGGATAAAGAGGATGGAAAAATTAAAATTAATTTAATTAAAAACACAAAAACTTAAAAAAAATATTTAAAAACACAAAAAACTTAGACTTGAGATTAAAATATTAAAAATAACAAAAAAAAAAAAACTTACTTTAAAAAAAGGGATTTTTGACTTTCATCCCACTTGCTAATATGAATTTGTACTTACATCCCTTTTTAATTTTTTTAGACTTAATCCCACTTTTCGTCACGAAAAACATTCATTTTGTCACAAAAAGTATTTGTTTTGTCACGAAAAATACTTTTAGTGACGAAAATGGATGTAAGTCTAAAAAAAATAAAAAGTGGTATGTAAGTACAAAGTCATATTAATAGGATGAAAGTCAAAAAATTCCTTAAAAAATAACCAAAAAAACATAAAAACACAAAAATATTAAAAAAGTATAAAATTGAAAAAATTAAAAGTTAAAAGAATATAAATGTTAAAAATATAAAAGAAAAAAAAAAAAAAAACCACTAAACCGGTCGGCCCGCTGGACCGGCCCAGCCCTACCCAGACCGTCCGGGCTGGGTCCCCTTAACTTGAATCGGGCCGGGCCAGGTCCGGCCCGCTAACTGAACCGGTTCGGACTGGGCCCAGACCAGGCCCGGTCGGACCAGACTTTCCAGGGCTCGGGCCGGTCGGATTTAGCCCGGATCACACCCTGAGTTTCGCACTATGTTCAATCCAATTATGACTCAAAACTAAACATGGGCCAATTACGAGACCCGTGTGCTCCTCAACTCTTTGTCTAATACATTATTAACTCCGGTATAGTCGAGACAGGTTGATAGATTCAAGTTAAATTATGACCCAAAATTAATTGGCCCATTTATGAAACTCGATGAGATACTCCCTCTGGACCCAGAATTATTTGCCCGCCCATTTATATTTTAGTTGGCTCAATGAAACATAGTGAACTCCTCTCGAGCTCCGTCCAAGACAAAATGCGATCATAGACGAAGTTTAACAAGGCCCCTCGTGTATATATATATATATATATATATATATATATGTATATATATATATATATGAGCTATCTATAAGATATTTTTCAATTTTTTTTTTCAAAAAAAAAAAAAAAAAAAATATTGAGCTATCTAATAAGATATTTTTCAAATAAAATAGGTATACTTGTACACATCATAGTTTTGAAGCCTCCCTAAACTACTAGGTCGTAGACAATTGCCTACTTGGCCTTGTGGTAGGGCCGATTCTATGTCTTGTAAATATATGCCACGTAGGCAGGCATGTGTGGCACCCCTTACCCACCTTCAGACAAAGCATAGGTCAAATGCAACTCGGTATCGAAGTAGAAGACACGACTGCAATGACATTTTTGTTGGTATTGGATGATTTCCAATCTATGTGAAGAACACCTCGAGTATGATGAGTCATCCCATATGTCGGAGAAGCGCAAAAACTCGAAGAGGCAAAGACGACAAGGTTTCAGTGTGTATCGGAAGCTATTGGAAAAGTGCAGTCTCACTATCAACGGTATACTAGCAATATACTAGTTTGAGAGCATTTTAATTATTCCATAATAGGTTCTGACACGAAGTGGAAAATTTTCGGTATACCGAAATCAGTATACCGGTGTCGGGGTTGAAGGCCTAATATGTGTGTTTTATTTACACCATTGGATCAAAATTAATGGTCTAGATTTGTTCTGGATTATGGACTTTAAATATGTCTTTTATAACCCTAATATATCATCACAAGATCATAAGGAGAGAGTTCTCAAAGGTTGCATCTTTCTAAGAGTTGAAGAGAGAGATTCGGAGTTTCGAAGGTTGACTCGCAGAGATATCATTTTAACGAGTTCTTCATTAATTCTCCTCGTCATTTTGTCTTCAGTAATTGTTCGTCTACTCATTATAATCTATTTCCATCTACTTAAGTGTTGCGGTGAACTGTGTGAATTAGGGAGGAGTTTGTAATTAGGGAGGAGTTTGTAAGTGAGTCAGTGTATTTCTTTTATTCCATTAGTAGTGGATTTTTTTCCGGTTGGACTCTGATTGTTCTGTGGTTTTTTCCGTCAAGATTTTCCACGTAAATATCTTGTTGTTTGTGTTGGACTTTTGATTTGTGATTTTGGCATATTAGTTGTGCATTTTTCTTCAGTCATCGCTAGGTCCTATTGGTTTGGAGGAATGGTTTCTGCATTTTGTTCCCAACTAAGTGGTATCATAGTAGGTTGGCAGAGTTGTTGTAACATTCATTCCCGATTTTCGTATTCCCGACTTTTGGGTATTAAATTTTTTTTTCTCGTGAAATAATAACATGTTGTATTTCATGTTTTATTTATTGTATTAATATTCATGATTTTTTTTTTTGATATGTGAGACTGTCCTGGACTTGTAGAATACCTTTTTGGCATTGGTATATATAGACCCGTATTAGGACCCATGCATAGAATGGATAACCCTTAATTTTCTAAAATTATGGAATTTAGCCTCCTGGCCGATATACCGTGGATATATTATAGTATACCGCTGGTATTTTCGGGATATTTTTGTAATTAGTAATTTGGATATTTTCATCAATAGTGTTTTAGATATTTTTGTGAATAGTATCGATGCATTCTATTATCCATTGATTTTTCTAAAACATCCTTTTATACAATGGTTTCTTGATTTTCTTTTGGATGAATGATTGATTTGGAAAGTGACGTAGATCGATGAATGATAGATCCTATCACGACCAGCTTCCAGTTTTCTAGAGACAAGTCAGACACGCCCAGCCTACACTGATGTAAATATCGGTAGTAAGCTGTCTATACCTCATAAGTCACCAAATGATCAATGGTCCTGATATCAATCCTTGGCTCAATCACAGAACTAGTACATGAAAAACAAACCAACACACACTCACACGATCACAATCCACTATGTCTCTTTTGTCCAAATCTCTGGAGACAAATTCGGTAATCCTTATCATCATCAATGTACATCGGTAACATCCATAAACATCTGATACATCAAAACCTATTCTAATCTTCTAGAGTCTTCCAGAATCTTCTCGGTCCACGTGCTATATCCAAACCTAATATGTCAACTATACTGTCACGACGGAGCAAAGTACATCTAAATGACATGTCATATTATACAAAATAAAGTATGTAAATAATGTAGAATAATAAAAACCAGACAATGAGACACGATATGCTGTCATGACCATGAAACCTGCAATACGAGAAACTATGAGAATAACAATGTACAAGATAACCACGACAAATCATGAAATAGAACATGAACAAGAATACACGACTAATAGTCTTTGTGATTTGAAATAGCATTTTTAATATGTGGGCGGCTGGGCTTCTACTCAAATAGGTACGGCTCTACATACGTGCAGTATATGCCAAGCTATTGTTAGTAATTATTGTACATATTGATTCATGAGATGAAGACCAAAATAAATTACGGAAGCATATCTGAATCCATTGCTTGGCTTGATGGATCTTGAAGCGGTCGTCCTTTCTTTGGGGTTCGATCTTCCAACCCGCTACCCTTAATAACAAAGATGAAATCTTTGTTCCTCTCTTTGTTGATGGGGATATAAAAGAGAATAAAGAAACCCTCTCTTTGGTGGTCATATGAGTTGGGGACCATAACCCTGATGAATACATATATTTATATATTTTGATATTTCTAATTTGGCCCCTCATTAAATTAGATTTATCTCCGGTATCTACACATTATTTCCATGACAATTATACCCTTAAGCTAATTTTTCAAATAGACCACTTTAATTTGGCTTAATTATTTAGATTATTTAGATAGCCCAACACAATTAATTTTACATGTGTGGCCCCTATTATTGAATAATTTCAACAATCTTCCACTGGGCCACATATGTAACCTTATAATTGTGTTAACCTTAGTGAGCTCATAAATTGCTATCTTAATCCTTAGGGTATATCCGGACAATCTCGTCCATTAACCATATCAACATAGGATCAAACTAGCCTTCGTCACATATAGCGTAACTAAACCATCAATGGTCACTTATACCAATATAGCTAAACGACATAGATCAATCATGGATGCATAGCATAGAAATTACACGCAATGTGATCAATACATGTCTATTTCCAACTGGTCCTCCTTAACTTTAGTGAGATCATTACTTAACATAATGAAAACATAATGAACTGAATTTTTCATATATCTGATCAGATAAATATCCAAAATACTTTAATACATAAATGTGTCCAAAGCCAAATAGCACCCAAATACATTAATATACAAACTCCCACTATATTGTCGTATATTCAATTAAGATAACACCCATATGAGCAGTATGCTCATGAGAGACCTTGGGTGATAATACTTTTGTGAGCGGATCCGCTAACATGGAGTTTGTCCTAATGTGCTATATGGACACTTTTTAACCATTCTGAATTCTTTCCTTCACAACTAGAAATTTTATGTCAATATCATTTGACTTTATATAAGTTCTTGTTGTTATTGGAATACAGTATTGCTGATTTATTGTCACACCATAATTTGAGTGGTCTTTCAACACCCTTCTGTAGGCGCAGCCTTGTGACAAAATTTTACAACTATATTCCTTGAATAGATGCCTCACAGCATGCTATAAACATTGCTGACATGGTGGAAGAAATTATGAGTGCCTATTTGACACTCATCCAAAATATATCTCCACTAGCCAACATAACCTGATGTGGATCTCCTGCTGTGTTGACATCCAACAAAATCAGAGTTGGAATACCTTATGATCTCCAAAATTATCCGATCTCTACAAAGAGCATATAATTTCTTGTTCTTTATTAATTACTTAAGTAGTTTGGCTGCTACCTAATAATCCATCCATATTTGCTTAAATATCTGCCTAACATCCGAATATGTACGCAATATCCTAACGCGTATATACTTAAGCATACATTAGACTCCCTACAACTGATCATGAACGGAAAATCTATTGTATTTTTTTAATTTTAAGGCTAATCTCAGGGCACTTGAGAGACCGAACTTGTCTCCTTTAACGAGAGGGGTGTCATCTTGTTTTCATTCCTGCATGCCAAATCTTTTGAGCACTTTATTGATATAATTATTTTGTGATAATTCAAGAATACCCCGAGAACGATCTCGGTGTATTTGAACTCCTAATATAAAAGATGATGCTAAGATATTTCTTCTGAAAGATATTTGGTAGAAATTTTTAGTGTCGTGCAATTATACCTATATCATTTTTGGCAAGCAGTATGTCATCAACATATATAACCAAAGAAAATTGTTTACTCCCACTGAACTTGTGATATACACAATCTTTAATAGTATTTATCTCAAAAACCAAACAAAACAATCACTGGTAAAACTTTAAATACCTTTGACGAGAAGTCTGCTTGAGTCCATAAATAGATTTTCAGTTTGCAAACCATATTCTTTGGGTCTTCTGACATAAAGTTTTCTGGTTGCACCATATAACTTATTTTGTCAATGTTACCATTTAGAAACACCGTTTTGACATCCATTTGATGTAACTCAATATCAAAATGTGACCCACAAGTGCTATGACTGTTTTAAAAGAGTCTATCAAAGAAATCGAGAGAGTCTCTTTAAAATCAATCCCTAACTTTTGAGTAAAGTCACTAGCTATAAGACGTACTTTATACCTCTCTACATTACCTTTTGAATCTTTCTTGGTTTTAAATATCCATTTGTAACCAATGGACTTCGCACCTTTTGGTAATGGGACAAGTTTCCAAACTTTATTGTCTTGTATAGACTTATAATCCTTATTATTGTATCAATCCACTTTGAGAACTGGAACTTTGTATGGCCTGACGGAAGTTGATTAGATCATCTTCCAGTATCCATAGTCTTCCTCACGTTCCTAGAGAAATATGACAATATTATCCAAAATTATATTTCGCATTTCTCTTGTGGACCATCTTAACATTACCGGTTCTTGTGGTTGTTGAGTTTGTTTCTCATAAATAATTACCTTATCTTGAATGGGGGTGCCGCTACATTGTCTTGTCAAGGTATCTCAACAACTTGTAGAGGTAATTCGACATTGTCTTGTTGAGGCTCCGAATTTACTTCTTGATCAATGACAGGTACAGAATCCTGCACATCGTCAAAAGTGATAGTAGGAATCACAATCGATTCCTCCTCAAAGACAATATCCCAAATTTTATTTCTCTCCCAAACTCAACATCCTCAAAAATTATATTTCTCGTCTTAAAATTTTCTTTTGTGGGATCGTATAATTATTAATCCCTTGATTTGTCAACATAGCCAATAAAGTAGCTGCTTACAATTGAACTTTGGTCTGTATTTCCTTTACATATTAATATAGACATTAAAGTCTATAAAGTCAATGAAATCTAAATCTCATCTGACACAAGTCGTTCAACTCTATTTCTAGAGATGTGACCTAATCGCTTATGTCATAATGAGGCTAAAAACATTTATTCTTAATTTTGCGTTTAGTACCACATGACTCCACTTGCAAGGTTTTATTGTAAGATACAATAGCTTCAAGTGAATATAGGTTATCATAAACCTTAAAGAAACCGTTACCAATAATATTTGAATTTAAAAATAGACTAAACTTATTGTTTCCAAATGAACAATGATAACCAGATTTGTCCATTAAGGAAACTGAAACTGAAACTGAATTTCGTCTAAAAGATGGTACAATAAAAGTGTCTATCAAATCCAAATAATAATCGGTTCCTAATAATAACCTAAAATGTCCTATTGCTTCCACTTCTATCGATTTGTCGTCACCCAGCAGATGATATCTTCACTATAAATTGGATTTTGGTAGCTCAAACAACCTTGTCTGTAACACTAATGTGGGTAGTAGCACCAGAATCTAACCACCATGTGCTTCTAGGTACTAAATCTAAATTAACCTCAGAACAGACCAAATTTAGAAATATACTTTTTTTTAATACGCCATGCATGTACTTTGTACATTTCTTCCTTATGTGTCATGTCTTACACAAAGAACAACCCTTAGTTTTATATTGTTGTTTTTTTGAGCTGGACCCTTAGCAGCTACTGTATTCATTTTTTTTTGCCCTTAAAGTTTATCCCATTAAACATGAAAATTAAAATTTTATGGCAGATATTTTAACAACATTAATTGTACAGAGAACATAGCAACAAAACATACATGCTTTGTTTAATAACCAAATAATAAAATATAGTCAACAAATTCAAATAATGGTGAACCCTATCTCAAGATACCTAGTACATCATTAATATCAAGTCTTTGGACAGTGATATTAACTGCAAGTGGTACTCTTGGTGTAATGATCAAACGTTGACAATAAGTCATATCAAATAATAAGCCTATCTTTGGATCGGGTTATTATTCACATGTAAACCTTATAATTGTCACACATTTATTACCACAAATATGTGTGCAATTCGGCCAAGTATTAACCTTCCTTTGGGTCGTCTAATACTCGTATGAATTTACACACACAACATCCAACATCCCTCATAGACTATTTACGCAAGAGATGTCACTTTGGCGACATCTTGTTTCAAAGGGTCTATTTAGAATATTAGACGACTATTGCTAGTCACAAAAGGCACAAAAAATTTGAATGTTGACTAAATTTTATAAAATTGAATTATGTCCAAACCTTATGTACATGCATATTTATAAGATTATTACTCAAATAAAGTAATCAAAAGCATAAGCATGAATTTTAATTTGACAAAATTGAACATTATCGACATAACAAAATTTATGTAACAATCTATGGAAATATGCATCCAGATAAACAACAACATATGAAATGATGCAAATACTCCAACACGTAAAAGAAATGTCATGGAGTTCCATATTTTCTTATTATGCTTTTTGCATAACTTAAATCCTGAATTATATTTAATGTAATTTACAAAAATATGGACCGTATCATATCGGATACAGTCCGAGCACCAAAAAAAAATGTATGGACGCATCAAAAGGTTGTATGTTAGTGTTGTCGTATCCATACCATATTGTATTTGTGTCCAGTACAACCTAGAAAATTAGCCTAACTCCATCCATAAAAGTGGCTATAGAAAATTGAAATTTCAGGCGCATCTAAGGCCGGAACTCCTATGCGCCCTAACTCTCATGTGCCAAAAATTAACATGCGCCAGGAACAGAATACTTGGCACAGCAGAAAACAATAAAGAAGTAGAGACTTATAAATGGGGCTTATCTAAGGCCGGGCACATCACTCAAATGCAACAGCCAGGCGCATCATTCCAGCATCTCAGCGTAGGCGTATCCCCGTGCAGTCAGAGCGAATCACTTCCTCGTCAGCATGCGGACCACTATCAAAATAAGTTATATTGGCGATAAATTTAGCGACGCAAGTCATATACGTCGGTAATATTTGTGAATTTAGCGACATTGTATAAAAATGTCGCTGAATGTCACTATCAACGACTTTTAGCGACCGTTAGCGTCACACATTATGCTTTGGAAAGCTGATGTTGCGGTCTAGTCGCAGAACGTCGCTGTTTTGTTTAACTCAGCGACATTTTGCGACTCCACATTAGGGATGTCGCCAGTTTTTTATTGAATAGCGACGTTTAGCGACGTCCTTTGTGGACGTCGCAAAAACATTTCATATAGGGTTCTACCCGATCGATCTTTTATTTTCTTTCACCCAAAATTTTCAATCTCTCGCTCCCCAAATTTCTCTCCCCTTTCTCTCTCCTCTCCGGGGACCCCTCCCTCCAGCTACCCCCTCCCCGCGGTGACCCTTCCCTGCGGCGACCCCCGTTCCTCCGGCGTCCCCCTCCACCGTTGATTCTCCTCGTCGACGCTGTTTGCAAAAACAAAAGTATGAATTTTATTTCAACAAATTTTGTAAAGATTAAAATTCTGGAAAAGTACAACTGTAGGAATCTAATCTAGAAGACGATTGCTTTATCCCTTGGACGATGTGACCTTTGAAGACGATAGCCTCTGAATTTGAAGGCAAAAGCCTGGAAGAATGCAGCAGCACTTGGCAAGAACTCCTGAACTCTCTGATATTTCTGAACTTTTTTTTCTGATCCCCCTGGAATGAAGACTTGAAACTCTATTTATAGAGTTCCAGAAATAACTAACTTTTAGTTATTCTGAATGGCGCAAGTTGGATTGCGCATGCACTGGATTGCGCAGGCAGTTGTCTGATCGTGGGCCAACTGTCTTGGACACATGGCATCATTTGTGAAATGCGCATGATCGTGTACAGACGATTGCCATGTAGTGAGCAATTGATGGCATGAATGCCACGTGTATTTGTCCATTGTCATGATGAAGTGCGCCACATGAATTGTGCTGACTTTGGATTGCGCTGGGATGGACCGCGCTGGGCTGGATTGCGCTGCAAACAGATTGTGCTGCATGTACAGCTGTCCTCGAGTGCTGTGCGGCACAACAAACGAACAGTCTCCTCGTTCTTTGTGCTGTCAGTTGTCAGAAGATTTGATTGTGTTAGAAAATATGACATGGCCACGTCAGCTTGCGCACTTGAAAGTGTGCGCAGTCCATTCTGCGCCATCTGGATGCGCAATCTGACTTTTGCGTAATTCATTTGAAAGATGTATTTCTTGATTTTCATGACTTTGTTGATGGGTGCAACTTGATTTTTTAGGACCTACAAGACCCCCTTCAAAGTTTTCGAAAGTTGAATTTATTCAAAATTTTGAAATACTTTGAATTTTGAATTTTCAATCAAGTTGCGCACGTGATGATGCTGTTTGCGCAATCGGAGGGATTACCCCTATTTATTCGGCGCAATCTATGGCGGTTTGTTCTTTAAAAACTATAAATAGTTCCCTTCATCCTTCATATTATTCTTTACTCGTGTTCATTGTGCTTGAGAGAGAAAATCCGAGCCTACTCCGACTTCACTCTTTCTTCTCCGTCGATCTCATGGCTCCCAAGCGCTCCTCCACCGCCGCCAAGGGCAAGGCCCCCGCGAGTCTTCGGCTCGGGTTGCGTCGCGCCCTTTCCGACACGAAGCTGCACCCTGCTTTGCGAGGTAGACAACCCGATCGAAAATCCTTTTTAGGGTTTTCGACTTTTCTGAATCTTAAAATCCATCTCTTTTTAGAGATGTGATCATACTGCGCCACCCTTTTAGGGTTTTGGTTGCAACCCATTATTCTTCATTTTTATGAAGAATATCTTCTCGTGCAATCGGTTGAATTACGCTGACAAAAGTCAGCGCAATCGGCTGATTTGTGCAAGAATATCAGCTCAATCTGATGCTTGCGCAAGCTTTTCAGCGCAATCTGATGCTTGTGCAATCTGATGTTTGTGCTATCTGATGTTTGTGCAATCTGATGACAGAATCTCTGACTTGACTTATACTAAATTGTGATTTTTCTGTTTGATGCAGTTGATACCAGAGAGGACCCGAATTATGAAATCTTCACAGGAACTTTAGCTGAGCCAGAATACAAAGAAGACTTATCCCATGTACTCTTCCCACAATATGCCCTTCCATCCTCTCGCCAAGCTATCCTGATAACTCAGGATAATGAAACTTTGCTAAGTCTGATAAATGGACATCCTTTACAATCTGCTGACGCTGTCACCCACAAGAAGCCTATGTTCCTCTTCGGTGACGCCATTGATAAAAGTTCTCAACCAAGACCCGAGTTGAGTCGAGAACTTTCCAAAGGAAGGAGAGAAACTGATCCAGTTACCAGACATAGCTAGATGCCTTCCTCTAGCAAGATATGCTCATGCAAGCCATCCTAGGAGGATGGACTGGGATTACTCTCCTTCAACATGTACGGACAGAAAAAATCTGTGTCAAGAAAGGTCCGAACAATAGGGACATGTTCATAGTTCTTCTGAACGACACAACACTTTACTAATAGCTTGAAGCCAGGTTGTATTCTCCCTGAGAACTCGTCTTTGTTGCTGCGGTAAGGACACCGATTTTTGCCAACGAGTATGCAAAGGCGGAGGGTAGATATCCGGATCAAGACATCCAGGCTGACCGGTTTGGTAAACCCGAAAAACAGGAGATGGAACAGTATAGCCAAGGCATTGGCTCAATTTGAAGATCAGCTTAAAGAGATCGATCTTTATAATGCGGTATATGCTACCGTATATGGCTTCCACCCAAACCCTCATCTGTTTCTAGCCCTGGCAGAGAGGTATAACTACAGACAGGGACGTTCATGACGCCCTGCGGGAGATGGGATTGGCGCTCCATGAGATGAAGTATATCTCATGCCTACCAAATGGAGACTCCCTTAGAAGAATATGTTCCACCAACGACGAGTTAGAAGACTGCGTCGGGAAAATCCAGAAATGGTAGCAGTTTTTGATGAACTACTGTGCCATTATAATATATGCTCCCTGTATTACCAGAGCGGCTCTTCCAGCACATGCTATTCCTCCAAATGGTTACCTTATCTTTTTCTTAACCATATCGTGGAAAAGAAGACCAAAGATCATGACTCTTACAATCCAACCTTCTTTCAACCTCTCAACAACAGTGAAGTGATAAAGCTGATGGAAGAGAATAAGAGGATGGATATTAAAGTTACTGATGAACACCAATATCCTCCGCTTAAGCCAGGAGATTTTATTGAAAGCTTTATAAGAATGGGCTACAGGTCCATGTCTAAAGAAGCTCAGCTAGCAAGATTTTTGACATATTGGCTCCGCCGATTTGTTGTACCTGGAGCAAGCGCCGTGGACTGCTTCCACCGCGGCGTACTCTTCGCTGTCATCCGGTTAGTCTTCGGTTACCGGATGGATTTGTTATCAGCGATGACCTGTGGAATAAATGTAGGTCTTCGTCTGTATGTCGACGTAATGATCAAGTGGAAGGGTGAGAAAGGAAACTTCCCGAGACTGGAGTTGCCCTATACCTATCTGTTCGGGTGGTTGCTTTTGTATCATCCATCTCTGATGAACCCCGACATGGGGGCAGTTAGCGGCAGCTTTCTGCGTAGATTCTCCCGAAGCAAGTGGGTGTACGTTAGTCTGAAGGACTGCAGATGTGCCCTCAACCTTGGCAAGGGATGAACTTTTATAGCTTTGCTCCTCCAGCTGGTTACGAGGTCATGGCGACAAATATGGTTGATCTAGGGAGGTAGCCACTGGGCCGAGCAGCTTTTGACTGGCTGAAGGCGATTAGACCGTCATATCTAGTATACAGATTTGAAGAGGAATGCTTCCTTGAACCATATCTGCCGAGTCGCTTTGCTCGTCAATTTGGTTATGACCAATTCCATGTGGGCAATGCCATAACTTGCCTGCAAGGAATGGGGTATCTAATTGATGGTGCGAGAGCATGGGCATACTACATTGCTCGAGACACTAGGACAGTGTTTTCGATGCCCAACAAGAATGATAATGGCCCAAGAATGCTATACACATATTCGTTGTTCTACACAGCTGCCAATACATTTGTGGAGAACTTTAGTCTGATTGATAGCTTCACAACAGCGACACGTCTGAAGAAAGGGGCCACTGCGACATTAGCTCCAGCAAATGACGAACAACATGAACCGGTGGATGACCCATTGGAAGCTTCTAGAGACGTAAACTTTCCTAAGGAAGTTAACCAACCACTGAAATTTCTCTGAAAGTGGTTAAGTCTCCGGCCAAGGAGAAGAAGAGAAGGAGAGAAGAACCTTCTCTCCAGTTGTGAAAAAAAGTTGATCTTGGAACCATCTTTAGAGAAGATCACTACTAGATCACAATCCCGACAATTGGCTGAATCAACTCGAGAAGAAGCAGCTACGCCGACCTCTATTCAGAAACAGGTCGAGGTAGTAAATGTAGAGAGTCCTGAGAGGCCTCTGCATAGAAAGAAATTGGCCCACAGATGAAAAAAAAGAACAGTCTCTCCTCCAAGGCAAATCTTGTCTTCTGTAGTGGTGAATGCTGCAGCGGGATTACTATGTCATCTCCTACTCCCGTCTCTGAGCTTAGTCCAGAGCAGAGAGAAGAAACTGAACAGAGAGAGGAGGCGGCAGAGCCCAGAGAAGAACAGAGAGAAGAGGCTACAGAGCCCAGAGAAGAGGAAGCTGTACGATCACCTTCATCAGCGGCAGTAAGACTCATCTTCCTGTTACACCGGGAGCAGCCCGTGAAGAGGAGGATCGTCTAATGATCGAAGCATTAAATGATTGGACTTCGGTTATCAAGAAGATGCTGATCATACTACTGCAAATGCTAGTGAAGAAGCTCCTGAAGATAGTGAAAGCGAGGAAAGCACATCATCGGAGGCTGTTGATGAGACACAAAATCCTGAAGAGGATATTGAGGTCCAGACATCTCCCAGAGCTGTTGACACCCTGAATCCTGAAAAGGAGGCTGAGGTGCCGGTATCTCCAGAGAAGATTGCAGATGAAGAAGTGGCTTTGGAGAAACTTCTGTTGTTGCTCCTGAAGGTATAAAATGAAATTAGCAATCTTCTTTTAATAAATTGATAGCTGACATCTTTATTCTTATCCATACAGAACCCGGATCTTCTCCAGCTCCTCCAGCGTGCACAAATATAGTGCTTACAACGATGATAGCTAGTAGCAGTCGTTATTTGTCATGCGGCTCCGAAGCAGGCAGTAGCCAGGCAGTGATGTCTGAGGCTACATCTGCTAGGCTGGAATCTGTTTCAACAAATGACAGACCTGATATTGGACCAAGCTACGGTAAGATTGCTTTCATCTTTGACCTTCTTTAACAGTAACAAACGATAGACAAAATGATAAAGTCTATCTGTTTCTGCAGAGGAACAACCGGGAGGAGCAACCAGCTCAACTTTAGCTCCTTTATTTAAAGAGCCTTCGTCCAAGTGCAAGAGACTGAACGTCCCGCCGCTTCATCGTCAACAGGAGTAGCTGCTACTCCTGGTGCTTTGGCTACCAATCAGTTTGTCATTAAATCATTTACCAAGTTCTTCTTTGATTCATTGGGGCCTTTAATAGATAGAGTGATGGAGAAGGAAGAGGCCGATTTCTCCACTGTTAGAGGTCCAACCTCTTACTTGGTAAATGCCATCCGTAATCAAGGAGACGAGGCTCAGGCTACTTTTCTTGATCACATATTAGATGAGCTAGAAACCTCAGTCAAGAGTTACAAAGAGCTGAGTAAAGGAGAGGTAGAACTTTTAGTGCAAGTCAAATTTGAACGAATGTCTCAGGAAGCTGCAGTTGAGAGAGTCAACTTCCAAATTCTGTTGGATGCTTTCACTGCCAAGTCTGCTGAGTACAATTCTAAGGTAGAAACTGTGACATCTGTTGCTGAAAGAAAAGAAAGAAGAATTGCTGAATTGAAAGCGGAGATCGCCCGTCTTCAGGAAGAACTGGAAGATGAGGTCATCCAACATAAACTACAATTCAACAGCTTGATGTTCTAACTCAAGAAAGGGATGAATATGATACGGCTCATCAACCTGAAATCACTCAGAATGGTGACTCTGCCAACCTTCAATGAAACATCTGGGATGGAAGAAGCCAGGAAGAGAGTGATGGAATCTTGTGAAGAGCGTCTACAAATTCTGAAGCAACAGATTACCAATTTAATGACACCTCCGGCTTAGTATAAACATATCTTGTATCTTCTTGTTTTGCAATATGAATCTTTGTAATGTCTTGAATTTTGATCAATAAAAGACAACTTTTGTGGCTCTATTATTTGTTGCATATCTTATTCAGATATATAAATAATAGCGATAGAAAATATATTCAGGGATATGATATAATTCTTGATTCTGGAAAATAATTATATATCTGCTCAAGGTAATATGGACGTGGCAGAATATAATTTGTTGAATATTATTATTTCAATAGACAACTTAATCGAGAATGATAAGTTGCTGATAAGAACGAACTAGATGATTCGTCAAAATGTGTGAACGAAATGAATCGTCAGGGTGAACGGATGAACCGTCAGATGAAATGGTGGTGAAATGAACGGGTGAACCATCAAATGGATGTGTGAACGACAAACCGTCGGATGAATATGATGAATGAACGGGTAAACCGTCGGATGATGAACGGACAAATCGTCGGATGAATATGATGAATGAACGGGTAAACCGTCGGATGATGAACGGGTAAACCGTCGGATGAATATGATGAATGAATGGATTAAATGAACGGATGAACCATCAAATGGATTAAATGAACGGATGAACCGTCAAATGAATGTATCGCTTCATAGTCTTACGACGCTCTGTCTATAAATAGAACAGAAAACCAGATAAGATGGTCACGTTCACTTTTCAACATAAAGATGTGTCTAGAGATGCATCCATGAAGGCTGAGATTGCCTTGAAGGTGGAAGCAGGTACTGAGGAATATCCAGTTGAACCGGCTCAACCAAAGCAGATGGCAACGGGCGAAGGTTCATCTGCTCCCAAGCCGCCAAAGGACGTCTTGGACTTCCTTCTCGAACCAGGGAAGACTGAAGAAGAAGAAGCCACGAGGATGGCTGCCTGCAAATTCCTAGTGGGTTCCAGCAAAGATGTTCTTGGCTCTTTTGTTGATTGTGTCTTTGATAAGGACGACAGTGATCCACGTCCCAATGTTGAGAAGATAATAGTGATCTTCCTTGATATCATGTAATATGATTTTATGATAAAAATAAAATCAAACTTTATTTATGAACTGTCTGATCATATTTATATAAAATCCCTGTTACAATTATATATAGTATTTCTTGAGGAATTTGCCATTGATGGACATCATGGCAACTCGACCGTCTAGCTCTGTGAGTTGATAAGCTCCATTTGAGAAGACTTTGCTTACAACATATGGACCTTCCCACTTCGCATCGAACTTGCCTTTGCTTGAGTGAGTCATTATCATAGGATGTCTGGTAGTTAGAACGAGCTCTCCTTTCTGAAATGCTCTGACTTTAACTTTGCGGTTGAAAGTTTCGAGATACGAGCTTGATATAACTCAATATGTTGTTGAGCCATTAATCGCTTCTCATCGAGTGCTTCTAGTTCTTCAAGTCGAAGAAGATCGTTATTCTCTGCAGTGAGCTCATTAGCAATAGCAATCCTTAAGGAGAATTTGAAGTTCCAGAGGTAGAACTGCTTCACAGCCATACACTAAAGAGAAGGGTGTACAGCTGTAGGGTTACGGACCGTAGTTCGGTAGGCCCAAAGATATTCTCCAAGCTTTTCACTCCAATTTCATTTGTTAGTGGATACAAACTTCTTGAGGAGCTTGATGATAGTCTTGTTGAAGGCTTCAGCTAAGCCATTAGCAGCAGGATTATAGGCTGTCGAAGCGACATTGTCAATTCGATGTTCATCGCAGAATCTTGTGAACTTTTGACTGATGAATTGAGGTCCATTGTCGTGGATGATTCGTCGAGGTACACCAAATCTATAGATAACATGATGTTTGACGAAATTGATGACGCTGCTGGTCTTGACTTCAGCCAATGGTATTGCTTCGGCCCATTTGGAGAAGTAGTCGGTTATTGCCAGTATAAACCGATGTCCTCTAGAAGAAGGAGGATTGATGGGACCGATGATGTCCATGCCCCAAGCTTCAAAAGGCCAGGATGCAGCGGTCGGATGAAAGAATTCTGATGGTTGATGAATAAAATCTGCGTGGATTTGACAAGCTTGACATTTCCTTGTATATTCGATGGCATCAGATACCATAGAGGGCCAGTAGTAACCCATGCGTCGGACGCGATCCTGTAGCTTAGGACCGGGTTGATGTGCTCCACAGACACCGTCGTTAGCTTCACGCAATACTTGCTTTGCTTATCACCATCAAGACAGCGCAAGAGTATGCCGTCATAGGTTCGCCGGTAGAGAGTTTTGGTGGTCTGATTGTAATAGAATCGGAGAGACCACCGACGAATACTCGTAGCCTCCTTGGAATCTTCAGGTAGTATATCATGGACTGCGAAGTCGATGAAAGGAGTTCTCCAATCTTTACTGATGACATTGACTTCAGTAAGATTACTGAACTCAATATTACGATTGTTTTCGATGCAGAACAATTCCCGATTAGAGACGACCACCACTTGCTGTCTTTTGATAGGGATGGCTAAAACTGCTACAAGATTGGCCAAAGCATCGGCCTCGGTATTGCAAGCTCGACGTACATATTCGATAAAGAAGGCTTTGAATGATGTAGCCATGTTGATCGCCGCTTCAAAGTAAGGCACTAGATCTTGATGGCGAACTTCATAGGTCCCTCTAACCTGGTTAACAACCAGCTTGGAGTCACCATAGACTTCAAGATACTCGACGTCAAGTTGCTTGGCTAGCTGAAGGCCGATAAGTAGAGCATTGTATTCTGCCACGTTGTTGAAACAAGGTTCATCTAGAGAATATGCTCTTTGAATAGCTGACCCGTCCGGAGAAACAAGGACAACTCCAACTCCTGCGACAATGGCACCATTGGGTCCAATCTGGATGCACCGTCAAAGAATAGACGCCAAGTAGGAAATTTTTCAGAGATTGTATTAGATTCCAATGTCTCGTCTGGAATTTCATCATAGAATTTAGATGTCTCTGGAACAGGATGAGCTGCTAAGAAATCCGTCAGGGCCTGACCTTTGACAGACTTTTGAGGAACATATACCATGTCATATTGGGCTAGCAGAATGGCCCATGTAGCCAGCCGAGAATTAAGTGTACTATGCTTTTTCATCAGTACCCGAAGAGGGTTAACTCCGGATATGACATGAATAGTTTGGCCAATGATGTAATGCCGAGTCTTTTGAACAGCGAACATAAGGGCTAGGTTTTTCGACCGGACTATAACGGTGTTCAGCACCAATCATATGCGACTAAGATAATAGATAGCTTGTTCATGGCCTTCTTTGTTCTTTTGGACGAGTAAAGCACCCAATGAATGATCCATAGCACGGACATACATTAAGAATGGTATGCCAGAGATTGGTGGCACCAAGACTGGTGGGTTCATGAGATACCGCTTGATGTCATCAAATGCTCGTTGACATTCTTCGGTCCAAAAGAAGGATACACCCTTCTTCATGAGTTGAGTGAATGGTCTGCAGCGTCCAGACAGATTCGAAATGAATCTCCTGATGTACGCAAGTCGACCTTGGAATCCTCGTAGCTCTTTTAGGTTGCGTGGAGGACGCATCTCTTGAATGGCTTTGATCTTCTCGGGATCCACGTGTATACCCTTAGAGGTAATGACGAAGCCGAGAAATTTGCCACTAGAGACACCCAAGAATGACTTGGTGGGATTCATTTTGAGTTGATGTTGGTGCATAAGATTGAAGATAGTTCTCAGGTCTTGGATGTGATCTTCCTTTAGGCGACTTTTGACAGCAATATCGTCAACGTAGCATTGACAGTCTTGCACAGATGATCTCGAAAGATGGTACTCATGGCTCGTTGGTATGTTGCACCAACGTTCTTGAGACCAAATGGCATTACAGTATAGCAGTAGACTCCACGAGGAGTACGGAAAGAAGTATGTTTTCATCTTCAGGATTCATCCGAATCTGATTGTATCCAGAGAATCCGTCCATGAAAAAGATTCTTTCGAACCCACAGGTGTTGTCAATCATGACGTCCGTGATAGAGAGAGAAAATTCATCTTTTGGACATGCTTCATTAAGATCCCGAAAGTCGATGCAGACTCGAACTTTGTCGGTTTTCTTTAGAACTGGGACAACATTAGCTACCCAATCAGGATGCTATTCTTCTCGAATAAATCCACAAGCGATGAGCTTCTTGACTTCATCATCGATCGCATCCATCATTTCTGGCTTGAAACACCGTTGTTGCTGTTTGACTGGTTTTGTATTCGGCAAGATGTTCAGTTTGTGAGTAGCAACTTTGGGATCTACTCCTGGCATGTCTTCATAACTCCAGGCGAAGACATCAATGTATTCTTTAATAAAAGAATTAATTCTTGTTTATCCTCCTCTGGAAGGTTCTTACTGATGAATATTGGACGAGGTGACCCGCTTTCTCCTACATCAACTTGTACTAATTGATCTTCGGTAGGAGGTTCCCTTTGTTCAAATCGGAGTTCCCATTGGGTATCCATTTGTTGAGCCCAAGGATCTATTTCAGGATTTTCTTCAATATCCTCGTCATAGCCTTCTGGAAGTTCGACGGAGACCATGTTAGAAGATACAGTCAGTCGATGAACTTGACCAATGCTAGTATCAGAATCCCATGATCTGGAATCAGAAGAGTTAGAACGCTCCTCACTATCGGATTCAGAGCCTGCTGGGGATAATAATGGAGGTGAAGCATATCCGAGACCTCTTTTGGTCCTGCTGTAGTACATCTCTGACTTTCTTTCGGAACAGCCGTACGGATAGGAGTTCTTCTACCTTTACCGTAGTTGAGGCCGCTCTTGAAGTCATAACCCATCTTTCGGATGATGTCTTTCGATTGTTGACTGTAACGACGGAGTTGAAGATGCCCCGTATTATTTTTGCTATCATCGTATAGCTGAATTGTTGTTCCGGTTTTACTAAAAAGTATTGGACTCTCGCCTTTCTTACGAGTGGGAACAATACGATATGAATCTTTTGGGTGTTCAAATGAAACTTCATTTGAAGAGATTGCACAAATCCCATTGTAAATGACTGAAAGCTATCTAACATATCCAAATAGCATTTAGCATGATAAATGACATCAGTATACTGGAAAGTAGATGCTTTTTCATTGATTTGCACATTTGTATTTACAGCAGGACCTTTAGCCTTAGCAGGCTTGGTCAGATTGATTACAAGAGGGGGAGAAGAAGAACGTGGAGGAGGATTGGCTTTGTTACGATGGAGGTCGATAACAAGCGGCTCAGAGGAGGTGAGCTCCCTTTTGTCCTTGTTATGGATAAATCAATAACAAGTGGCTCAGAAGAAGTGAGCTGCTTTTTATCCTTGTTGCGAGTAAGTCGATAACAAGTGGCTCAGAAGAGGTGAGCTCCCTTTGATCTTGATCATCAATTGATTGCTTCTGGACTGGCAAGTGGATAGCCAGTGGCTTGGAAGATTGAGGACGAGAAACACGCCCTTTGACAGGAATGATGAGGGTATCATTAGGCACTGTTTCTTGCTCTTCTTCAGTACCCAGAGATAGGACAACCTTCATGAATTCATCCTTGTACATACGTGCATCGTTGCAGTATGCTTCGACGCCTTTGAAAGGATAGAGATCAGCAACCTCCTTTTGCACTTCTCCATTATCATCAACATATTTAAAACATTGATGGAGAGTTGAAGGGATAATGTTATGCTCGTGCAGAAATGGTCTCCCCAACAAAGCATTGTAAGAACAACCATGATTATCAATGATATAGAAGGTAACCTTTGCGAAGATTGCCTATTTGAAGTTTTAGGCGGATCTTGCCCAGAGGCTCACTCCTTCCTGATTAAACCCAAGGATGGTGGTGATTGTACTGGAGAGACTATGCACTGGGATTTTTAGTGCATCCAACATTGTCTTCGGCATAATGCTAAGAGCAGACCCTGGATCTATCAGAATACGATCGACTTTCATCGAGTCGACGTATCCTGTATAGTAGAGAGGACGGTCGTGCCTGTTGTCTTCCATCAGCATGTCATCCTGTGTGAAAGTTATATTTGGAATTAACTCCAACACACTATGGCAATGGAGGCAAGAGACTGGCTCTGCTTTCGGCTTCTTCAGAAGAGCTAGACAAGTTTCAGCTTGCATGAGAGCCTCGCTCAGAGTTTCCGAGTCTCCTTAGAGGCACAAGAGCTCGAAGATTGACAGCCGGGCTGGTGTATTGGCTTTGAGCCAGGATGTTAAAATTATAAGACTTTTCAAGTCCAGAAGGAGATGACTTCTTTAAAGGTTTGTCAAAGCGGACTTGTTGTTTGCCTTTGTCAGCTACCGTCGGCTTGGAAGGAATGGGTACTATAACTGGTGAGGATGCAGAAGGGATGTTCTCAGTAGAAGTAGGCTGCACTGGAGCAGGCTTAGAGGAAGAAGCAGGATTCTCTTGGGCTTCGAAGTAATCCTTTAGATAAGCTTTCCCTGATATGGTGCCCAGCAGGATTTCTTCATCAACTATGGGGTCAAAAGACACCATATTGCAAATCTTTGTTTTGCCCTTAGAGCGGTCTTTCTTCTTGGAGGAAGAGAAAAGTTCAAACTCCGAAGCAAGATCAGGATGGATCCACATAATCTCGCCATTGTCAAGAGATAAGGGGATGAGACCTTCACTTCGTGGAGAAGGGAGATTCTCGATCTCGAGAGTAGCTTTGGGGATAGGAATGACACCATGCTGCACCATCTGAGGTGGGAAGTCACCAAATTGAACTGAGACCATATTTGCGGTAACGGTTCTCGTCTTGCTGTAGAGTGACAACACCAGCGTTGACCAGCTCCTGAATTTGTCTTTGAGCACATAACATGCTCGAGTAGGATGCCCAATGAATCTGTGGTAGACACAGTACTTGGGATGATCAGTCTTACCAACTTCATCAGGTTTCTTTGGATCTGGAAGTTGGATTTTAGTGCTTTTGATCAAGCAATCAAAGATGCGAGCAGTGACATTCTCGTCAAAGGAATATTCTACCTTAGGACGAGGTTCCCTTGGTGGAGGTACAGAAGGAGTGGAAGTAGACGTAGGTGGAGCTACTTTGACTCAGAGATTCTTTGTTCTTGTTCAAATTGATATTCAAAGTTTCTTTTCCTTTGCGGTTGTTCTGGCGATTGCCACCACCTGATGTCTGATGTTCATCCCGGTCGGGTTTGGATATTTATACCCCTAGCTACTTGAATTTGTCGGCGCTAACTTCAGCTGCTTTAGTGTTGACAATGAAGGATGGCCAATCTTGGAATTGAGTAGACCCTGTCCACATGCTGATGATAGGCAAAAGATTTGTCTTACAGGTATCTATGGTGACAGCAGTCGGAGTTCCAGGAGGCATTTTAAAGCTTCCCGGCGGAACCTTTCAATGAAACTCTCAGCAGTTTTATTGTGTCTTTGTTTAATTTTATTGAGGGCTGACATAGTCATGTCATTGATCCCCTCGTAAAATCGTTCCAAGAAGATTTGCTTTAACCCAGAGAAGGAGGTGATACAACCATCGGGCAAGCTTCTATACCAATCGTATGCTACGCCAGCTAAACAGCCAACGAATACTCTGGTAAGAAGAGCGTCATTTGGTTGAAGTTGGACAGTCATAACCTCAAAGTGGTTAATGAACTGACTGGAGAAGTGCTGCCATCAAACAGCGAGATAGTTGGGATTTTATACTTCGAAGAAAATGGGACTTCCTTCCATTCAACTGGATAAGGTTGCTTGATCCCCAATTTGCAAGTTGTCCTTCTCCTTGAAGGCCTCGAACTGAGTTTGCAGGAGCTTAACAGCTTCATTGGCATCTTCCACTGATGTAGAAGGAGCAGGCTGAACCACGGTGTTAGGGGGAGGAACAGCATGATAAGCACTACCCCCAGCACCTGATTGACTGGGTGTAGGTTGGATCTGTATAAGAGGTACTGGAAGAGATGCTACCCCTAGTCCTGCATTGATAGGCACCGACGATGCTATGATTTTAGGATTTGCATGAGATATGGTCGGTGGGACTGTATGCTGGGCCCAATGATGGAATGCATACTTGCAACCATCTCCGCAATGGTCTTCAGCTTGTCTTCTAATACAGCTATTCTTTGTTCTTGACTAGCTGAACTGGAAGCGTCTGGGTCTTCATTGACAACATATGCTGTCACTTCCCTGGGTACAGTGGAGGACACTGTCTGTTCTGAGCTTTCGCTGTATGCATCGTAGTCGGAGAAAGAATCATCTCCTGAGTGAGAAGGAAGGAGATGTTCGGAAGAATCTTGAAGATTCTTTTGACCGATTGTGTCTCGGCTTCGGGATCTGGTATGTTGGAATACTCTTTCAGAGGATTCTTGGAGTAAATCCAAATACCGTTGGCTTGGCTTACGAGGCTTCCCGTGCTTAGAGCACTTCCTACCTCCAGTGTCTCTGGAAGTTATGTTGACGGAAGCGTACAAAACCTCGTCTTCATCTTCCGACATAGGTTCAGAGTTAGAAAAGTTCAGACGATCGAAGACAGATCGTCTTTTTGTCTGACAACAACACTTGATGACCACTTTATGATTACAATTGTGTCCAAGTGGTTGCATTGGGGATGTTGGGATATTGTCCCTTTTTTGCTTGAGGTGTTCTCGGAGATCGGGAACAGCAACAGGATGAGCAAAAGTTCGAGGGATGTGTTCTTTGATAACATTCGGAACATGGTTCCGGTTCTTCAAATGTCTTGTTCCCTGAGTGTACAGGGAAGTGCTCATTTCATTGGCATAGGTGTCTGGATTCTTGATCCTGGAAGTTTGCTTCTGATATTGGTTGGTCTTCGACATTGGCTGTTTACGTTTTACCGAAGTTGGCCTGTTGAGATAAGTTCTTAGATCAGCAAACTCACCCCCAAGGGTTTCTGTCTGAGATACCAGTAATTTTCCCTGTCTTGAATGGGAGATCTTAAGAGTTGGGAGATCTTGGAACTCTGCTACCGGAGTTGGCAGAATACCTCTCTGATCAGTACACTTCCCTTTGGCAAGGAGAGAAGAAGAATCCTTGTGAGAAAGGGTTCTTGTACTGACTGGTGCCGGAGCACATTCAGATTGATCTTCAACAGTAAAAATCGAAGAAGATTGAGAAAAGACCAAAGGGCCTTTTCTTTGTTTTGGAAAGAAGGGTTAGCTAAAGAGCGTTTCCCTCTGTTGTCTTCCAAGTCATGGGACGAAGAAGTTTGAGAAAAGACCAAAGGGCCTTTTCCTTTGTTCTGGAGAGGAAGAGGAATAGCCAAAAGACTACCCCCAGTGGATTGCGCAGGAGCAGCAGAGTGTTGGAGAGGAGCAGAGCTTTTTCCCTTATTGTGAGAAGAGGAGAGATTAGCCAAAGGGCTGTCTCTCCTGGATGGCGCAGACATAGTTTGCACATGGGTTGATGGCGCACTGGCAGATTGCGCATGAGGAGTCTTGGTAGAATGTCTTCTGGCCTCAACCAGAGTGGTTTACGCAGTAGGAGCCTTGTTGCCAGAGTGCTTGAGTTGTACTCTGGTTGCTGGAGTAGTGGACTGCGCAGGCAAAGTTGCAGCCAACTGCGCCAGAGGAACAGGAGTCTTGTACTTTGACAGAGCATCATATGATGTAGTTTGTGCACTGGCAACAGCATATTACACAGGAGTAGTAGAGACAGATTCTGCAACAACAGATACAACAGACTGTGCAACAGTCTTGGTGGCAGAACGAACAGACTGTACAGCAGTCTTAGGGACAGAATCAACAGACTGCGCAGCAGTCTTGGGGATCCACACTGGGCGTACTTTATTTGTGGCAGAAGTTGCTGCAATGCAAGGAGTGGTCCTGGAGTTGATCATGGCTTCATAGGCTGTCTGGTTGACCTTCACAACCAGCGTCTTCTGCGTCTTTCCAATAGACGCAACGTCACATTGAGTTGTCACTTCCTCGTCGGAGGAGAAAGTCGTCCCCAGCAGAGTCGCCATTTTGTTTGCAAAAACAAAAGTATGAATTTTATTTCAACAAACTTTGTAAAGAGATTACAAGAATTCTGGAAAAGTACAACTGTAGGAATCCAATCTAGAAGACGATTGCTTTATCCTTGGACGATGTGACCTTTGAAGATGATAGCCTCTGAATTTGAAGGCAAAAGCCTCGGAAGAATGCAGCAGCACTTGGGCAAGAACTCCTAAACTCTCTGATATTTCTGAACTTTTTTTCTGATCCCCTGGAATGAAGACTTGAAACTCTATTTATAGAGTTCTAGAAATAACTAACTTTTAGTTATTCTGAATGGCACAAGTTGGATTGCGCATGCACTGGATTGCGCAGCATTAGACTGCACAGGCAGTTGTCTGATCGTGGGCCAACTGTCTTGGACACATGGCATCATTTGATTGAAATGCGCATGATCGTGTACAGACGGTTGCCACGTAGTGAGCAATTGATGGCATGAATGCCACGTGTATTGTCGTTGTCATGATGAAGTGTGCCACATAAATTGTGCTGACTTTGGATTGTGCTGGGATGTA
Source organism: Iris pallida (assembly GCA_029216955.1). Taxonomy (NCBI): domain Eukaryota; kingdom Viridiplantae; phylum Streptophyta; class Magnoliopsida; order Asparagales; family Iridaceae; genus Iris; species Iris pallida. The sequence goes on along the minus strand of JANAVB010019797.1, from coordinate 2,415,448 downwards.
CCGCTGGGCTGGATTGCGCTGCAAACAGATTATGCTGCATGTACAGCTGTCCTCGAGCGCTGTACGGCGCAACAAACGAACAGTCTCCTCGTTCTTTGTACTATCAGTTGTTAGAAGATTTGATTGTGTCAGGAAATGATGACATGGCCACGTCAGCTTGCGCACTTGAAAGTGTGCGCAGTCCACTGCGCCATCTGGATGATGCACAATCTGACTTTTGCGCAATTCATTTGAAAGATGTATTTCTTGATTTTCATGACTTTGTTGATGGGTGCAACTTGATTTTTTAGGACCTACAGACGCCGACCAGACTCCGACGCCAACCCGTCTCCACCGCTGCTCCAGCCCCGACGACCCCGACCCGACTCTGACCAAGGCAGGTAAACCCTAACCCTAACTCCCTCCTCCTGACGTGCTGACACAGACACGATACGACATACACGACATGCACACACAGAGACACGACACACGACACACACACACACACCACTACAAGAAAATAAAACATACTTGGTAATCACCACTAGGGTAGTTTTCAGGTCGGAGTGTTAGTAACTGTTTAGAGTGTCGGTGGGTGTGTAAATAATAATAATATAATAATAATAATAATAATAATAATAATAGAATTGGTATACTTACGATACCTAGCATGATTTTGAGGATCAACATTTGGGAACATAACCTATTAGTCCAAAGATGAGCCCATCAAAAAATAAGATAATTAAAATAACATCCTCTTGACCAAGTAACAACTCTAGCAAGATGGTCGCTAAGAACCCAAGACTAAGACTGGTAAGTTCTGGTTTTTAACTCAATAGGAAAAAAATCTAAATCGGTTTTAATTCGATTCTCGATTGATTTAGCGCATCCAAGGTCATTTTATGATCGATCATAAACGTTATCTTTGTTTGGGCATGCACATGTTTGCTCTTGTTTTAGTCATGGGTGAGCACATATACCTATGTACCGCTAGTCGCACACCCGTACTAACCCACCCGCATACGCGTTTATGTTCTTGAGAAACACAACCACTAAGGGCGCACCAGATCTCTAAATGCTCGCACGTGCGTGCTTGTTCTATTACTGCGGGCGAGAACAAACACATTTACCCGCGTGAGCACCCATGCACCTTTATGTCATGGACACTTATGCGATAAGCCACCCCCTTAAAACATGACTAAGCTCTCTATAAGGGGCCTACTCTCCCTCTTCCCTTTCCATCCTCATATATACAGTATAAGTTTTTAAGCGAAAAATGAGGTTGTTGAAGTACCAAAAAAAGGGGTAAACCAATGTGATCATGAACAGACAATCTTTTTGAAAGTTTGAGCGATGTTGGCACATTGACACAAAAATTGAGGCATCTATTTTACACTTAACAGTCGCATGTCACCTGAATCAAGGTGCATGACTCATCGCTTTCAATTGAAGTGTCATCGACGCATGATTTTTTGAAAATCAGAGCATCATCTATGGCTGACAGTGCTCTAGCCTGTACCTATAAATTGAGGGTCTAGAGGAGAGAAACTCCCTGCTATTCTCTTTTCTGTATGTGTCAGATCTTAGTATGTGTCAGATCTTAGTATTCCTTAGTAAGAGTGGGTATATGTGAGTGAGTGTCATTAGAGTGTTAGAGAGTTAGTTCAGTCCTAGTACCTAGAGTGTATAGAGTATCTTAGAAATATAGGTATGATTGGTACAGTGTTTTGAACCATTCTCTAGAAATTAAATTTACTTATGCCAAGTCTTTTGGGCCTATCAGAGTTATAGATTTTTTCGAAAATCTAGCATAACGCTGATTGCCTTAAAAGGCTTGCATAAGTAAGAGTGTATAGAGTATCTTTTGGGCCTATAAGAGTTACTTCACTCAGTTTATCAAGACAAGTAAACTTTTTAAATGTTGACGGTATATATACCGTCAACATTTGGTTTTGCCTTGTAGCTATAGGCAGTTGCCTGCATTTTGCCTTATAACTTGGCCTATGGCCCTTGCTTGCGCAGTGTGGACTTCCAGGTTAGGGTGTTAGTTCATGATTAGCATTGTTTAGATATTAGTTTCAGTTAAAGGGTTAGTTAAGATTAGGATATTAGTTTATGTTAGAAGGAATATTAGAGTTAGTAGATGTTAAAGTAGGATATTAATTTATTAGTTAGGATAGATAGTTTGAGTTAGGATACTGCTCAAGCACAGGCCAAAGGGTCGATATTGGGTATTAATTAAAAAAGTTTTACTTGTCTTGACAAACTGAGTGAAGTAACTCTTGTAGACCCAAAGGGTCGATATTGGACAGTTGGTGTCGTGTACTCCTACAAGTACAATTATACCTCACCAATAATCTCAGTTTTTTCTAAACTGTCACTCTCTACTGACCTCTATCTAAATTGTGCACCCATATCTAAACTGCCTTAACATTCATTCACTGACTGTAATGTGCATGTATCTATCTTACAAAATTATCCTCAAACGGATATGGAGCTGAATTACTATCTGCGAAATCGTTCATGGATGTACAACCGTCATCCTGATGACATGTGCGGTATGCGGGATGAATTCATAGAGGGTGTACACCAGTTCCTGCAGTTTGCCAAGACGTTCCCTCAGTACATGGACGGTACCAAAATTAAGTGTCCGTGTGTGAGATGTCGCAACTTAAAATATCATCCAGAAGTGGATGTCACGTATCATTTATACTCGAAGGATTTCACGCCGAATTACTATCAGTGGAGCGAGCACGAAGAACTTGTGTCTTTAGCATCGGAGTACGAGCCTTATGTGGATGTCCACAAATACGCTCCTTAATATGATGGGTTGGTGAACATGGTTTTTGACGCGGTCGGGCCTAGTTTCGATCCGGATGATCATGATGTACCTGAGGAGGCACCGAATCCCGATGCTTTACAGTTCATGGAGTTGCTGGAGAATGCAAGGACTCCATTATATCCTGGTTGTGAGGATCATTCACCGTTGGAGGTGATTACAAGATTATAGAGCATCAAGTCCGATATTAACATGTCGCAAGATTGCTACAACCGTCTTATGGAGTTGCTTATAGAAATATTGCCTGAGGGTGCGAAGTTGCCTAAAGACTTCTACCGGTCTAAGAGGATGGTTAGATCGCTCTGGATGGGATACAAAAAAATTGATATCTGTCGCAACGGGTGCATGTTGTACTACAAAGACGACAAGGATGAAGATGCCTGCAGATTTTGTGGTGTCGATCGCTACAAGGCATGTGGTAGAGGAAAGTCTGTCGGTGCCAGGAAGCCTACCTCTTCGATGCACTACTTGCCGTTGACGCCGCGGTTGCAGCGGTTGTTTATGGTGAAGGAAACTGCAGAAAACATGAGTTGGCATAAGCGGGAACATACTGAAGGAGTGTTGGATCACCCATCTGATGGAGAAGCACGGAAGCACTTTGATCGAGAGTATCCAGATTTTGCTTCTGATCCGCGTAATGTCAGATTGGGTCTCTGCTCCGACGGTTTTACCCCATTCGGACTTTCGGGATCCCAGTATTCGTGTTGGCCTGTGATCGTCACCCTCGTACAATCTACCGCCTTGGATGTGTATGAAGACTCCGTATATGTTTCTCACCGTTATTATTCCAGGTCCGAACAATCCGAAAAGGAACATCGATGTGTATTTACAGCCATTGATTGATGAGTTAAATCATCTGTGGGAAGTAGGTTCCAACACGTACGATGTATCTAGAAAACAAAATTTCCAGATGCGGGCAGCACTTATGTGGACCATAAACGACTTTTCGGCCTATGAAATGTTATCTGGATGGAGCACGCATGGTTGTCTTTCATGTCCGTATTGCATGGACAGCACTAAGGCTTTCTGTTTGAAACACGGAGGCAAACCGTGCTTCTTCGATTGTCATCGACAATTCCTGCCGAAGGATCATCCGTACCGGAGGAACATGAATGCTTTTCGTGCTGGCGTTGTAGAGAAGGCTAATCCCCCGCCAAGGTGGCCCAGATACACGATATGGAAAGAGGTAAAAGATTTACCAAGAGCTATTGAGCAGCCTGCTACGGGCTACAAGTGTGACGGATTTGGTCGCACTCATAACTGGACGAAGAGAAGTATATTCTGGGATCTTCCATATTGGAGCACCAATCTGATTAGACATAACCTTGATGTCATGCATATCGAGAAGAATGTGTTTGACAACATAATTAATACTGTAATGGACGTAAAGGAGAAGACGAAAGACAATCCAAAGGCTAGATTGGACTTGGAAGAAATATGTAGACGTCCTGCATTGCATTTGATAGAGGACGGGAATGGGAAGTTGAAGCAGCCTAAGGCAATTTTCTCACTGGAGAAGGAGGATAAAGTGAGGCTTTGTAGGTGGATTCAAGGTCTGAAATTTCCAGATGGGTATGTTTCGAACTTGAGAAGATGCGTCGACCTCAAAGAGAACAAACTGACAGGTATGAAGAGCCATGATTGTCACGTATTCATGGAGCGGTTAATTTCGATTGCATTTCGGGAATTCTTACCGCAGGCAGTTTGGGATCCATTGACAGAGCTTAGCATATTCTTCAGGGACCTTTGTTCTAAGAAATTGCTCGTTGATCGTCTAGAAAAGCAAGAGAAGGACATTGCGGTAACACTGTGCAAGCTAGAGAAAGTGTTCCCTCCTGGATTCTTCAACTCTATGGAGCATTTTTCGATTCATCTTTCCTATGAGGCACGTGTTGGTGGACCCGTCGAATATCGATGGATGTACCCGTTCCAGCGATATTTGAATCACCTAAAAAGAAAGGTAAAAAATAAGGCTCGGGTCGAGGGTTCTATTTGTGAAGCCTATATTCTCAAGGAGATTACAAATTTTTGCTCCTCATATTCCAAACCTCATGTTGCTACGAATAGAACGAGGGCTCCGAGAAACGACGACGGATATCAAGAATTTAATGATGGAATACTGAAAGTATTCAATGCGTCCGAAAAGCCTTCGGGGAAAATGAAGAAGAGATATTTGAATGACGAAGAGCTAAGGGCTGCTCAGTTGTATGTATTACTCAACTGCGACGAGGATGAAGTGGAGAAGCTAGAGGGATAAGTAACTCAGGACGATGAGTTTACGTCATCTCAATGTAATAGTATAAGCTAATATTATTGTACTAATCGACGGTTGCTTCGTTATTTTCCAGCACATATAATAATGAGTTGAGACTGGTTAGACCCTACCTAACAGACGAAGCATTAGAACAAGAAATGAGACGTTATTTTCCTTCTTGGTTGAGCGAATATGTAAGTAGCTCGGTAATTACTGGCCTCTTCTAATACAACTGCGCAATAAATAACTTATTATCTCTTCTTTGATATTCAGGTCGATCGTCTAATTTCACCCGAGATTGAATTAATTGAACTCTTGCCAAGGGACCAATTACTTTTGTTAAAATATGGCCAAGTTACTGTGTCAATGGCTTTCGGTTCAAGTCGACAAATGCTCCGATCAGAGACAGCTTCCTGGATCTTGATTCCACGAAAAACAGTTGCTTGTGTATCAAGTCTTCGAACTACAAAGATGTCGATCCAGGAAATGATTTCTTTGACATCTTGCGAGAGATTATGGAGTTGTCATATAATAATGACATAGAACCTGCAAAGATCGTGTTGTTCAAGTGTGAATGGTTCGATCCGATTGAAAATCAAGGTTGGAAAATTGACAAGCATGGTCTTGTGGATATAAACTACAAGCGTAGATATCAAGGCTATGAACCGTTTGTCCTAGCAACTCAGGCTCAGCTCGTGTACTTCACAGCTTATCCAAGACGAGGAGCAACGAAGTCTGACTGGTGGGCAGTATGCAAGACTAAAGCTAGAGATACTTTTGATGTTGACGAAAAAGCTTACCAGGAGGATGAGCTACCTCTTGTAACCAATATTGTCAATGTGGACTCCACAAAAGTTACGCATTACACGACACATAATGTAGAAGATATAGAATTATCCGAAGAGGAAGACGAAGCCGACGAAGGCGAAGATGAAAGTGAAGATGAGGAGGAAGAGGAAGAGGAAGATGAGGTCGAGGAAGACGAACAAAATGATTATTCTGAAGATGATAGAGAGAGATATACTTATCTGAACTTAGATATTTCTTCTAGAATATATTATCTAGACTTAGATGTTTATTGTAGAATGTATCATCATATGTTGTCTTGGTTATTATCTTGTCCTTGTTGTACTTTTATATTTCTAGTCTCTATTATTTGTTGTACTTTCATATTTCTAGTCTCTATTATTTATTGTATTATCATATGCTATTATCAGGTATGGCAGGTCATCGTGGATCATTCCGAAAAGGGGGACGACGAGGTCATGATCCTCCGGTACTTCCTACAGGTACTGCTAGAGGACGGGGTTTTCCTTCGGTACCTCCTATTGGTACCGGCTCTGGATCTTCGTCGTCGATTACTCCTCCATATCGGATAGTAGCTGGGCTTGCTGGGACGATGTCACGTGGCATATCTCCTGGGACGAGTAGTTCCAGGCCTAATGAGAGTGCTCGCCCGTCTAGCGTTCATGCTGCTGATACGATGATGGAGATAGATGAGCAGATGGCGGAGGCTGCGCCGACGGCCGACGCGACTGCGCCGACGGCCGACGCGACTGCACCGACGGCTGACCAGCATCATGCAGATGATGCGTGCGCACCTCCGGAGGAGAGGAGGACGAAGATCTGGGCCGACGGTACAAAGTAGGTATTTTGTTTTATAATTTTTTTCTTTCTGTTTTTATCATAAATTAACTTTTTTCATGAATATAATATGTTTGTATAAATATCGTCCTCCAGAGGTACAGAGACGCCTAGGCCACATGCTGAGGCATAATTATGGTGGTCCCTGGATTAACTACTCTGATGCTCCAGACGAAAGGAAGAACTACTGGTTTACGTGCTTCAAGGTTAAAATAGATTTGCTTTTAATATGAATCATATAATTAGTTCATATTATATATAACTGATAAATATTTGGTTTGCGCTCTTCTAGGATATGTTTTTCTATCCATCGCACCGGGACGAGCTTATCGAGGGGATGTTTCCTGCCGTCGCTGCCAAGCAGATCTGTGATGCTATTAATGATCAGAAGGATCGTGATCGTGCCAGAAAGCCGATCCAAGGTTGGATCACCCCTGATCAGTGGAATGCGATGAAGGCTCGATTCGATGAGCCAAGGTACAAGGAGAAGTCGGAGAAGGCCAAGGCGGCTAGGCAACATGCCTCGAAGTGGTGTGGTGGGTCGATTCCGATGACGGAACATTTCTGTCGTCTGGTATGTCTTTCTCTTTTAGAAATATTATTTTAATATAAAACCGATAAATTATTACTAAGATAATATATTTAATTACAGGTAAGCAAGGTCGGTAACGCCGACATAGTGACCGTCTTCCTGGCCACCCATCGGAAGGGCGAAGGCCTTATTGACGAGGGCCGAGCAGACCTATGTAAGTATTACAATACGTTATCTTAATTTAATACTTCATGTCAATTTTAATATAACTTAGTAAATATGATGCAAATAAATATTCATGTAGTTAGTAATAATAAGTACATTAATTAGAAATTAGAAATTATAGAATACTATCCATACTTTCTAGACCGAGTATCAGAGGCTGCGGGAACGGGTGGCTGCTAGTGCACCTAATGCAGGAGAGGCCGGTACTTCCTCGCAGCCCACTCAAGCTCCGTCGGCGGACGAACTGTGGATGACCGCCGCTGGTGGACTCCATAGGGGTACGTACTATGGTACAGGATCCTATGGCGCCCTAGTTGCGACCCAGTCCTCTAGGGCATCTCCTGATAGTGTGCATGGTCCACAGCCGTCCCAGGAGTTTGCCCGAGTCCACCAGATGATGGAGTCTCTCCGTGACGACCTGCTACGACGGCTCGAGGAGCAGCCTTAGCACCCTACGGACGATCCTGTACTGCTAGCACGATTGGATGCGCTCGACCGCGAAATTATGGAGCTCATGGAGACGACTGAGAGGACAGAGCGCAGCGTTGGAAGGTTAGAGCGCACGGTGACGGAGCTGCAGACAGCACAGGTGACCATGACCGATAGGCTGAGATTGATGACGGATTCGATGGTCCAGAGTAGTGATAGACTGTTATCTACCATGGATTCATACCACCAGCGACTTACAGCGTTGGAGCGTGCTGGTCCTCCGGGTGCGCCTTCATCATCGTCGACTTCGCCGTCTCCACCGCCTTCTTCATCGACACCGACTCCACCGACGTCACTGCCTACTCCATCGGTATCGATTTCACTTGAGGAGTATGAGTTGTTCTTATCCCTTCATCGCGACGGTGCCCCTCCTGCACCAGATCCCTAGTAGTCCTAGTTAGGACTGTTTGTTTGTGTTTGTTTGATCCTTTGTTTGTGACTTGGATATTTGTTGGTTATGTAGACTTGGATGTTTGGATCCTATTTGTTGGATCCTATTCTATTTGTTGGTTGTGTGTAGACTTTAGTTATTTGGTTGTAGACTTTGTTATTTGGTGTAGACTTGGTTATTTGGATATTTGTTGGATCCTATTCTATTTGTTGGATCCCATTCTATTTGTTGCCTGCTACATTGTGTTATACTGTTGTTTATGTTATTATTCGTTTCAATTGGATGTTAATGTGCTTCTGTGGTTTACGTTTACCGGTGTTGAGTGTTCCACCGAAGGGGTCGGCGAACCCAGGGAGAAATGGATATCTGTTATACTGTGTCTTTATGGTTATCTTTTTAAACTGCAGGGAGAAAAGGACATTCTGTATTTTATTTTTTTTATTTTTTTTGCAGATTTATCGACGTTTACCGACGTTTACCGACGTACGTTTGCGTCGATAAACGTCGGTAAATCTGCAAAATTTTCCAGGGTACCAACGTTTATCGACGTCCATATACGTCGGAGACCGTCGGTAAACGTCGGTGAACGTCGGTAATAATCTCAGGAATTACCGACATTTAGTGACATTTTAAACGACGGTAAATGTCGGTAAGTTCCCAAGATTTTACCGACGTGTAGCGACTTTCAATACGTCACTAATCTACCGACGAAACGACGGTAGACGTCGGTAATATCCCAGGATATACCGACGTAAATATACGTCGGTAAAAGTCGGTATTTGTGACGTTCGGCGACGTTTTAAAGATCAGCGACTTACGTTTCCGCGACAAGTCCAAAACGTCGGTAATTGCGTCGATAAATATTTTTAGCGACGTAATTTGTCGTTTTAGCGACGTCTTTAGGCGTCGCTAAAACGACTTATTCTGGTAGTTGACACTCTAGCAGGAGGACTGGCTCTTCTAGCCTAACCAAATCGGGGCACGATAGCCCCGACCTGCGGCTCTTCCAGCATAACAAAAATTGGGGCACGACCGCCCCGATCTTTGGATGCAACAGGCACCTTCAGCCTGTGTCGGGACACGATGATCCCGATATTTGGATGCAATAGGCACTTTCACAGGGCCGATGGTGAAAAAACCAAATCGGCACATCTTAGTCTTCGGAAGGAGTTCATCGTCAACTCGCTAAGGCAGGGGACCGATCGAGTTCGTCTCCATGAAGGAAAGTTAAGTGAAATGACAAACAAAACTCTTCACAAAGCTATTTATAGGCCGGGGCAACTGTCGCCCATGCGCCAAGTGGCAGTGTACTCATATCTTGTGCAATAAATTTGCATTAATGCCAATGAATCTGCCTCTTCATATTCAGCCAAGTCAAAACAGCTATTAACACCTCGAAGAACTCAACCGACGGGCCAATAAGGATGCGCCATGCGGCAGATGCGCCGTCAGCACCATGCGCTCCGTACCGATACGCCCAATAGGACACAGACCCATGCGCCTAGTGGAGCACAAACTGATGTGCCCACTTTAATTCGTCACCCATCAAGCATTTAATGCTATGTGACAGAGTCGACAGCACGCTTCCTGAAAACGGAACAGTTGACAGCTTTTTACAAAAAATAAAGACCCGCCAACGTCATCTTCATCATTACATTTGGCGGCTATAGCTGTCCTTGCCACGTGGTCGACCGATCACTAGCATGCGCCTCCACAGCCATGCGCCCAGAAATTTGCATGCGCCTCAAAAGCTATGCGTCCCCGACTTACTCCTGATCCCAAAAGACAGAAGCCAAGTCTCTGCATGCGCTTCCACAACCATGCGCCCAAAAGCTCTACATGCTCCTCAGAAGCCATGCGCCCAGACTTGTCTGTGACCTCTGAAAGTTATAGACCAAGTCGTCCCATGCGCTAGATCCTAGGCGCATCCTGACTGATCACCCTCTACCAAATTCGAGATCTTTGAGCCATGAACACGCGCTACATATCATTTGACTCAGTTCTGCCTACGAATGGGTGCTAACCACCCAAGATCTCAGCAACGGTCGAATCTTCGTAACTGCCACGTGTCAGCTCCACCACAGTCCAACAGTGCAGTTCAACAGATTTGACTTCAACTTAGGGTGCATCGTTCATGCGCCCCACAACATCAGCCATTTAGCGTTCCCATGTACAGGCGCATCCTACATATGTGCGCATGAGCAGACTCGTCTGCTGTCTATTAATAGAGGGATCATTCCTTCATCCGGGACACACAGAGACAGATAGATCATCATATCTACCTACATATACGAGAAGAGACACGTAACGTCTACTTCTCTCCCAAACGCTCTGGCATCCAGAGCAGCCCAGACCTTCAGAGAATTCAAGATCATCGTCAGATCGTCAACGAAGTCAACGCATTACCACTCGATCCACCGATACAGTTTCCAGATAAAAACAAAAATGTACTCCTAGGACTACGTCTAAGTCCTACATTGTATACTGTTCTGTTTGTAATTGAAATACCAAAGTTTTAATTAACAAAACCTTGTCGCATTTTTGATAGCAAACAGTGGCCATACACAAACTATGTCAAATACCTGCAATGATCAACTTGGCAACAAATACATATACTTGAACTATATGTATTAAAAAATGGCCAGAGCTAGAGAGCACTTGTGAAATACAAATATGGCCAGAGAGCACTTGTGAAGTACAAAAAAAATCAAAAATGGATTTGGTGTTTTCCTTAAACCAGCAAATCATCCACTCCGATCCCAATATTAGCTATTCATCATCATTACTATTCATGAGTCAATGGCTACTGCCATTAATCATCCTAACGAAATTCGGTATATATAAACAAGCCAGATGCTTATCTATGGAGCCGATCATTATATAGAAATAAAGATGCTAGATTTAACCAAGCGTAACAACACGAAGAAACAAGAAAAAAAAAACGTGAAACCCAACAATTCTCTCAAGAAACCACAAAACTGAGAGAAGCCCAAAGAACCTAGTTCACCTGTAGGTGGATTGAGACGGAAAGGAGTCTCCTTTATCAAATTTATATTGCCATCAAAACCACAACAAATAAACTAAAAGACGAACAGTCCATGGTTCTCCACTGTTATTAAGGATCTAAAGAATCAAAGGCAAAAAATCTTAAACCAATTTAATCAATTTATTGCATAAAAAAATCAATCAGAACCTTAAATTAAATTAGATCTAACGATCTAGGGTTCCTGAACAATAATAAAATTTAATCTTGAAACTTCAAACTCATGAATCAAACAAGGGAGGCTCTGATACCACTTGTTAGTAATTATTGTACCTGTTGATTCATGGGATGAAGACCAAAAATAAATTGCGGAAGCATACCTGAACCCATTGCTTGGCTTGATGGATCTTGAAGCGGTCGTCCTTTCTTTGGGGTTCGATCATCCAACCCGCTACGACCATTAATAACAAAGATGAAATCTTTGTTCCTCTCTTTGTTGATGGAGATACAGAAGAGAATAGAGAAATCCTCTCTTTGGTGGCTGTATGAGTTGGGGACCATAACCCTAATGAATACATATATTTATATATTTTGATATTTCTAATTTAGTCCCTCATCAAATTAGATTTATCTTCGGTATCTACACATTATTTCCATGACAATTATACCCTTAAGCCAATTTTCCAAATAGACCACTTTAATTTGGCTTAATTATTTAGATAGCCTAACACAATTAATTTTACATGTGTGGCCCCTATTATTGAATAATTCCAACGGCTATTAGTCAGAAATAGAGGGTTACTCACATATCTATTTGGCATTTCCCCATCCACAAGATTCAGAAATAATATCAGGCAAGTCAGATCTGATAACTGAGTATGTGAACGATAACCAGAACCATGTCATGTCAGAATCGTGTCACAATATGAAACATGACTATCAAAACATTAAAATACAATATTTAAAATATATTGAAAAATATCTTGTAAGAATGTACTTGTCTTAGGTCCACTGGTGGAAGTCGTTGCTAAATCACCTAGAAAATAATAGGACAGAAATCAGGGTTTAATCTAGTAAATTCTAGCATATTCCAGAAAATCTCTAAAATACTTAACTAAACAATATTTCTATTCCTATTTTAACAAATACTATTAACTAATAATTATTTTAACAAATAACTAAAAACTAAATAATCTAATTACCGAATTAATAAAATAACTAACTATTAATCATAGCTAGCACTAATTAATCTAACTGTTTAAGCTAACTAATAATTAACTAATTAATAACAAAAGTAACCCTCTTTAAAGAAAGCCAGCCCAGCCTAATGGGCCTGACCCAACCCAATAGATCATGTTCCTTTTTCTAATAAACAGATGGCACGGCCCCACAAACTGAGCCCAAACCCATTATTCCATTTCTTTTCTTTTTCCTTGGCCCATGAGCCTATACCCATGAACCTGGCCCAATAATCAGCCCTAAATCGTGCTGCAATCATCTCTCTCCGGAGAGAAAATTCTTCACACCAAAAATATGGAAGTGATGAAGAAGAAGAAGAAAATGAAGAAGAGAAGAGTGAAAGAGAGGAAGACTCACAGTGGGGGCTCCTCCGTTCGGCGCGGATATGGCAGAGGTGAAAGAGCTGGTCCACGACTTTGGAGATAATGTGGCGGTGGCGATGGTGGCTGGGCTTCGGAGACACGACAGAAAAGACGGCTGGGATCGGTCGTCGACGGTTCTTGGGAACGACGGTGAGTGGCCGAAGTGAACCGGATGGTGGCGCTGATGGCGGAAGAAGCGGTCGGGATCTGGAGGTGATGATGATGGCCGGAGACGAGCACTTAGCGCAGGGGTCGAGATCGACAGTGGCGACTACGGAAGAGGTCTCAGGTGGTGGGTGGATCTTGAGAAAGGATCCCCGAGCGGCGTGCTCCGGCGAGGAGGGTTCAGATTGTCTGGGTGCAGTCGAGGCGGTAGCACGGGGACGCACAAAGCCGGCTCAACATATCTGGCAATCCACGGTCATCAGATCTGATCGGCGATGAGCGGCAAGGTGGTGCTCCAGCGACCACGAGACTCGAAGAAGGAGGTCGGGGAACATGTCATGTCTAGACATGGCTCTCGACGAGGACACAGAGGAGGAGGCACTGATCAATAGGAAGGAGGCTGTATCGATGGTATCGAGAGGACACGGTAACACAACGAGAAATTAGGATTAGGGTTAGGGTTAGGGTTTACTATAGTGTGTCGGGGTGTCCTGCTGACACAGAGAAACATGATACAGGATTTGGCTCTTGTTGTATTAAACGTGTCCGTGTCCTCGGGGTCGGACCCGGGGATACGAGGGTTTTGTGGAATTTTGGATAAATATTGGAGACGTATCGTGTTGGACACGAAGATATATTTGTAATAACTAGATTCTAATAAAATATGGATGGACACGCCGATACGGCGGACACGGTCATTATGGACATGAAAAAATTTAGGATGCTAATCCCAAGGAATAATTAGGGTATTTATAGCAAGATTAGGAAGTTCCTAGAATGGTTAAGCACATGGGCTAGGAAGGAACATTCTAGATTCCAAACACTTATCCCCAATTAACTAAGGGATTCTAGAATATTCCCACTTAATCCTAGTGGCTAAACATTCCACTATGGACTCCTAGATAATTACTAATAAAACCATTCCCTTTCCTAATATTTATGACTATGCCACTCCCTATTCATAATCACCCAAAATGATAATTATCAATAATAATCACTAATAAAATAATAATTAGAAATAGGAATTTAGAAAAATAATAATCGGGATTGTGAGAAAATAATAAAAATTAGAATTTTGAAAATCAGGGGGTTACATATCTACCCACCTTAGAAAAGTTCCTCAAAATTTCAAATGGCACGACTAATAATCAAATACGAAATGGCATGATTTAAGAAAATTGATCAATCTAGTTTAGGCACGATAGAATTGAAATGATTTGGCATAATCAGAGGAATGTATAGCCGCGATCAAAATTGTTCAAGGCTTCGAGAGCTAGTCATGATCTAGGTACAAAAAAAAATATAGGTACGATTGAATACCTGACGAAGTCATATAGCACGATTAAAAGCGCAATCATAGATATAATCACCTAAACATATAAGGTCATTTAGGCATGATACATGCATGATTAAAATCTAGGTCTGGTTAAAATATAGGTAGGGTCAAGATCTATAGGTTTAAAAAATGAAGTAATGAGTACAAAATAGGAAGAAAGATGGAGGATATAATAAATCAGTATCTAGGCAATATCTAGGAATGATTTCTAGGAAAAAATATTTAGTTATGATCATGATTAAAATCTAAGCCATCTGGGCACGACCTAATATCTAACTAAGGTCATCTAAGCGAATAACGGTCAAAATTATTTAGACATGATATTTCATGAAAGTCACGATCTAGGTACGATTTACATAATCAAAAGATATAACCTAAGTAAAACCAGTGAATTAAAATCAAAGTCTAGTAACATGCTTTTATTGAGAAAGTCAAATGACGATTATAAGGATAAAAACTAATGACCGTATCCTATTGTGTCCCATCGTGTCCATTCCACTAAATTCAGTTTTACATTTACATTTTGTGTCTAACCTCGACAGGGACATTTTGTAACGCCCCAGTCCTAAAATACGTAGGACTAAGTACGCAGACATGCCAACTGTATACATACGAAGTACCAGAACCTTATATATATACATAAGCTGTAAAATACAGTAAACCACAACTAACTAATCTCATCCACAAAATAAGGGAATAAAAGATATCA
The DNA here is from genome assembly GCA_029216955.1 of Iris pallida. Classification (NCBI taxonomy): domain Eukaryota; kingdom Viridiplantae; phylum Streptophyta; class Magnoliopsida; order Asparagales; family Iridaceae; genus Iris; species Iris pallida. Next base: position 2,400,301 of record JANAVB010019797.1, on the reverse strand, counting down.
TGTAATGAATTATTTTGGTACAATATGTTGGGTGGAGACACATCCACTACCAACCAAAATAAAAAGAAAGAAGTACATGATATATAAAAGGACTAAGTGGAAGTAGCAAGGAGGAACCAAGTCACGTCATCTTCGAATAAATGGAAAAGACCACGATCCCGGCTAGGATACCTGCGGAAGACATGAACACACACCTGGAGAATAACCAGGTCCTCAGAGGGACGTAACAAGACACATAATATCATGCCATAAACTGAATAGTAAGAGCTCAATAGAAAATATACATGAGTAAAGGTTCCTAACCATTCTAGGTGAAATAATGCACTTTAGAAGACAACGTTCTATGCAGGAGCTTAGGTGTTCAGCATAGATGGAGATAGAGTGGCAGTAGGTAGCGCTCATAAGAGACACTATCGGCCATGGACAGAAAGTAGTGCTCATCCGAGTCACTATCGGCCCCGGAGCAGTAAGTAGCGCTCATACGAGACACTATCGGCCCAAATCTATGTGCGTACTGAACATGTAGCCCCTACGCTAATAAATGTCTCCTCCCTCCCCATGATACTATACATGTGTCGACTCCATGACACTGTTTGTTCCTTAATAACTGCCAAGTCTTCTACACAATCTATTGGCAGTTATATCCTAACGCACGGCCTATACGCACCGATGTACGGTCGATACGTAAGACCGAAGCTATATACGACTCACAACTCACACACAACCCGTGGCACATCGTGACAGTTTATGAGATGCTCTAAACATATGGTAGTCCCTTAACTCTAAGCCAATTGCATAAAATATAGTAATTTGCATCTATATATAGTTTTGAAAGAACAACCTGGTAAGAAATAAAACATGCATGATATTGAGCAAGAAGGTAAACAGTAAAAGCAAGGTGTCTTGCATGGTGGGTCGCCGGTGTGGTGCGATAATCTGACAAGTCCAGTCTTGTCCAATAGCCATGGTCATTGCGTAGCGGTCCGAAGTCACAAAATATAGGACGAACGATCAGTTACGATCAATGGTAATAATTGAGAGGAATTTGTGGAACCAGACACATCTACAAATTTTTAGAAAATAATTTTTATAAAAAATATTTACATAGCTACTTGAAAATACTTTACATATACAAATTTGGAAAATATATTTTTATTAGGAAATTATATGTCTTGAAGAATAAAAATACGCTAGGGTCGTAAAAACTGATTTTTCATTAGTCATAATAATTGTAAGCAGTTATAAGTAAAATCATTTTAGATTGGTAACTATATATTTGCAAAAATATTTTATATAATACTTGAAAGAATATATATATATATATATATATATATATATATATATATATATATATATATATATATATATATGATAGTTTGGAAACTGCCTTTCTGTTGGATATAAATATTTTTAGGCTAAATACTTTGAAAATATGGAGAAATCGTTTTTATGGCTAAAATATAACTTGCTTATAACAAAATATAAATTTTGTTATAATAACCCCAATGGTAAATATGTTAATAACTAATAGCTACCTACTAATCGTAAACATTGTAATTAATACTGATAACGATATTATTAATAGTAAAAATCATACTGACAAAGGACAATTTTGATAATAGCTATAAGTTTAATACCAAAATATTACTCTACACTAATTGTGATAATAATAATAATAATAATAATAATAATAATAATAATAATAATAATAATAATAATAATAATAATAATAATAATAATAATAATATAATAATAATAATATAATAATAATAATAAGAGTAATAAAAACATTACAACTAAAAATCTATTCCCGTTCCCAATTTATTACACAATGTGTGAGAGAGAGAGAGAGATGAGACCTGAGGAGAAGGGAGCAAGGGGGAAAGGAGAGGCGGCGGCGATTGGGGTCGGGCGCCGGCGATGGCACTGCGCCGGAGATGCTCAGACGGCTGGCCGCGTCGGGCGGCGCGGCGGAGGGTCCCGGCTGACCGGATCCTCGGGAGGGAGCGCGGCTGAAGAGTAGGCGATGCGGCAGAGGTCCACCGGCGGATGTCGCCTGGCACGGAGGTGGAAGGTCACTGGCCGACGGTGCAACAAGGATCCGCGCATGGTGCTGATGACCCGTCGTGCGGCGAGGGTGGCCGACAACGCGGCGGATGGCGACGACGAGAACGGGGAATTGGTGGTGCGGCGGCTCTGGGCGCGCGGAGGAAGATGGAGCGCGGGAGGCGGTCGCCGGATCATGGCCGGGGTCAGGTGAGTTTAGGGTTAGGGTTTGGTCTTCTTCTTTTGGGTTTTCTGGTGTTGGTGGTGGTGGTTTGGTGAAGGGGGTCCGACGGGTTGGTGTCGGAGGTGGTGAAGGTGGTCGCTGGTGGTGACAGTGGTGGATCCGGTGATGGGGTTCGTGGTGGTCGCCGCGGACGAGGTCGGATGTTTGCGCGGCGACGGAGACTGTTGGTGATTCGGAACAAGTGGGTGTGGCTGCTGGTGTGGAGGAGTCGGGGTGGTTGACAGGGACGGAAGGAAACAGAGGTGATGGTGGTTGCCGAGGCAGTGGTGCTGTCGGCTTTGGTCGATGGGGTGGCGAAAGGAATAACGACGATGGCGATGGTGGCGGTATTGCTGTGCTGGGTCGGGACAGAGAGGTGGAGGCCGGAGTGCCGGTGGTGGTGGTTGGACGATTGTGAAGTCCGTGTCGGATGGTCCGACACGGAAATTGATGTATTTGTAAATGATGGAATAAGATACTGGACGGTCACAGACACGATGCATAATATGGTTGTGGTAGAGAATTATGGAGGAGTACCTCTCCTTTTATAGGAGGTGGGAATTCCCATTAGGATAAGGATTAGAAGGATTCAAATTTCTCCATAGATAATATCATATTAATTTAAATTCGATCTAAACTTTATATCGTTCCAGTCCAAATTTAAATCATAAATAAACTCTCCATTAAATTTAAACTCCATTTAGAATAAAAGCCTTTCCAATATAATTTATCATAACTAATTAAATTTAAACCAAAATGATATTTTAAAATAGTTTTTCGGATAATAAAATATCAATATTAAATAAATTTCGAAAATAAAATAAATTTATATGTCTAGTATAAAATGAACATTTGCATAAAACCTCGTTTTTAAATTACTATTTATATAAACTTCCATGATGTAAAATAAATTTTTAAAAATTTCAAATGCGATACATTTTACAACTTTAAGTAATCGAAAATATTTATTATTTATTATTTGAAAAACTAAGATTTTTAAAATAAAATGTTTTTACAAGAATATGTACCTCGCACATATTTGTACTCGACGAGACATACGAAAATGCGAACTCGTACGCGACGTCCTATACGACAATTTCGTACGCGACGTATAATACGACTATGCGACGTACAAATACCAAGTAAAAATTTTAAATACTCAATTTATATAAAAAAATTAAAGTAGAATTTTAGGGGGTTTACATCCTACCCAACTTACAAGAATTTTGTCCTCGAAATTTAGGAATAGGTAGGGTACAAGAGTTTATCGATAAGAAAGTACGAACAATTCTTTTGGCGAGGCAAGGAAGCGGTGTTAACACAAGCATGCAATTAGAAAGTCATCATGGATATGGAATGGAATGAGGGTTGCCAGTTAACCCAATGAAACACGATAGAATTAAGGTTTAAAATTAGTCATGATAAGTCATGAAATAACTAGATGAGGAATTGACCAGATTAAGGGCAAGCAATTGAGAAAATATAGCCGTTTAGTTTTAGAGTTGAATCATTCCAAGTTCCAATAGGGTCGCGAAAATGAATCTAGGGTCGAGGAAAGAGGGCGAGTAACTCAAGACGAAGATAAGATACATTGGTAGGTCAGTGGCTAACAATCTCTGTGTAGATACAAACTTCATGGTCATAGGAGAATAGCTTGGCATAACTATCAAGTACCAGCTTCATCCATAGTAGGTAAAAGGCGAAAGCCAACAAGAGTTCAAGGAATATGTTTTGAATACCAATATGTGGTTCAACGACGATGGAAAAATTTCAAGTAAAATTGTCAAGGTAGTCGCGGATGAGACTCTAGGGTCAAGTTTGACTATGTCTCCATACGCGTAGAATAATATATGAAAGGCGAACCAAAGTGCAATAGGTTGATCAGACCATCATGCACCGGTTCTGATTAGACAGTATGTTAGTGGGAGTGACCCAATAAAATATGTCATGATCAAGTTTGATAAGAAAATAAGCTTGCAAAATTTATGCTAAATTAGCATTAAAAAAATAGTCAAAGTATAAGTAAGGTACCATGATAAAAGAAATTAAATAGTCCAAGATTCTTTAAAAATCAAGTCTTGCCCAAAGTTTGGGCCTATACAGTCGGCTTGGTTGACTAGATAAGTTAGGGTCCACTGAATTCTATGGTCCAAGTGAACCTATGTCACGACCCGTACCCTAGGATAAGGGCACAAGAAGTGGGTACGTCCAGCCTACGCCGCAGTGTCGGCGGTAGAACGCTGTCCTAGGTCAATCACCTAACAATATAAAGGTACCTGTACAGTATATACTCTCCGAATGGAGGTGATATAACAGAGTACAATCTCAATCACATCTAGGGTAGAAGAATGAAAGATAGATAGATAGACAGTAACTCAAAGAGAACAGTACAATAGATGAAATAGGTTTAAGTGTCTATGATAACATAACATCCAGAATGTCAACCCAATATACAAATAAGTCTAAGGGTCTATACATCTCAACATCTCAAAATACAACTCAGAATGTGAGACAAAAATGATAATATGAAAAAGACTGACTAGCTAAACTAGCCTAGACTACTAGGGCAACATCCTCAGCTGCAGGTGGATCCTGCTGAGGGTCCACAACATAAGTGTCATCTAGTCCTGCTCCATAATAGGTAGACACCAGGGCCTCTTCCTCATCCTCTGTAATATTTTTAACAGGTCCAGTCAGGACAGGAACGAGCACAATACATCTCACACAGTGCATATCAGGTTAGGAAATACGATACAAGCAATAGAGTAAAATACAGGAAGTGCTGAAAGAAAATATACGCTGTAAAAGAGATAGCTGTAAAGGAAATATCTATGTATATAGAGAACTGTAAGTGGCTAGTGATGTAGAGTACAAGATAGGCATGTGAATAGCTAGAATTTATACATGATTACACTACTTAGTTTATACATGATTACACTACTTTAGAATTATTCACATGTCTACTTCTACTCCCCCGTTTTCCCAATCAATACGCAAGGATCTAGACAAGTTACGTTATTATACATGATTACTTCACATGAGGCTCATAAATGAGTATACGTGAAGTTATACATGAGGGCTCAGTGAACATGAGAGTACATGATCACATGAGTACACATGCATGATGGAAGAATAGGAGTACATGATGAAAGTGAAACACACGTAACATGAAGTACCCGATGCTCCCGAGGGGGATAACATCTCATGTAAAGATCCATATAGTACCAATCCGTGTTACCAACGTGACAACATCAAGTAAAGTAATCTAGAGCGAGAAAGTAAAGCCTGAACAAGTATGAAACGGTCAGAGAATGTACTCGCTTGATAACTGAATATCCGAGGAGGAATATATTGCCTGAGGAGAGGTGTATGGCTCCTAATCAGAGCAATACAAGTCACAATGTATTCACAATGGTAAAAATAGAGTGTAAAATGCATACTACATAATTCTAGGTCAATCTGGTCAAAAGTCAACTCTTGGTCAACTCTAATAGTCAAACTAGGTCACAGGAAGTCATACTAGGTCATAGGAAATCAAACTAAGTCAAATAAAGTCAAACAAGGTCAAACAAGGTCAAACTAGTCTAATCTAGGTTAAAGTCAACTCTTGGTCAATATTCTAGTCAAACTAGTCAAGTTATCTAGGGTTTAGTCAATCAATGGTCAGACTAGTCAAATACTAGTCAATATGGTCAAGCTAGGTCAATCTAGACTATCTAAGGTACTACACCACAAGGTTAAGGTATAACCAATACCTATACAAGTATACCACATATAAATACATATATATATATAATACTAACCTTAATCCTATATTCAAACTAATCCTATATTCCAATCTCAAGTCATGACTCAACTCTAAGTATCTAACTTAACCCCATACATATCTTAATCTACATAGGTCTTTCCACAAAACCCAAGTCACAATAATATACTTATATATAGGTCAAACCTAAACCAACTAGTTAATAGCCTAGGGTTTAGTCAAATCTTAGTCAACAAGTCCTTCTATGTTCATCCAAGCCATCTCTAGGTCAATTAGGTTATGGTTGACCTATAGTTGACTTTGGTCAACAATGGTCAATTATCTAGTCAACTAGGGTCATTAGGTCAATTAGGGTTAGCCCCTAATGGCCATAGGCTAGTAACTTAGACCATAGGTTAATAACTTATAGGTATCTATCTCAATACAATATATATATATATATATATATATATATATATATATATATATATATATATATATATATATATATATATATATATATATATACACACAAAATATATATATATATATATATATATATATATATATATATATATATATATATATATATATATATATATATATATATATATATATATATATATATATATTTTGTGTATATATATATATATATATATATATATATAAGGTTATATATATATGTGTGTATATATATATATATACACACATATATATATAACCTTAGATATATATATATATATATATATATATATATATATATATATATATATATACACACACAACTACATAGGCCTATAGCCTATGTAATACTCATATACCCTATAGGTATCTATATATAGACACAAAATATAATCTAATACAAATATATATATCATATATATCATATATATATATATATATATATATATATATATATATATATATATATATATATATATATATATATATATATATATATATATATATATATATATATATATATATACAAACTTATATATAATACATATATATAGAGAGAGAAGTGAGAGAGAGTGAAAGAGAGATCAATAGAGAGAGCATGAGAGAGAGGGGTGTGGGTGTGTGGGTCACTGTGACAGGGGGGTATGTTCTGTTCTCAGATTTCTGAGAACAGAAATCAACCCACACACACACAAAATACATACATATGTATATTTATACACACACACCTATACATAACTATATATACATATATATACACCCACATACACATACACAATACCCACACTCTCATATACATATATACATATATATACAGTATATATACACACAAATATACATATATATATATATATATATATACATACATAAAACTCAGTTTGAAATTCATTTTAAAAACTGGAAAAAAAACACAGTAAACTGTTCATTACTGAACAGGGGGGTAAAACCAAATTCGACACCCAACCTAACTAATACCCACAAACAGTGGTTGGTAAATGTGCCCCCATATGTACACGTGTCGTAGGTGTCCGTAGGAGTGCACCACGACACGACACGGCGTGTCCAAGTGTCTAAAAACCCAATCGGTAAGCTGTGCTCTGTGTAGTATCGTGCAGAGGTGCACACGAGTGTAGGACACGACACAAGTGTCCATAGGTCTCGTGCACTCGTGTGTAGGTTCGCCTAGGGTAGGTGCACGTGTTAGGCAGCCTGCACGGTGTCCAAGTGTCGTACAGTATCGTGTCCAAGCCCGTATCAGAGCCCAAATATCTCGTGTGCACTGTCAGTGTAAAATCAATGCACACACGAATTCGTGTCCGACACAACACTAGAAGCCACGAAACTTGGGGGGATGTTCGCAGACATTGCCCCCTCGTGTCCACCAAGTATCACCCCTTCACGTGTCGTGTCGTGTCCTACGTTAGCCCCGAGCAACAGGGGACTGAACGCGTACAAGGTGAGGTCTCGTGCAGCGATGCAAGTGTCTCGTGGACACGACACACGCCACGTAGGGCCACGTGGTCTTGTACACGTGTAGCCCACATGTAGGGCTACACACTCGTGCAAACACGAGGTGTCCAAGTGGTGTCTAGACACGACACGAAGGCCGTGTCCAAGTGAAAAACTGGGTCTGTGCTGTGCAGTCTGTGACCCGTACGAGTACGATTTCTCACTCGACACGACACGGCTTGACACAAAACTTTGGGGATGTCTTGTCAGATATTGCCCCTAGGTTTGTGTCAAGTTTCACGTGTCCAGGTGAGGGAGAAAAGGGGGTCGGGTATCAGGACAATATGTGTGGGTGTGCACAGCGGGTTCGTGTCCAATTTGGACACGAATACGACACTGTTTTGTGCTCAGTCAACTAGGGTTGTGACCTACAAGTCTAGGGCTACCCAAATATGTATTTTGTTTTGCAAATCAACAACTTTTATTCCTAAGTGGCATTTCACCAAACACAGTTTTTTAAACATGGATACGTGTCCGATACGGACACGAAATCGAACCTACATCCTACCAAACTTGGCCTACAGTTCCATGGTACCTAGATGCATGCAATTATGAAGAGAAAACACAATATTAACTATGTTTATGGGTATTTACCTATTGATGCAATTTCCAAAGGAAACTCAATAAGAGGGGGGGGGGGGGGGGTATTTGTCCTATCCACTTGTTGGTGTCCAAGTCATTATGTCCATCTTACTAGCCTTCCTTAGCACCCTCTAGGTTGTAGGAACCCAATGAAAAAGACTAGGAGTGATTTGGTTCAAATTTGAGGAAGTTATCAAGGTTTGATGAAAAAGGAATTTTTGTAGGTTTTAATTCATGTAAAAATGATCATGAATAAAATGTGATGAGGTTATATAGGAAGGGGTAGTGGTGTGGCCTGCCATGGGGTAGGGGAGGGTGTCCTCTAGGTTGCTTCCAAGTGAAGGAAAGGACTTTCATGCCAAGGTATTGATCTTTTGAGGGTTTTGTGGAAAATATCTAATAAAGTAAATATCAAGATATTTTTCCTACTTTAACCAATGTAAATATCTATCCTCTAGCTTCTAGGTTAGTGGCTAACTTCTAGATTAGGGCTAAACTAGGTTAGGGACTAACATGAAACTAATCAATCAATTAAATAATAATAAATCACATAAATGCAATAATTCCAAATAAATCCTAGAAAAGTACCAAAATACCCTTTTAGGCTAAAATCACTAATTTGGTGTTCTAAGCCTATGGCTAGGCTCACATGATCATGGCAAACTTCTAGGTCAAGGAATATCTAGGATTTACACTAGGGTTATACTAGTAAAATCACAAAGTCATAAGTCATGACTTAGAAAATAGTTTTAAATAACTAAAGATCACCAAAAATCATATCATGACTAAAATACTATTAATAAATAATAAAAATAATAAATTTTCAAAAATACCCCAATTTCAGAAAACTGGGTGTTACAAGTCTACCTACCTTAAAATAATTTCGTCCTCGAAATTTAGATGGTCGTACTCCTCCTAGGTCAAACCTCCAACAATTAGGGACAAAGCTACTACCTAGCAACATACAAGGTCAACAAGTAAAATATGGGTAGTAGACCTATTCTGGGTCATGTCCAAAAATTGGTTGGCAGTTTTAGGTCATAAGGTATCCTTAATTCAAATCGAAATCAAAAGTAACTCCATGGGGTAAATCAGGATGGAGCCTCGGGTCAGGAAAATCGTACTAAACAAATGAAGCACACGATGGTATGCCTGAGTGGGATACTAAGGTCATGGGTGTAGAGTGTCATGTCTAGGTCATGTATGTGAAATTAGTTTTAAGAAAACAACTAATCTTGTGCTCCAAATTTAAAAGTTACGGTAATGTGCCTACGATGATCATAATTTAGAGTGGAAAAGGTCTATGTTACCTAAATTGAACTAGAAATTATGATGCAATAGTGGTACCAGGGGGATAGGTTAAATGGGACAGTCTGTGGTCTCATCTAGGTGCACTAGTCATTCTAGATCAAGACTGTCCTATGGTATCAAAACGTACAAGCAATCTAGGGTGTCCTAATTGGGAAGGTAATGGAACAACAATCATCAAGGCTATAGGACCGTCTACCATCCTATATGAAAATTTGTCATTTAACAAGTAAGTGAGAAATCATTAAAAGTTACTATTCCATAAAGTGGTAAAAGAAAATTAAAAATTTAGGCACAAACAATCACAAATAGATTTTAGTCTTGACATGATCTAAGTTGATCAATTTCAGGATAAATCGAGATTTGGGCAAGATGGAAAATCAATGAAATCAAGTATGAGCACGAACATCCAATGATGAAGATCCAGATCATGATTAAATTTAATTCAACTGGATACGAATACGAGGTTCATAGGCGATAAAATAATTCCAAGGAGAATTGTCAAGGCTGTTGCGGATAAGATTCTAGGGCAAGTTTAACTATGTCTCCATCCACGTAGATTAATATATAAAAAAGCGAACCAAAATGCAATAGGTTGATCAGACCATCATGTGCCGGTTCTGATTAGATAATATGTTAGTGGGTGTACACCCAATAAAATATATCATGATCAAGCTTGAAAAGGATAAGCTTGTAAAACTAAGGATAAATTTATAGCATAAGATATAAGTAAGGGTGGAAATGATGAAAGAAAATACATAGTCCAAGATCCTTAACCAATCGGGTCAAGCATTCAAGATAAGGTACAAGGTTAAGTATTTAAGGATTCAAGCAGAACACCATCACATGCCAGGTCGAAAGAATTGAGCCAAGGTGGATCTCTAATTGAAATAAGAATTAGTTTAGTATCATGGTAGAGGTTATAGTTTAGCCATTTGACCAGAAAATTATATCAAGGAAATAGAGTACAAGGAGACGGGTTTTAGTAGGACATGGAATACCTATATGAAGGTAGGCTAGTCTAGGTCTTACATGTGAAGTTTGTTGGGAGGTAACAGCTAGTATTATACTCCGAATATCCAAGTCACGGTAATGTACGTCCAATGATCTAGAATAGAAAGTGGGAGTTCAAGACGTGACAATTGATGCAAAAATAAAAAAGATCAAGTTATCGCATGGAATAAAATTAATTAGGAATCCAGTAAATAATTTAGGAACACAACCCAAGGGATAGATAGGCTACTAGATGAATATAGTTAGGGTTCGATCAAATCAAAGGTCAAGGTTAGAAGGTCTCAATAAAGTCTTTATTTGAGGAAATGTCAAGTAAGTAAGGTTTGGGATATAGTCACATAGTTTGGTAGAAAGGATTGAGCAAGATACAAAAATAGAGGGGACAGTTCATTTTAAGGGAAAGCAATTAGCAAGAGAATTAGATGGCAAGAAACAGATGAGAATTTTCACATAAATGTGATTGAGTACCTTAAAATAAAGATATTAATCTAACACAAAGAAATTAAAATCAACAACTACAAAAATTTTAAAATCATCAACTAACACCAGGATTCAAGGTTCTACAGTGAATCCTCCAAAATCAAATTCAATCAAGGAAAAATGAGTTTAAATCGTAATTCAGAATGAGATTCTCAAGGGTTATCCCAAAAATCTCTCAAGGTATCCTAACAGTGATTTAGTATCCTCTCTCACTAAGCCTGTTCCTCAAATCCTATCACAGGCTGTAGTGATACTCTAGTTCGAATACCACTACATAAACTCGACCTGCATGGGCTACCACTAAAAACGTGTCACGACCCGTACCCTAGGGTAAGGGCACGAGAAGTGGGTACGTCCAGCCTACGCCGCAGTGTCGGCGGTAGAACGCTGTCCTAGGTCAATCACCTAACAATATAAAGGTACCTGTACAGTATATACTCTCCGAATGGAGGTGACATAACAGAATACAATCTCAATCACATCTAGGGTAGAAGAATGAAAGATAGATAGATAGACAGTAACTCAAAAAGAACAGTACAATAGATGAAATAGGTCTAAGTGTCTATGATAACATAACATCCAGAATGTCAACCCAATATACAAATAAGTCTAAGGGTCTATACATCTCAACATCTCAAAATACAACTCAGAATGTGAGACAAAAATGATAATATGAAAAAGACCGACTAGCTAAACTAGCCTAGACTACTGGGGCAACATCCTCAGCTGCAGGTGGATCCTGCTGAGGGTCCACAACATAAGTGTCATCTAGTCCTGCTCCATAATAGGTAGACACCAGGGCCTCTTCCCCATCCTCTGTAATATTTTTAACAGGTCCAGTCAGGACAGGAACGAGCACAATATATCTCACACAGTGCATATCAGGTTAGGAAATACGATACAAGCAATAGAGTAAAATACAGGAAGTGCTGAAAGGAAATATACGCTGTAAAAGAGATAGCTGTAAAGGAAATATCTATGTATATAGAGAACTGTAAGTGGCTAGTGATGTAGAGTACAAGATAGGCATGTGAATGGCTAGAATTTATACATGATTACACTACTGAGTTATACATGATTACACTACTTTAGAATTATTCACATGTCTACTTCTACTCCCCCGTTTCCCCAATCAATACACAAGGATCTAGACAAGTTACGTTATTATACATGATTACTTTACATGAGGCTCATAAATGAGTATACGTGAAGTTATACATGAGGGCTCAGTGAACATGAGAGTACATGATCACATGAGTACACATGCATGATGGAAGCATAGGAGTACATGATGAAAGTGAAACACACGTAACATGAAGTACCCGATGCTCCCGAGGGGGATAACATCTCATGTAAAGATCCATATAGTACCAATCCGTGTTACCAACGTGACAGCATCAAGTAAAGTAATCTAGAGCGAGAAAGTAAAGCCTGAACAAGTATGAAACGGTCAGAGAATGTACTCGCCTGATAACTGAATGTCCGAGGAGGAATATACTGCCTGAGGAGAGGTGTATAGCTCCTAATCAGAGCAATACAATTCACAATGTATTCACAATGGTAAAAATAGAGTATACAATGCATACTACATGATTCTAGGTCAATCTGGTCAAAAGTCAACTCTTGGTCAACTCTAATAGTCAAACTAGGTCACAGGAAGTCATACTAGGTCACAGGAAATCAAACTAAGTCAAATAAAGTCAAACAAGGTCAAACAAGGTTAAACTAGTCTAATCTAGGTTAAAGTCAACTCTTGGTCAATATTCTAGTCAAACTAGTCAAGTTATCTAGGGTTTAGTCAATCAATGGTCAGACTAGTCAAATACTAGTCAATATGGTCAACCTAGGTCAATCTAGACTATCTAAGGTACTACACCACAAGGTTAAGGTATAACCAATACCTATACAAGTATACCACATATAAATACATATATATATAATACCAACCTTAATCCTATATTCAAACTAATCCCATATTCCAATCTCAAGTCATGACTCAACTCTAAGTATCTAACTTAACCCCATACATATCTTAATCTACATAGGTCTTTCCACAAAACCCAAGTCACAATAATATACTTATATATAGGTCAAACCTAAACCAACTAGTTAATAGCCTAGGGTTTAGTCAAATCTTAGTCAACAAGTCCTTCTATGTTCATCCAAGCCATCTCTAGGTCAATTAGGTCATGGTTGACCTATAGTTGACTTTGGTCAACAATGGTCAATTATCTAGTCAACTAGGGTCATTAGGTCAATTAGGGTTAGCCCCTAATGGCCATAGGCTAGTAACTTAGACCATAGGCTAATAACTTATAGGTATCTATCTCTATACAATATATATATATATATATATATATATATATATATATATATATATATATATATATATATATATATATATATATATATATATATATATATATATGCCTATAGCCTATGTAATACTCATATACCCTATAGGTATCTATATATAGACACAAAATATAATCTAATACAAATATATATCATTTATATATATATATATATATATACAAACTTATATATAATACATATATATAGAGAGAGAAGTGAGAGAGAGTGAAAGAGAGATCAATAGAGAGAGCATGAGAGAGAGGGGTGTGGGTGTGTGGGTCACTGTGACAGGGGGGGTATGTTCTGTTCTCAGATTTCTGAGAACAGAAATCAACCCACACAGACACACAATACATACATATGTATATTTATACACACACACCTATACATAACTATATATATACACCCACATACACATACACAATACCCACACTCTCATATACATATATACATATATATACATTATATATACACACAAATATACATATATATATACATAAAAATTAGTTTGAAATTCGTTTTAAAAACTGGAAAAAAAAACACAGTAAACTGTTCATTACTGAACAGGGGGGGTAAAACCAAATTCGACACCCAACCTAACTAATACCCACAAACAGTGGTTGGTAATCGTGCCCCCATGTGTACACGTGTCGTAGGTGTCCCTAGGAGTGCACCACGACACGACACGACGTGTCCAAGTGTCTAAAAACCCAATCGGGTAAGCTGTGCTCTGTGCAGTATCGTGCAGAGGTGCACAGGAGTGTAGGACACGACACAAGTGTCCATAGGTCTCGTGCACTCGTGTGTAGGTTCGCCTAGGGTAGGTGTACGTGTTAGGCAGCCTACACGGTGTCCAAGTGTCATATAGTATCGTGTCCAAGCCCGTATCAGAGCCCAAATATTTCGTGTGCGCTGTCAGTGTAAAATCAATGCACACACGAATTCGTGTCCGACACAACACTATAAGCCACGAAACTTGGGGGGCATGTTCGCAGACATTGTCCCCTCGTGTCCACCAAGTATCACCCCTTCACGTGTCGTGTCGTGTCCTACGTTAGCCCCGAGCAGCAGGGGACTGAACGCGTACAAGGTGAGGTCTCGTGCAGCGATGCAAGTGTCTCGTGGACACGACACACGCCACGTGGGGCCACGTGGTCTTGTACACGTGTAGCCCACATATAGGGCTACACACTCGTGCAAACACGAGGTGTCCAAGTGGTGTCTAGACACGACACGAAGGCCGTGTCCAAGTAAAAAACTGGGTCTATGCTGTGCAGTCTGTGACCCGTACGAGTGCGATTTCTCACTCGACACGACACGGCTTGACATGAAACTTTGGGGATGTCTTGTCAGACATTGCCCCTAGGTTTGTGTTAAGTTTCACGTGTCTACGTGTCCAGGTGAGAGAGAAAAGGGGGTCGGGTATCAGGACAATATGTGTGGGTGTGCACAGCGGGTTCGTGTCCAATTTGGACACGAATACGATACTGTTTTGTGCTCAGTCAACTAGGGTTGTGACCTACAAGTCTAGGGCTACCCAAATATGTATTTTGTTTTGCAAATCAACAACTTTTATTCCTAAGTGGCATTTCACCAAACACAGTTTTTCAAACATGGATACGTGTCCGATACGGACACGAAATCGAACCTACATCCTACCAAACTTGGCCTACAGTTCCATGGTACCTAGATGCATGCAATTATGAAGAGAAAACACAATATTAACTATGTTTATGGGTATTTACCTATTGATGCAATTTCCAAAGGAAACTCAATAAGAGGGGGGGTGTTTGTCATAACCACTTGTTGGTGTCCAAGTCCTTGTGTCCAGCTTACTAGCCTCCCTTAGCACCCTCTAGGTTGTAGGAACCCAATGCAAAAGACTAGGAGTGATTTGGTTCAAATTTGAGGAAGTTATCAAGGTTTGATGAAAAAGGAATTTTTGTAGGTTTAATTCATGTAAAAATGATCATGAATAAAATGTGATGAGGTTATATAGGAAGGGGTAGTGGTGTGGCCTGCCATGGGGTAGGGGAGGGTGTCCTCTAGGTTGCTTCCAAGTGAAGGGAAGGACTTTCATGCCAAGGTATTGATCTTTTGAGGGTTTTGTGGAAAATATCTAATAAAGTAAATATCAAGATATTTTTCCTACTTTAACCAATGTAAATATCTATCCTCTAGCTTCTAGGTTAGTGGCTAACTTCTAGATTAGGGCTAAACTAGGTTAGGGACTAACATGACACTAATCAATTAAATAATAATAAATCACATAAATGCAATAATTCCAAATAAATCCTAGAAAATTACCAAAATACCCTTTTAGGCTAAAATCACTAATTTGGTGTTCTAAGCCTATGGCTAGGCTCACATGGTCATGGCAAACTTCTAGGTCAAGGAATATCTAGGGTTTACACTAGGGTTATACTAGTAAAATCACAAAGTCATAAGTCATGACTTAGAAAATAGTTTTAAATAACTAAAGATCACCAAAAATCATATCATGACTAAAATACCATTAATAAATAATAAAAATAATAAATTTTCAAAAATACCCCAATTTCAGAAAACTGGGTGTTACAACCTATCAATGTGGTCCACAAAACTGTTGGTTAGGTCGTGAGGTATTCTACCCAACTTACAAGAGTTAAACTAGTAGTGCGATGCGATAGTGAGTTAAGCAATCAAGGTAAGGCACAAAATTAAGTATTAAAGGAAATCATGTAGAACATCATCACATATCGGGTTGAAAGAATTTAGTCGAGATTGAGTCCCTATCTGTGGTCGAAAAGTATATCGGTTCCATGGTAGGATTATGATTTAGTCTTTATGACCCGAAAGTCGTGTCAAGAAAATAGAGCACAAGGGGTATGTTTTAGTGGGACATGATATACCTACACGAAGGTTGGCTCGTCTAGGTTTTACATATGGAAATTGTTGGATGGAAAAGCCTAGTGTTGTGCTCCAAATATCCAAGTCACGGTAAAGGACACAAAAGAATTTAAAATAAAAAGTGGGAGTTCATGAGATAATGATTAACGCACAAAATAAATGACCAAGCTAAAGCATGAAATAAAGATAATTTAGATTGTAGTAGATCAGGATAAAATAAGTTAGGAATACAGTTCCTAGGGATGTGATAGCCACTTGATGGGGTATGATCAAGGAGCAATCTAATCATTACTCAAGTTTCAAATGGTTAGAAGGTCACGATTTAAAATCTAGATTTGAGAGAATGTCGAGGGAGTCAAGATTGAAATATAACCACAGGATCTTGGAGATGACTAACAACACTTGTGTATACACTACTATCATGGTCGTGGGGGATATGGCAATTAAGGTGAAATCCTTCGATTTCGTTAGGGTTATCTTGGTGGCCTACCATTTAAAACTCAAATTTCCTTTAAAAAGTTTCTAATTTATTTCTTTAAAAAAATGAACAACCATATTTGTATTCACTTCAAGCCGTTTAATTTAATCATGATTAAGAGTTTAATCCCTTCCATAAATCTCTAAGTGAACTTTTATTACGTTACTACTAACTTTTTCAAAAATTTAACATTTAAATCCAACTATTTAAATCAAGAGTTCGTAATTCACGAATCCATAAAAATTTTATCATCAATCAAAATTTTAAAACCCAAAAATTTTCAAACATCTCTAGAAAAACTCTTAGCATATTAAAAGCAATCTCAAAATTGAAGTTCAATATTTTAATGCACTTATCAATCATAACTTCTATTTCTAAGTCATTCAAACATAATCACAACTTTTAAATGGTACATTCCTTTAATCAATCAAAATAACTTTTCTTAGCAACCAACTTAAACTCAATATTCAAATGATCCTATCAGTCATAATCATTTTTTTTCAAATTTGATATCCATGATCACAACTCTTCAAACCCAAAATCTAATTAGATTTGTAAATCTTAAATCAAAGGGCACAATTCCAAATTCAAAGTTTTTCCTCAAAAATCGTTTTCATATCCTCCAAATATTTTAAACCAAACTTTGTACTATCACTACGTCAAACTTACAACTCAAAATTTCACAAACTTATTAATCGTGAATCGTATGACTTAATTTAAAACCTTCAAAATTTACCAAATTTGATCAATCTCACTCATAAATCTTGCAGCAACGTTTAAAATTTAAAATTCTTTGCAACGAAATTTATATCTTTTCAAGGATGTATACTATAATCCAATAAATCATTAACACTTTCAAAGACCTTCAAAATTCAAAACTTCCAAAGTTCTCCATTGTATATAGATTCTAAAATTTCTTTTGTAGTATCAATAAAATCAATTCTTCAAAGCTAGTAACGTTGCTTCTACCCAATTGGATTTAACTAACCCTTCTAGGAAAATATGGTTCCTCTTATCCTTATATCTTTATATCTCAAATAGGGTCTCAATGCCTACTAGTTGTCAAAGTAATCCTTCTAGCCATGTGGTTGACCAATAAGTATATAGTAGTGTAGTCATCTTCCTAACCCTTATTAAACACAAGGAGGTAAGGGTATTGGTAGAAAGAGTTCAAGCAAGATGAAAAAATAAGGGAAGGCAACGAGAGTTCGGAGTGTGGAAATAAAGGAAGGTGATCAAATATGTGGATGAGATTCCTAGGCTCTAATCCTATATTGCAGGTCCGTTTGGTACACTCATGTAACCGAAACGGTAAACTTGACCTGCATGGGCCACTACAAAAACATGTAACGCTCCAGTCCCAAAATACGTAGGACTAAGTACGTAGACATGCCAGCTGTATACATACGAAGTACCGGGACCTTGTATGTACACATAAGCTGTAAAATGCAGTAAACCACAACTAACTAATCTCATCCACAAAATAAGGGAATAAAAGATATCATGTAATGAATTATTTTGGTACAATATGTTGGGTGGAGACACATCCACTACCAACCAAAATAAAAAGGAAGAAGTACATGATATATAAAAGGACTAAGTGGAAGTAGCAAGGAGGAACCAAGTCACATCATCTTCGAATAAATGAAAAAGACCACGATCCCGGCTACGATACCTGCGGAAGACATGAACACACACCTGGAGAATAACCAGGTCCTCAGAGGGACGTAACAAGACACATAATATCATGCCATAAACTGAATAGTAAGAGCTCAATAGAAAATATACATGAGCAAAGGTTCCTAACCATTCTAGGTAGAATAATGCACTTTAGAAGACAACATTCTACGCAGGAGCTTAGGTGTTCAGCATAGATGGAGAGAGAGAGTGGCAGTAGGTAGCGCTCATAAGAGACACTATCGGCCATGGACAGAAAGTAGCGCTCATCCGAGTCACTATTGGCCCCGGTGCAGTAAGTAGCGCTCATATGAGATACTATCGTCCCAAATCTATGTGCGTACTGAACATGTAGCCCCTACGCAAATTAACTGTCTCCTTCCTCCCCATGATACTATACATGTGTCGACTCCACGACACTGTTTGTTCCTTAATAACTGCCAAGTCTTCTACACAATCTATTGGCAGTTATATCCTAACGCACGACCTGTACGCACCGATGTACGGTCGATACGCAAGACCGAAGCTATATGCGACTCACAACTCACACACAATCCGTGGCACATCGTGACAGTTTATGAGATGCTCTAAACATATGGTAGTCCCTTAAGTCTAAGCCAATTGCATAAAATATAGTAATTTGCATCTATATATAGTTTTGAAAGAACAATTTGGTAAGAAATAAAACATGCATGATATTGAACAAGAAGGTAAACAGTAAAGACAAGGTGTCTTGCCGCCTGGTGGGTCGCCTGGTGTGGTGCGATAATCTGACAAGTCCAGTCTCGTCCAATAGTCATGGTCATTGCGTAACGGTCCGAAGTCACAAAAATATAGGATGAACGATCAGTTACGATCAATGGTAATAATTGAGAGGAATTTGTGGAACCAGACACATCTACAAATTTTTAGAAAATTATTTTTATAAAAAATATTTATGTAGTTACTTGAAAACACTTTACATATACAAATTTGGAAAATATATTTTTATTAGGCAATTATATGTCTTGAAGAATAAAAATACGCTAGGGTCGTAAAAACTGATTTTTCATTAGTCATAATAATTGTAAGCAGTTATAAGTAAAATCATTTTAGATTGGTAACTATATATTTGCAAAAATATTTTATGTAATACTTGAAAGAATATATATATATATATATATATATATATATATATATATATATATATATATATATATATATATATATATATATATATATATATATATATATATATATATATATATATATATGATAATTTGGAAACTGCCTTTCTGTTGGATATAAATATTTTTAGGCTAAATGCTTTGAAAATATGGAGAAATCGTTTTTATGGCTAAAATATAACTTGCTTATAACAAAATATAAATTTTGTTATAATAACCCCAATGGTAAATATGTTAATAACTAATAGCTACCTACTAATCGTAAACATTGTAATTAATACTGGTAACGATATTATTAATAGTAAAAATCATACTGACAAAGGACAATTTTGATAATAGCTATAAGTTTAATACCAAAATATTACTCTACACTAATTGTGATAATAATAATAATAATAATAATAATAATAATAATAATAATAATAATAATAATAATAAAAATATTACAACTAAAAATCTATTCCCGTTCCCAATTTATTACACAGTGTGAGAGAGAGAGAGAGAGAGAGAGATGGGACCTGAAGAGAAGGGTGCGAGGGGGAAAGGAGAGGCGGCGGCGATTGGGGTCGGGCGCCGGCGATAGCGCTGCACCGGAGATGCTCAGACTACATGCCGCGTCGGGCGGCACGACGGAGGGTCGTGGCTGACCGGAGCCTCGGGAGGGAGCGCGGCTGAAGAGTAGGCAACGCGGGCGGAGGTCCACCGGCGGCTGCCGCCTGGCGCGGAGGCGGAGGGTCACTGGCCGACGGCGCAGCGAGGATCCGTGCACGGTGCTGATGGCTCGTCGTACGGCGAGGGTAGCCGACAGCGCGGTGGATGGCGACGACGAGAGCGGAGAATTGGTGGCGCGGTGGCTCTGGGCGCGCGGAGGAAGATGGAGTGCGGGAGGCGGTCCCTGGATCATGGCCGGGGTCAGGTGAGTTTAGGGTTAGGGTTTGGTCTTCTTTTGGTTTTCTGGTGTTGGTGGTGGTGGTTTGGTGAAGGGGGTCCGGCGGGTTGGTGTCGGACGTGGTAAGGGTGGTTGTTGGTGGTGACAGTGGTGGATCCGGTGATGGGGTTCGTGGTGGTCGCCGCGGACGAGGTCGGGTGTTTGTGCGGCGGCGGAGACTGTTGGTGAAGGCGGAACAAGGTGGTGTGGCTGCTGGTGTGGGGTAGTCGGGGTGGTTGACAGGGACGGAAGGGAGCAGAGGTGGTGGTGGTTGCCGAGGCAGTGGTGCTGCCGGCTTTGGCCGATGGGGTGGCGAAGTGTAACTCCTCTTACCAAATTTTTTAAAATTTTATTTGTTTATTTTTATTTATTATATTTTTATTTATTTATTTTTTCAAAAACAAGTTTTAAAATAAATCATTTAAAAGTACTAATTTATTGTAATAAAAATATTTTAGTCTTGAATTTTATTATTATGCATCATAAAGATGTTTGTCATTATTTTGGACTTTCAAAACTATTTCAAAGGTGATTTGGAAGGCAAATTTATTTTGATCGATGAAATTTTTGTCAAATTATTTTAAATATGATTTGACTAATAAAATATATTTAATTATTTGGATGATATTGTTATATTTAAATTACTATGATAACTATTTATTTGAATTAAGATTTGATTTACACTAACATAATTTAAATTATTTTGGAAGAAATTGTATTATGATTTGGAATGATATGTCTTAAATTGTTTTGATAAACCTTTAAATATTATTTTAAAGTTGTTATGCTTATCGCTGATTTGATTTGAATTTGTATGTTCGAAATTATTTGATAATATCGAATAATATTTATATTAGCAACCGTCTACAGTGCGATTGGAATAATTTGGATTTAAAATTCTATTTAAATTTATGAGAGGACTTATCCATTATAGTTTAAATTATTTGATAAACAGTAAAGGATTGATTTAAATTAATAGCATTATCTATTAATGGATTTCGATTAGATTGAATTGTAATTTAAAAGCTTATTTTTATTTTAAACTAAAAGGAGGGTATTTACAATTTAGCCTATATATAAACCAACTTCCTCTTCTTCTTCAAACAAACACAGCTCCGTTATTATTCATTTTCTCTACCTAGTTGACCCATCAACCTGGTGTTCCGCATCGCCGACTTCGTGCATGTACCGTATGGAGCACGCTGGATCGACGTAACATTGCCGGAGCACTCACGCGCGAAGGAGCCACGGGCGACTCCACGATGTTGCAGACTATTAGCTTGCCAAGCATACACCCCGAGGCCGACCGTCAAGCCTTTGATCGAGGGTTGACCGAGTGCATCCTCCGTGACTTTGACCGGCTCAGGGATGCCGACATCTGTGCGAGTTGGTCATACTCCGCCGACATCTTGGCTCACCAAGACACACAGAGACTCGATGGTAATCCTCCGCTCCATTTCTTTTTCTCTTGAACTAATAAACAATATATGGAAAACATGTAGTAGCAGCTACATGAATAGATGAAGTAGAAAGGAAAAAGAAAATCTATATATGCTAGGTCTCTGTCACATCTAGAATATGAGAAGACACACAGAATGCCTTGAGCACAAAAATATACTATTTACGTGAACTATAGTAGTAAGAACACTGTCCGTAGGAACAATGGTTATATAATAAGGACGCTACTCATAGAAGGAAATTTAGCTGCTTGTAAAGAAGGGGAAGAAATTCATAAATAAAATAATGGGTCGTCTTTATAAGGGAATCATCATTGTTCATTCATGTCAGAGTTAACAATGGTGTTGCACAATTTCATCTAGAACCCTGCACTTTATGTTAATTACAGAAGCTTCCTATTAGTCATTTTTGAAACCAAATAAATTTTAGTAGAACATAATTATAAGTATATGCTAAATATTTAGATAGCATATTATAGGTAATATTCTATAACTTAAGCAAATAAGTATAGAATTTTTACACAGGCCCCTAGAGCATTGGAAAATTAACAATCATATCCTTTTACTTTATATTATATTATCTACTTTGTTAATTAGTATTAAACTAGGAATTCATGCATGCAATTTTGGCATAAGTTCGTAAATAATCAGGTAATTACCACTTTTCATGAAAATATTAAAAGAGAAATATTTTAATAAGGTCCAGTAATAGTTAATCTATATAAGCAAAGGACCAATCTACTGCTGGCTGTGTCCTTTATTATAATGGCTATTATTAAGTAACATTGGACTGAGTAGTGCTTAACCTGCATTGGTGTATTTATAATTTAATATAAGCATATATTACAAAAGAAACAATTGTACTATATAGGAATATTAGCAGTAGGTGATAGTATTAGAGTAGTGAATATTGTTATGGGTTCTATTATTTAATAATAGTATTATTGATTTTATGTTAATATTGTTAATTGCCCTTAAGAATATTATATAACTATATATTTCCAATAATTATATTTGTGAAAATATAACTTGGGTTTTATTAAAAATGGCTTTGAGATACATATATAATTAGCTATATAATTTTTGTGGGCTTGAATAAATATTTGGGTTGAGAGCCTAAAGGTATATTCTTTAAAAACTTACATATTATGGGTTTTATTTGAAGGTTTAAATATTTTCTTCAAATTGGTTTATATATATATATATATATATATATATATATATATATATATATATATATATATATATATATATATATTTTCTTCAAATTGGTTTATATATATATATATATATAAAATATATATATATAATATTTTATAATTGGTTGCAAAATTTTAGGTTCTAAAAAGGGTTTAAATAGTTTAATATATGGGCTTAGATTTGTTATAAATAATTTCAGGCAATATGCATGTACAATAATTGGGTTTTATATAAATGATATTTTAAACAAGTTTATACATAACTGTAAAAATATCTAGAAAGTTATAAATACTTTTATAAATAAATTATATATTTTCTCGTTAAGAAATTCCTTCTTCTAGATCAAACCCTTCTAGTTAAGATTATCCTTGGTCATGACTAATTAAGTCATAACCTTCCTTTGTGAATTTGGACTTATTCTTGACGTAGTTGGCTAATGGACTAAACGGGACATGTCAGATCACCGCACCGCACCAGGCTAACTGGAGTATGCTGGACCCAACAAGATGGTTTGTTTACCAGCTAAGGACCTCAGGCAAGTACACTTTCTGATTGCTTTCGATTCATAGTAGTCTTTTCATTTCATGTTTATACATATGTCTTGCTGCTTGTTGTCACGCTCGTCACACGGAGTAGTCGGGAGGGGAAATATCTTAGTAGACATGTGGACTACCCAGAACTATCTCCCGTGTCTTTCGTGGAGAATAGCAGCTGCACACGACACGTGCAGGGTACCGAATTTACCCCCTAGCTGTTCTCATGTCGAAACAGATATTTCACACCACCTAGGTAGATGTCTTTTATTTTTCCTTTTCATCTCCACCGTGCCATGTCATCAGTACTTTCCAGTTTTTATATCTCATATGTTATTTTCATGTCTTGTTAATTCTATTATGTTTTCGCATTGCCGTCAGTTTGTGTACTTGTTCCATTCATGACTGGAAACCAACATTTTTCAGGTTTAGCCGCGATCACTCTTAGCATTGGGAGGCATGGGTATGCTGATGTCAACCTAGAAATAGATAACAGTTGTATCAATTTTATTAATTGTACAATCTTGTATTTTCTTTAATTATAAATATTATAAATGTTGTAACAAAATTTAGAAATATGAATGAGCAGCAAATGTTATGTTTTGAGCATTTATTTCTTGCGGGCTTGACAGCGTTCTACCGTCGACTCTGCGGCGTAGGCTGGCTTGGACACGTCTCGTATCCGAAAAAGCGGGTACGGGTCGTGACACGAAGGGGATGACGACATGGTGATGGTGGCAGTATTGCTATGCTGGGCCGGGACAAAGAGGTGGAGGCGGGAGTGCCGGTGGTGGTTGCTGGACGATTGTGAAGTTCGTGTCGGGTGGTCCGACACGGAAATTGATGTATTTATAAATGATGGAATAAGATACTGGACGGTCACAAACACGATGCACAATATGGTTGTGGTAGAGAATTATGGAGGAGTACCTCTCCTTTTATAGGAGGTGGGAATTTCCATTAGGATAAGGATTGGGAGGATTCAAATTTCCCCATAGATAATATCATATTAATTTAAATTCGATCTAAACTTTAAATCGTTCCAGTCCAAATTTAAATCATAGATAAACTCTCCATTAAATTTAAACTCCATTTAGAATAAAAGCCTTTCCAATATAATTTATCATAATTAATTAAATTTAAACCAAAACGATATTTTAAAATAGTTTTTCGGATAATAAAATATTAATATTAAATAAATTTCGAAAATAAAATAAATTTATATGTCTAGTATAAAATGAACATTTGCATAAAATCTCGTTTTTAAATTACTATTTATATAAACTTCCATGATGTAAAATAAAGTTTTGAAAATTCCAAATGTGACGCATTTTACAACTTTAAGTAATCAAAAATATTTATTATTTATTATTTGAAAAACTAAGATTTTTAAAATAAAATGTTTTTACAAGAATATGTACCTCGCACATATTTGCACTCGACGAGACATACGAAAATGCGAACTCGTACGCGACATCTCATACGACAATTTTGTATGCGACGTATAATACGACTATGCGACGTACAAATACCAAGTAAAAATTTTAAATACTCAATTTATATAAAAAAATAAAGTAGAATTTTAGGGGGTTTACACATTTCCCATGTCCACCTCCACCCTTGCTGTGTCCCCGACACAGGTTACATCCAGATCAACCCTATGTCTCGTGTCCTCCGACACGGACACATATAGATCCCCAAAAAAGAACCTTAGTCTAACCTAACCCTAGTCGTGTCTGCACGGTTGCCTTCAAGAAGTTGTTCGCCAACGCTTCTGATCGGAGTATAGCCCTCGTCGCCGTCGAAGACGTCTGGAGAACAGCCGCTGTATCCATATTAGACAGAGATCTGGCTCGATGATACCTCGCTGAGGAAACCCGAGCCGCTCCGCTCCGCCGGACTGGAACCCTAACTGACCGTAGTTCCTCGCCGCACCTTGCTGACCAGAGCACCACTGCACTCGCCAAGGACTTATCCGTCGCCCTTACTGCTACAGCAACTGCCAGGTTGGACCTCGTCTCACTACTGAAGACCATCGCAGCCGCCAGGAAGATCTTCGCTGCCGGATCTGTGGCTTTGACCACCAGATCTGGGTTTTAGTTGCTTTCGCCACCGTCCCAGTTCCTCCGCCACCAGCACCGCTGATGCGTCCCTTCGAAGTCTGCGCTCGACTCCTCAAGCCCCGAGCTAGAGTTGTCCTCGCCATGACCGCGCTGACCAGATCTGTGGACCCTAGCCGCCAGATCTACCTCGCAGGATCTTCTCGACGCCACCGTCGTCAACCGTCCGGAGCCGTCTCGCCTTGGTCCATTATTCGCCTTCGCAGCGCCGAAGCCTGGTGAGGACTCCATCGTCTCCTCGAACCCCTCTGCTTTTCGATCTTCTTCTTCTTCGTACAGTGGGTGAATGGAGAGGGTTTTTGAGAGATTAGGGTTTGCAAGTGAAGTGAGTGTGAGGGAGAATAAAGGAAAAGAGATTAGGGTTTTCTGAAGGGACGGCTACAATTGAGTGAATGGGTAAAAGAGAGAACAGGATTAGGGTTTTGCTATTGTGTGCTATGTTGAGGATGAGATGTACGAGAAAGAAATATGAGAGAGTGAGTTAGCTTAAGTGACAGGAGTGTGGGTCGGGTCTTGCCAGCCCATTGGTTTGGGCTTTTCTAAAAAAAGAAAAAAAAAGAAGAAATAAAAGAATACATCAGCTGAACAGTATGGGCTTGGGCCAATATGGGTCGGGCCAGTGGGGAAAATAGGAAAAATAGGATTTTGGGTTATGGGCTTTGAGGAGTTTGGGATTGATTTTGGGCTTCGGATTAATTATTGTTATTGTTATTATTAGTGTTGTTAGTTATTATTATTATTATTATTATTATTATTATTATTATTTTTATTATTATTATTATTATTATTATTATTATTGTATTATCATAGTAATTTGTAAAATATGTTTTTACTAAATTTTTTGCCAAAGTATATATGTATAGATTGCTATAAAATTATTTAGGCTTTCTTAATATTAATTTTAGCTAGAATTTTCTATAAAAATATAATTTAAAGTATTTTACTAGTATTGACTAAAGCTAAAATGTATATTTACTAAACTATTTTCGTGTTAAAAATTATCTTTCTAGAATATAGTATTTATCATTTAGACTAATATTTCTAAAATATACTATTTTAGCTATTAGCTATATATATAGTGAGTATAGTCAGTTTATGGTTGGTAAATAGTTAGCTAGCTAATCGCCATTATTTAGGTTCTGATCCACTCTTGCCCTATTCTAGGAGGAGATATTGGGACTCACTAATTTGTAAGGACAAGGCAAGTACATTCTATGACTTTGACTCATTTACTTCATGTGGACTTGTATTCATGTTGGACACATTGTTACACGATTGGTCATGTGCTTCTGGTTATTATGCTCTTGTTCTTTTTTAGTACCTGAGGAGGGAAAATACTGCGGGTATGTGACCAAAGTCCAACTTAGAAATTCATGATGATAGCTTAATCGCATACCTGTCCACGTGTGATTAAGTCGTACCATATACTTGTTCTTATTTATGATCTTTACCCAGCTGGTCACATATTTCGTATGTATTTCAAATCACGTGTCATGATCTTCTTGTTTCATGTTTCAGTAGATTATGCATCTCAAGTTATTCAGGTTAGTCATGTTTTATTGCATCTTTACTTGTGCATATGTTGTATTTGTTTCATTGTTATGGATTGTACTTTGCTCCTTTCCTGACTGGATCGTTGACATATTAGATCAGGGCAAGAGGATGGCGCTAGAATGGGTGACGACTCCTAGAAGATGCTAGAAGACCAGATGCATATATTTTCATGTATTAGATAGTTTCCATCTGACATATGTATTATTATTTTCTTCTGGATTTAGTTACTGGATTTGTCTCCGGAGGTTGGACAAAGATATAGTGATCAGTGATCGTATGAGTGTGTGCTGGATTATTTTCTTTACTAGTTCTGTGATTGAGCTTGGATTGATATCATGCTCTTGGAGTTTTCCTGAGATTAAATATAGCTTACTACGTTGTGTCCACAACGTAGACTGGGCGTGTCCGACTCGTATCCAGAAATCTGGAAGCAGGTCGTGAAAAGAAGTCTAAGGGTCCAAGGTTCTTAAAATCTCTAGCGGTCCCTGGCCTCGTCAGTGGCACTTCCTTAGCTCGGAGTGCTTCTGTAACAGTATTTTGGAAGGTCATGGCTTGCTCTTTCTGGGAGTTGATGAGTCATTGGAAAATTCTAAGTAATTGGGCTCCATCTAGGGTTATAGTCGAGGTAGCAGGTAGAGGAGGACACTTAGGTGCTATGGGTGTGAGCCTCCTATCGTGTTTATGGAATGGAGGAAGATAGAGTTATTTGGAAACCATTATAGGTCAAAATCAAGTGCTTAAGGAATGATCATAAAAATCATACAATAATAAATCGACATAAACTGTGATTGAGCATTCCTATCTTTCAGGCTCCCAATGGTACCATAGTCCTAAGCATCATTGGATGAAGACCTTCATGGGCCACCACTAAAAACATGTCATGACCCGCTCATAGTTTTCTGGACACGAATCGGACACGCCCTACGCTGATGTAAACATCGGTAGTAAGTTGTCTGTACCTCACAACTCACCAAATGATCGATGATCATGATATCAATCCTTGGCTCATATATATATATATATATATATATATATATATATATATATATATATAAAATATATATATATATATATATATATATATATATATATATATATATATATATATATATATATATATATATATATATAGCACATCGAGTCGTGGTGTACTGGTAACACCACCGTGCACCGAGGGTGAGGGTCGGGTTTGAGCCCTCCCTCCCACGGAGGTGGTTGGGTGGCGGTGGCCACGGCCTCCGGGCCAAGGTCGGATGGAGTCGTCCACTGGCTTTGGTTTTTAAAAAAAAAAAGAAAAAAAAAGAAATATATATATATATATATATATATATATATATATATATATATATATATATACAACGCAGCACACACTTACACGATCACAGTCCACTATATCTCTTTAGTACATCATACATGTCCAAATCTCCAGAGACAAATTCGGTAACCCTCATCATCATCAATGTACATCGGTAACATCCACAAACATCTGATACATTAAAACCTATTCTAATCTTCTAGAGTCTTCCAAAATCTCCTCGGTCCACGTGCTCTTCAAACCTAATATGTAAACTATCTTGTCAGGACATGAGCAAAGTACACCAAACAACATGTCGCACTATATAAAATAAAGCATGTAAATAATACAGAATAATAAAAACCAGACAATGAGATGCAATATGCTGTTATGACCATGAAACCTGCAATATGAGAAACTATGAGAATAATAATTGTCACGCCCCAGAACCAGAATACTGGAGAGCGGGGGCAGACATAGCCAGCTACGTATATGAAATGGAATCCATCTCGCTATACGGTCACGACTGTCTAGATACATGAGGGTTTATCTACAAGCCAACAGTCTCTTAAGGTCATGAACAAGCTTAGTATCTCAATCACAAGCAAGTAAGTAAAAGTCACAAGATGTATGATCATTAAATATACAATAGTAAGGCGTCCCAAACATTACATATTCAGTTGATCATGAAGCTAGTCGTTACAAAATGTCAGGACTAGCAAGAGTTTAGTCATACATGATCAACCCTAGGATCTGTTAATCATGTCACAGCCCGTAGGCAGACAGTAAGTAAGTGCAATCGAGCTAAACAGGTGCTCATCGGCTAAACGCCTCAAAAGAATATTTTTACAATAGAGTGGGAGAGCCAAAAATAACCCACTCGTTGCCAGGGTTCCGTCTAGTGGCCGCCATCTGGCTGAAAGGTCGGTAGATCCTCTGGAGCTGCTCCGAAATCTGGCCACACAAAACCAGCTGGATCAGACCCCAGAAAGAGCAAGTGCCACAAAGGAGGCTTCACTTAAGAACTAAAACCAGCAATCAGCACAAGATATAAATAAAAGTAAGAACTGGAAATAAAGAAAATACACCAGGTTGATATACGACGAGATAACCATGGAACTATTCAGATAACCAGGTTACAACCCATAAACCAAACAAGGACCGGGGTTGTAACCCTTCGTCTGAACAGAACTTAGAATTCTCACCATTTATCGGTAAAATAAATACAAGCATTCTGGTCATTCAATAATCTGGAACAGGATCAGGGCAAGACTAGACTGGTTAGACTCCGTCCAATCACTTCACGGCCAAGCAAGAATTACGGCTTGATACTTTAACTAACTAGGGTTGTCACAAGCCTAATTACTAACAAGATGCAGTAAGATTATTCCACAGCCACAAGCCCTGCAGACCATCCAGGTTACCCGGGTTAAAAGATTAGAGTTGAATTCAGGTGGGTACATCGTCCAGGAAACGAATGTACCCTTAGGTAGCTTGAAGGGTGCAACACATGACAGTGTGCTGGAAATGTGCCCTACTCGACGGCAGGCTACAGATCCCAAGGCGTGCCCAGGTAACGGGATTACCTGTAGCTGGGAAATCTCGTCATGACTAATGTATTAATCTAGTTATTAGCCTTAGTCCATTTTAGTAGGTACTCCTGACCGTGGTACTCAGGAGTCCCTGTCCTAGACATGATGCAAGACAGGACTGGTTTATTTATACAAACACAATCGCCCACGGTGTCCAGATTAATTATACAGGTCATGTCATGTCAGGTAGCCGTCGTAACAGCTATTCGAGATAGTCATGTCAGGTTATCATGCCAAGTGTACTTGTCAGGAGTGTGCCACGATGGGCCACTATCAGGTCATGTCAGGTTATTATGTCAGGAGTGCACCACTACGGGTCACTATCACGTCATGCTCAATTATCAATTCCAAACATATCAAGTAAACTCGTGATTATCAAGTTCAGGACAAAACACGTAAGGATATAAAATGGACGTTAAATATCTAATAAAATATCAATATACAGGGCTATAGAAGATCCAGGGTAGTCAGACTGCGCTCAAGTCAGGCTACGCTCAAGTCAGGCTGCGCTCAAGTCAGGCTACGCTCAAGTCAGGCTACGCTCAAGTCAGCGTATGCAAGACATACGCTTCCAAAAGGCAGCATATGTACTTCATACGACTCCTCATCAAGACAGCGTATGAGGTCCATACGACTCCTCATCAAGGCAGCGTATGAGGTCCATACGACTCCTTGTCAAGGCAGCGTATGAGGTCCATACGACTCCTTGTCAAGGCAGCGTATGAGTCAGACTACGCTGCGCTAAAGAGCGCACGTAGCTCAGTAGCGCAAGCTAAAAAGCTCGCGCACACTGCTCACTATCTTCTCCAAATTAGCAAGAACTCCATGGTTTGAACCCAAAGCTTCAAAAGTCCATAACTTGGTCAAAATAAGTCCAAATCCAACTTTTCAAAGGTCAGAATTGGGTAGAATAAAATTCTCTACAACATAGAACCATCAAAACTTGAAAACAAAGAAGTTTGATAGATCAAAACTACCAAAATCTGAAAATAACTAATTTCTAGATCTATAAAAATTAAAGCCTCAAAATGGAAAATGACAAGTTCTAATGTGTCTTAGAAACATGATGAGAAGCTAATGGAACAATAAAAATGGGCTCTCTTGTGGAAGCAAGTTGCACTTGCCTAGACCTCTCTCTCCCTCTCTTTGGTAGGTAAGGAAGTAATGGTGGAGAAGATGATAAATGAAGAGAGAGAAAGGAGAAGGGTTAATAAAGGGTAGTGGTAGTGGTAGGTAGGGGGTTCACCCCTTGGTTTATGATGAACCAAGAGCAATCCCAAACCGAACCAAGCCAACCCAAACCAAGAATAAACCAAGCCCAGGGAGGAATTTAAGCAAGGAAATCATGCAATACAAGAATAAATACGTACACGTATTCCAGAAATACGTAATACGAACCACAGGCATTACAATAATGTACAAGATAACTACGACCAATCATGAAATAGAACATTAACAAGAATACACGACTAGTAGCCTATGTGATTTGAAATACCGTTTTCAATATGTGGGCGGCTGGACTTTTACTTAAATAGGTACGACTCGACATACATGCAATGTATACCGAACTACTAGTCAGAAACAGAGGGTTACCCACATATCTACCATCCCCAATATTCAGAAACAATATCAGGCAATAGTCAAATCTAATAACAGAGTACAAGAATGATAACCGGAACTATGTCGTGTCAGAATCATGTCACAATATTGGACATGACTATCCAAACATTAAAATACATCATTTAAAATGTATTGAGAAACATCTTGTAATAAATATACTTGCCTTAGGTCCACTAGTGGAAGTTGTTGCTAAATCATATAGAAAATAATAGGACAAAAGTTAGGATTTAATCTAGCAAATTCTAGGGCATTCCAGAAAATCTCTAAAATACTTAACTAACTAATATTTATATTCATATTTTAACAAATACTATTAACCAATAATTTTTCTAACAAATAACTAAAAGCTAAATAATCTAATTATGCAATTAATAAAATAACTAACTGTTAATCATGAGTATCACTGATTAATCTAATTATTTACGCTAACAAATGACTAAACTAATTAATAATAAAAATCCTCTTTAAAGAAAACTAGCCCATCCCATCTAATGGTCTTGGACCCAACCCAATAGATCATGTTCCTTTTTTCTAATAAACAGATGGCCCAACCCCACAAACTGAGCCCAAACCCATTATTCCATTTCTTTTCTTTTTTTCTTTGGCTCATCATCCTATACCCACGAACCCAGCCTAAAAAGCAGCCCTAAATTGTGCTGCAATTATCTCACTCTGGAGAGAAACTTCTTTACACAAAAAATAGGGAAGACGAAGAAGAGAAGACTGAAAGAGAGGGAGATTCACAGTGGTGATCCTCCGTTCGACACGGATCTGGCAGAGGTGGTCCACGGTGTTGGGGATAAGGTGGCGGTAGCGATGGTGGCTGGGCTTCGGGAGATGCGACGGTAAAGATGGCCGAGATCGGTCGTCGGTGGTTCTTGGGCACGACAGTGAGCGACCGGAGGGAACGGGATGGTGGAGCTGATCACTACCAAAATACAGTAATTTAGCGACAGACGATTAGCGACGGATATTTTTCGTCGGCGTTAGCGACGGCTTCGTGGCCACTCGCCGACGGATTACCGACCACACGCCTTTACATTTTTATTTTAATTTTAGGGGGGGAGAAGGTCGCACATCCGTCGCTAGGGTGTCGGAGATACAGCGATGGGTCTATAGTCGTCGCTACGTAGTCGATTATTTGGTGGGAATTATGTCGAGAATTGGCGGGACATTTCTTCGACTACTTAGCGACGGATATTCAGTCGGCAAGTATCAAATATAGCGACTACCGGGCGACGGGCTATAAGCCGTCGCTAGTCCGTCGCTTAATATAAGTTCCAGACTTTAAATGATACGGCGAGGGAAACTTTTTGCCTTCCCCCCAAATTCACTCTCTTTCTCTCCCACGGCTTCGATGATCGGCGTCGGCGTCCTCTCCTCTCTCTCCCGAAGGTAATCTCCTCTCTCTCTCTCTCTCTCGATCTTTCTCTCTCTCTCTGTCGCGGTATCAACGTAGGGGCAGCGGGGGCAGTGGGCTTGGGGACATTCGGGGGCTGGACGGCTGGCTTGGGGCGGTGGCGTCGGGGGCTGGGCGGCGGGCTTGGGGCAGGGGCGTCGGGGGCTGGGCGGCTGGCTTGGGGCGGGGGCGTCCGGGGCTGGACGGTGGACTTGGGGCGGGGGCGTCGGGGGCTGGGCGGCGGGCTTGGGGCGGGGGCATCGGGGGCTGGGCGGCGGGCTTGGGGTGGGGGGCGTCGGAGGCTGGGCGGCGGGCTTGGGGCGGCGGGCTTTGTTCGGGGGCGGCGGGGGGCTTTGCTTCTCAAATTCATCTGAGTTTATATATTGGCTAAATAATGTGTTATCCATATTGGGTGTTATCCATTAGTTTGGTGGTGTTTGGATTAGTAAATGTGAATATGGAGTTTGGGTTCATGGTGTATATGTTTACTATGTCAAGGACAGTGCGAGTTCTTCATCTGCATAAGTCACTGAATATAGATGTATATATCTATACATCTAACTGTAATATATCTATATATCTAACTGTGATATACATATATATATGTGTATGTGTGCTTTAGAGAGTGAGGAATGAAGGCAGGCCTACCATGCCTATTAGCATGCAGGACGGTTTGGGGTGTAATGTGTGAGTGTAGACATGGTAGGAATTATAGGTAATTAATGCTAGTGTGACTAGACTAAGGTAGTGCTTGCTAGATAGTAAGGACACTCTAGTATCCTAACCAAGTTAATTTTAGACTAGATATTTAGGATATACCTCCCATATCCTAGAAGTGGACTAGATATTTAGGATATAGCTCCCATATCCGTCAAGTTGAACCGTGTATAACTTGCTCGACGCTTAAGAGGAATCATTTCGACTTAGTGGACTATCGAAGAATCGGTATCGGACTATCGGTATCGGTATCGGTATCGAACTATCGGACTATCGGTATCGAACTATCGGTATCGCTAGCGGACTATCATACTATCGCACTATCGGTATCGGTATCGTACTATCGATATCGGACTATCAGTATCGGTATCGCACTATCGGTATCGGTATCGAACTATCGGTATCGAACTCGGTATGTTGGCAACAAAGCTAATTCTCTCTAGATAATTTGTCTCTCTAGATACCTACACCATCTAAAGAAGAAAGTTGGCAACAAAGCTCATATAGAGGCTTCGATATGCGAAGCATATCTTATCGAAGAGGTGTCAAACTTCTGCTCCATTTATTTCTACTCATGTTAAGACAAATCGAAATAGACCTCAAAGGAATGACGAGGACATTGAGGTTTGAGGAATATTCAATATAAGGGGCAAGCCTGTTGGGGCTAATAAAAGACGGTGGTTGACAGACGACGAGTATGATGCCGCTCACCGATATGTCTTGTTAAACTGTGACATACAAGAAGTGAGAGATTTGGAGAAGTAAGTCAGTACACTTGCACTCGTTATAATCTCGAATTTGATGAAGTAAGTGACTACACTTATATATTCTTATTTTTTCTAATAGTGTATTTAGAGATGAAGTCAAAATGAGGACACCCGATATTACCGATGAGGGACTTCAAAGAGATGTTGATTGTATATTTCCGTCATGGTTTCGCAAATACGTAAGTAACTGTGATTATAATTGAGATTATAAATATATAATCTGAAACATTTAAATTATAAATATTTGTTTACAGGTTTTATTGCCTGAAACAACACTCACTCATGAGAGTGTTCGTTATCTGGCATTGGGACCGAAGAAGCAAATAAAGACTTGGCCAGGCTATGTCGTTAATGGCTTCAGGTTTAAGTCAACTCAGAATGCTATAAATGTCGAATTTATCAATGACAGCATCAGTACCAAGGATTCCGGTATTTACATAAGAGGCACCATCTATGAGGACGAACCGGACTTTGACTATTATGGAGTGCTTCGGGATATTGTAGATTTACAATATACTGGCCCATATGATATGCATATTATGATGTTCAAATGTGAGTAGTTCGATACGACACCAAATATCGGTTGGAGAATCGATAAACAATTTGGATTCGTCGATATAAATTATCGCAGGAGGTATAGAGGGTCTGATACATTTGCGATAGCAAATCAAGCTGTTCAAGTCTACTATACAAGCTATACCCAAGGCGTCGTAGAGATCGATTTGACTGGTGGGCAGTATGTAAGATTAAATCTAGAAATACATTCAACGTTGGAGACCCAGCATACCAAGAGGACCAGATCGAAAAGTCCAAATACTTGGGACAATACTCAGATACAATGGATGTTGAAGATATTGTTGAGGAAAATAGAGGGGAGGAAGAGGTTGATACACAAGACTTAGCTGTCGATCAGGGGAGAAAGAGGCGTCTTGTCCCAAATATTGAGGCAGAAGAAGAAGAAGAAGAAGAAGACGAAGAAGAAGAAGAAGAAGAAGAAGAAGAAGAAGAAGAATAAGAAGAAGAAGAAGAAGAATTTGATGGGGATGAGGATACAGATGAAATCGACGATGAAGATAAGGATGAGGATGAGGATGAGGAGGAGGATGATGATGAAGACGAGGCCGAGGATGAGAACGAAGACGATGATTAGGTTAAATATTGTTGTATATTAAAAACACTTCCAATTACATGAATTAAGTTTGACCTCATAAAAGCAATTACGTGAATTTATGTTTTTTTTCATTCGATTATTTACTTATTGCAGATGGCACTCCTAGTCTTTTTCGTCGCGGCGGCACTCGTCTCCCTATTGGTGGTATGTATATTTTAGTTTAGTTTTTTATATCCATTTACACTTTTATATTGTTAATTATATTTATGTGTTCTATTTACAAGTCATGATGGCTGGCCGTGGTCGTGGTGCTGGTGGTGGTCGTGGTGGTGGTGGTGGTGCGGGTCGTGGTCGTAGTGGTGCTGGTGGTCGTGGTCGCATTCATAGTTCCCGGGATGTGACCCCATCGAGCAAACTCGACCCAGAGTGTACCCCGGGCACAGACGCATCCCGCCCTCGATCAACCACTTCATCGAGGCATGAGTCCGGATCTGCTAGCGGATCCGTTCCGCTATCGAAACCACCAGCAGCGGATCCACCAGGGGATGCCCCAGTTACTGCACAGTGGGCCCCGAAGTACCCCCATACTCGGTTCCATCCGGTTACTGGGGAGTACATGCGCGGACCCGCGGATCCTCCGACGGCACCAGAGAGGCCGAGAGGCGAGTTCCGACGAGAGCTATGGCCCGCGGGGACCTCGTAAGTAAATTTAAGATAATTTATTAAATTTCTTTCATTTATTCAAGTTAATAATTCAGTCGTTTCTTCTTTGTAGGTTTTTTTTCGTTTAATGTTGGCAGGGCTCTTGGAGAAATTATCAGGGCTAACTTCCACGGTCCCTACCTCAACTTTTCGTCGGTACCCCTAAACGTGAAGTACGTCTGGCTCGACGAGTTGAGGGTATATATCTATATCTTCTGGTTAATTATTAGTTACTCTTTAATCAACCATTTTTTAAATTACGTGATAATTAAATTTCTATGTTAGACGACGTACTGGTGGCCCCTCCATCACGAGGACGCGATCCGCAGGACCTACAGAAGCGCTGCCTCGAAGAAGATACGAGATATGATTCATGACCTGAAAATGGGGCATACGAGGCCAAATTGGATCCGGCAGGAGTATTATGAGGACCTCTTAGGTATGATGGATACCCCTGCATACAAGGAGAAATCGGAGAAGGCAAAGGCGAACCGACAGGCCGCGGGCCTTCATACGGGGGGATCAAAGCCCCACGCAGCGACGCTTGCAGATCTGGTGAGCTACCGTAAATTTATTTCACTATCGAATTAGGTATTATTAATTAAAGGAGTTATCGACGTTCTACGAAAATTTCGTATGCAGGCCCAACGGGCAGTGAAGGAGGGAAGGGCGCCAGAATTGGTCACCATGCACGACGTATTCCAGCATACGCACAAAAGACGGAAGGACGGGAGCTTCGTCGACGAGAGGGCCAAGGAGACTAATGTAAGTACTTATGTTTATGAGATTTACGTTAGAATTAAAAGTATTCGGACTATAACTTAGGTAAACTTAGGATTCACACTTAACTTAGTAAAACATAGGAATTAGATTACAACTTAGGTAAATCTTATAATATAAACACATTCATTTGATAGGCTGCGTATCGTGAGGCCCTTAGTCGGGCTCAGTTAACTGACACCGAGGATGTCGGTGAAACGACGCCCGCCCGGACGCCCTCTTCTTTGGCCACTCGCAACGACTTGTTCGTAGATACCGTCGGCGGCTTTAAGAAAGGGCTCCTGTACGGAGTCGGTTCCCTAGGGCCGTTGCACATGGCGACGCAGAGATTTCCACCGACACCGCCTCCTCCCGTGGCCCCGACAGACGATGATGTTAGGTCGCAGCTTACGCAGCTGCACGAGACGGTGTCGTCCTTGCGGGAGCAATTTGCCACGTACTTTCCGCTTCCGTTTGCTGCTGCCGGTCCGTCTGCTGATGGTGTTGGTCCGTCTTCTACTGGTCCGTCGACTGCTGGTGTCGGTCCTTCTTCCGTGGATCATCTTTCTTTCAACCCTGATGCCCCTGTGGTACCGCCTACGACTGTGACGTCACTCCTGGATCTGATATCGCCAGAGCAGCTACGCCGACTTTCGAGCAGTGTCTACAACGGCTTGCCACCGTACCTAGTGGAGGAGTATATTCGTCGGTCGCAGCTGGGATTACCACCACCGGACAATCGACCTCCTCTTTCTTCTTAAAATATTGTATTAAGAAAATTTGGAATATTTGTGAGATCTTTGGATTAATTGTGCTATAATCGGATTATAGCACCGGATATTATGTGACTCTTCAGGATAATTGATGTTTATTTTCTACTAATTTGGTTTGGTCTGTGATTCTTGGATACTAAACTGTGCATTAAATTCGTATGTGCATATTTGGTCTATGTGATTCTTGGATAATTGGTGTGCATTATATATTTGGTCTATGTGATTGTTGGATAATTGGTGTGCATTATATATTGGTTTGGTTTATGCATATTTTTGTGAACAGGAAAAGTGCTGCAATTTTTTTTCTAAAAAATCTCAGTTAGCGACGACTAGTGACTGGTTAGCGACGGATATTCCCAGTTTTCGACTGATTTTCGACGGATGAGCCGTCGCTAACTTGAGATTTGAAACTGTTTCCAGGTAGCGACGGGTGATCGACGGAATATCCGTCGGCAAGGTTCTGGTGGTATATAGTTCGACGGACTAGCGACGGATTAGCCGTCGCCAAGGCGACTGATAATCAGCCACTAATCAGTCGCTCTCGCGACGGCGTAGCGACGGACTATCAGTCGACAAGGTTCTGGAAATGCTTGACATTTCTAGAACCGTGGCGACGGATTATCCGCCAGTAATCCGTCGCTCTGTCGACGGGGGTAGCGACGGAATAGCGACTACGCGTCCGTCGCCATGGTGCTGGAAATGCCTGCCTCTTACAGAACCTGGTCGACGGATTTTTCGTCAGCAAACCGTCGCTAATCCGTCCTTTGTTATCGACGGTGTTCGACGGATTAGCGACGGAACGATACACTCTGATACGCTTTTACCGACGGAACTTTACGTCGCTATTGTCTAAACAGTTCAGTATTTAATACTTGAAATGGACGACAGTCCGTCGGAAAGTAGTCGCTTATGCTTCGTATTTTGAAGTCGAAATGCCGTCGCTAGTCCGTCGGTTAACGACTACGTAGCGACGGACAATTATTAGCGACGAGTTGATTGCCGACGGATGTTTTTGGCCAAAACCCGTCAGTAATCAGTCGCTAATAAAAATTTCCATCGGACTGGCGACGGATCGGGCCGTCGCTAAATCGATAAATTTTGGTAGTGGATGGCGGAAGAGGTGGTCGGGATCTGGAGGTGGTGATGATGGCCGAAGACGAGGACTTGGCGCAGGGGTCAAGATCGACAGTGGCGGCTCCGAAAGAGGACTTAGGGTGCGGGTGGATCTCGAAGAAGGAGCCCCGAGCTGTGTGCTCCGACGAGGAGGGCTCAGATCGTCGGGGTGTGGTCGAGGCAGTGGCACGGGGATGCACGAAGCCGGCTCAGCAGATCTGGCTGTCCGGGGTCACCAGAACTGGACGGCGACGAGCGGCAAGGTGGTGCTCCAGTGATCGCGAGACTCGATGAAGGAGGTCGGGAAACATGTCATGTCTAGACACGTCTCTCGACGAGAACATAGAGGAGGAGGCAACAATCGACAGAAAGGAGGCTACGTCGGCGGTATCGAGAGGACACGATGACACATCAGGAAATTGGGATTAGGTTTAGGGTTTATTGTAGTGTATCGGGGTATCCTGTGGAACAGTAAAACATGACACATGATTTGGGTTCTTGATGTATTGAACGTATCCGTGTCCTCGGGATCGGACCCGGGGAAACGAGGGTTTTGTGGAATTTTGGGTAGATTTTGGGGACGTGTCTTGTCGGATACGAAGATGTATTTGTAATAACTAGATTCTAATAAAATTAGGATGAACATGCCGATATGGAGGACACGATCATGATGGACACGTAGGAAAATTTAGGATGCTAATCCCAAGGAATAATTAGGGTATTTATAGCAAGATTAAGAAGATTCTATAATGGTTAAGCACATGGGTTAGGAGGGAACATTCTAGATTCCAAGTGCTAATCCCCAATTAACTAAGGGATTCTAGAATATTCTCACTTATCTTAGTGGTTAAGCATTCCTACATGGATTCCTAGACAATTACTAATAAAGCCATTTCCTTTCCTAATATTTACGACTATGCCATTTCCTATTCATAATCACACAGAAATGATAATTAGCAATAATAATCACTAATAATATAATAATTAGAAATAGAAATTTGGGAAAATAATAATCGGGATTTTGAGAAAATAATAAAAATTAGAAATTTGAAAATCAGGGGGTTACAGATCCAATGGTCACAATTAATTTTCATCATATATATATATACCTTTCCATTTTCTCTCTCCCCACTTTTCTTTCTCTTCACTCTCTCTCTCTTCATTTCTTCTTCACATCTCTTCCCCTTGGACTGTGCATAGTAGCTGGCCTGGAGGCTTTGGGTGTGGTGTCTAACTCCTCTAGTAGGAGGAGTAGAAGCTTAGGGTTGGTTGCTAGAGATTTAGACAAGTACATCTTGCTCAAAAGTGATATGATCATGGTTTATTTTTTGTTTCCATAAAAATTATCATTTTATTGGTCTATAATATGCTTCTCTAAATTGTTACATCTTTGTTAGATGACATTTTTAATTTTGATCTGTGGTTTTGAATAGATCTAAGTTACTAGGTAGTATTTTTGGGTAATTATGTCTTTAATCTCAAAATTTGTAAAAGCGAATGCTCCCATGTTGTAGGGAATCCAACTTCATACGATTTTGACTTTCGAAAATCCAAATTTCGATTTAAAATAAATTTTTTATGATCAAAACAAGTTTGATAAAATTCTAGATTTTTGGTGACGCTACAAACCAGTATACCGATGATATGCTATTTTTATACCCCCAAAACTCTCTGAGTTCACCTAATATACCGTCGGTATACTACTTTATACCATCGGTATGTCGTTTTGACTATTTTTGTCTGTTATTGTCCGTGTTTTGCTATTTTATTCGACTGTTTTGATCCTTTATCATAATATTATGATTTTGTAAAGTTATATTCTCCACATACAATATAAGAGTATATGTCATTTATTGACACCGTGGATTTAGCTTATTATATGTTTAATCTATTTGCATCTTGGCATTGGACAATCGAGTGTGAGTATTGTCCAGTGTATCGCGTCACTACAAAAAAGTAGGCTTTTGGGACGACACTATTAGGAACGCTAGTCTAAAACGTCCTAAAATTTTAGTTTTGGGGATGACTATGTTTTTGTAACAAAAAGTTATTATTATTTGGGACAAAATAAAAATATATCTTTTATTTGGGACTATTAAATTTTTCGTCCCAAATAAATCCTAGGACCATCCCAAATAATCTTGACTGGAATGACAAATATTTGACAACCATTACCAATTTTTTTGGAAAAAAAAATTCCCTCATATTCTCTCATACCCGTTGATCTCTCAACAAAAATCTCCACCATTGAATCTCACACATCTTTATATTGGGAGAACCCAAAGCCCCAATGTTTCTCTAACCCTATTTTCCAAAAATCACATTCCTCAATAGCTAGGGGTGCAACTCGGGCGGGTTGGGTCGGGCTTGAGGTCAACCCGAGCCCAACCCGATGAATCATAAGCCTAGCCCGAGCCCAAGCCCGGCCTGACCTCGGGTACAACATATGAAGCCCAAGACAAAGCCCAAAGGATCGGGTTGGATCGGGTCCATCGGGTTTATCGGGCTCTAATATAATATTTAAAATAATTTTAAACAAAAGTAATATTAAACACATAATCAAATAACAATCAAGTCTTGATCATTACAAAATACAAACTGAAATAAGATTTATGATAAGGAGTTGAAGAGTTTGGGTGGACAAATTTATGATTTAAACTTTTTATTTAAGAACTATGAAACAATATATATATATATATATATATATATATATATATATATATATATATATATATATATATATAAAGTCGGATTTCGGGTTCTTCGGGTAACCCGATACATCGATACATGAACCCGAGCCCAACCCGATTGTTAATCGGTTCAAATATTTTAACCCAAACTCGAGTATCTTCAATTCTAATCCAACCCATTAACGGGTTTATCCGATCGGGCTCGGATTTAGCCCGCCCAAGTTGCACCCCTTAGGGGTGTAAACGGGTCGGACGGACACGGACAGTCCACTGTCCGAGTTCGGGCCGGACGGACACGGACAACCACTGTTCGTTAATTCAATCGGACGGTCCGCGGACAAATTAAATATATTACCAAAAACTATTATTTTATCAAGATACCTTGATAGTTGGTACAAAAAATCAAGTTGAAAGAAAATACAATTGAAGGTTATAGAATACAACAAACAATACTAAAATGATAACGAAAATCGAGATCGGACAACAAAATTTTGATGCAAAACCAAAATGATATGACATAATTGATGCAAAACCAAAATGAGTCTCCACTATCGGACAGTCCGCGGACAAATTCGGACCGGACATGGATATGACCGTGTCCGGGTCCGATTTTTAAACGGACCAAAAAAATGTCAAGTTCTGTTCGTTAATCAATCGAACGGTCTGCGATCGAACCATTTATCGAACCGGACACGTACGGACAACGGACTACTTTGTCCATTTTACACCCCCTCTATCAAGAGCTCAACCTGCTCTTTTTTGGTTCCCCTATTTGTTTTCTGTTCCCCCTCTTTTCTTCCT
Source organism: Iris pallida (assembly GCA_029216955.1). Taxonomy (NCBI): domain Eukaryota; kingdom Viridiplantae; phylum Streptophyta; class Magnoliopsida; order Asparagales; family Iridaceae; genus Iris; species Iris pallida. The sequence continues at coordinate 2,357,237 of JANAVB010019797.1, read as the reverse complement.
GCCCACATAAAAAAAACCCCTTCTCCTCTTTTCCTCCTCCACCACCTCCTCTTCTTCTCCATCGGCAATTGAAGAAGGACCAGGAGCAGCTGACAACAAAGCCACCATGGTCATGGCCCCTCCCCCGCCGTAGAGTCGACTCCAGATAGTCCATCCCCGAAGACTTATTCGTCGGCAACAAAGCCTCGACAAGGTTTTGCCCTAATTTTTTTGTAATTCGTAATATATGTGATAATTTCTATTGGATATTTTGGTATGTCCTGGTTTAAACTCATAATTCCCTCCTTTCTATTTTTTCTAGGGTTTCTATTTTGCACGGACACAACGGCAGGGACACGTCATTGATGGTAGATTATTTATGTTGTGAAGGCTAGCTGTACTCTCGAGATGGAGTGAATATTTACTTTTTTTAGATTCGATTACTTGCATTCCCAGGCATACAAGTTCCTTGCAGGGATTAGTGTGGCTGGCCTCGATCACGATAATGGTTAGGTTTTATTTCTATGCTAAATATTATAGCTTGTTTATTCTAGTCCTACTTTGTATCGAAATTAAGCTGACTTTGGAGTTTGAAGTTTTGTAATTGAGGTTAGAGAAGACGAGCTATAGCATGGTTGGGATTAAAGAGGCAGCTATGTTACATGTCTATTTTGTTATGTTCTGTTGTGTTTTAAAGCGTATGTGTTATCTCCAATAAGTGTATGATGACATGACATGACACTGGTCTTCAGAGTGTATGTGCCTCCTAAGGAGGCCATGCTAGGGGTAGAGAAGGATTTTTGAACTTTGGTAGAAATAGAGTTTCTCGTACACTCTGAAAAGCACCGAAACTGTACAAAGTTTGGATTTTTGATACGAAACATTATTCCATAAAACAAGCCCTTTGTCATTAAGAACTTAGAAACACATGCCTTTTTTGTTGTTTCTTCTTTCAAATTCAAGATGTTTTATTATACAACTACTAGATAAACATATATTGTATAATTATATCTTACGCTTTTGGAAACGATAAACATTTTCATGGAATTTTCATGAAATATGACATCATAAGAGCAATTCTTTGTGTATGAAAGCTATTGTTGGATGGAATATTTTTTTCATAATTTTCTCTTATTAGTAAATAATCATTATAAACTTCGATATAATTAGATATGCCTTCCATTATTTACTTTATTTTTTGTTGAGTTTGTTCTCATCATGTCTTGAATCACAGTACTGGCTCCATTTCCTAGTTCATATGTCTATATTTTTTAGTCTGTTTAAATCGTATTTGTTTTCACTCCACATTAATCTTGACTAATATGCAAATACTTTTGTAGTTGATGGCCCGTAATATTGATAAAGTAGATCTAGATTTTAGTTTATACTGATGACAAGCTTCATGTTCAAACTTTTCATCTTATATTAATTTGATTATATCCAAAAATAATGACCAATTATCTACTATGGACTTGCACCCTGAACATTTATGTATAATTTTAATTTAGTTAGCAAAAACCTGATCTAATAAGTCACGTGATGTCAAGGCAGTCATCAGTTTTAAGAAGAAAAAAAGAGTGATGGTATTTTCATCTTTTTGCCATGGTTTTTGCAATTCCTCACCTCTTGTGGCATAGTAAGAATTTAAGACTGGGTTGTTTATCAGGCTAGTGTCTCAACATGTTGGGAACACTGTGGATGGTGATTATATTGATGATAATACTATATCAGTGTATGCTACATTTGACCTTGTATTTTTGTTGTTGTTGCTGATTCGACCTTGAGTTGCTTTCGCGTGCAGTAGTGATGAGACTGACCATGTTTGGATTGGAACAACTTGGTAAGAAATCTAACACTCCTTTTTTAGTTTCTCTGCCAATGGTTTTTCCTCCTTCTATGTTATGGTCTATATTATGGTCTTCTATATTTAGGTCTTAAACATCTTACAGATGCATCACATAATATGGACAAGTTTGCTTCGTGAGAGCATTTTTTTGGCGCAACACCAAACTGACAACAGTTTGTGGTCATGAACTCAAAACTTGCAATTTAACTCTTCATGAAAAAAATGTGTGATAAAAGTGGCCCAAGTGATGTCATGACCTTTGTGTAAAACATACATTTCCTTATGTTAACTATCTTTCTTAGAATTGATTCAGTTGGTTGCAAATGATTTAAAAAGTTTAGAACATGATACAAGCAAAAGGCAATATATATATATATATATATATATATATATATATATATATATATATATATATATATACACACACACACACAAGACCACACACACACTCACACACATACATGCATTTTTTTTTCTTTTCGTTTTCTTCTCCTTCTTCCTTGAAATCGTTTTCTAGGTCTTCATGTTCATTAACTTTCAAGGTTTATTTCTCCTCAAAATCCTAATCTTTTTTGTATGTTTTCAATTAGTTTCTTTGCTATATGTTCATGATATATATACAAGACACACACACACTCACACACATACATGCATTTTTTTCTTTTCGTTTTCTTCTCTATCTTCCTTGATATCGTTTTCTGGGTCTTTATGTTCATTAACTTTCAAGGTTTATTTCTCCTCAAAATCCTATCTTTTTGTATGTTTTCAATTACTTTCTTTGCTATATGTTCATGATGTTGTTGTGGTGGTGGTGGGTGGGGGGGGGGGGGGGGGGGGGGGTTGATTTGTTTCTTTCATTTTTTTGTTTTTTTTTTTAAGATGGGTCATTCAAAAGCTTCTTTTAAGATAAGTTCATTCAAAAGATTTGATATTGCCTATTACTGGCATGAGTTTATGAATTTCTTAGCATTTATTTAATCTATATCATAGGTATTTTTTTCCATTCATTTATGTGATCCATGGGTTCTCCATCTATTTTCTTGATTTTCCTTTGACGAGTCATTCAAAAGATTCAATCTTGATTTTTTTTTTTTCAAACGTATGCTTGTGACTTTCTTACCATACCAGCCACTGTTGTAGTTTTTACATGTTTTCTAATTTCTATCATATGATCAATCTATGTATGTCTTCATGTGGGTTTGTAGCAAATTGATAAGATTACATATCTTGAACTGTTACTATCTTAAAGTATCAGAATGCATATGTGGTGTCGATATTAGGCTATGAAGACAGCCAAATTATCAAGTTTTATCATTGATTTGGTGTTGGATTAACAATTATCTATACCAGTAGTTTGGTCCCGGACCACTCCATTTGGATTTAGGTTTATACCAAACTGACCAAGATCTGATTTTCTTCATGTTACCAGTTTGTGAGTCTAATAATGGAGTATAATTATTATACTCTCATGGGTCCTTGGTTCACTTTTCTTTATGACATGTGCCAATTTACTCAAAGGATGCTTTGATCTTTTTTTTCTTCTTCTCTCTATTAGTCCCCATCATACCAGTAATTTTGTTTTCATTGTTTGGCTCTTACTGATCAGATTTATGCAACATAATGTTTCTATCTAATGTTAGTTCTGATCCAAAATTTTGTTGTATGCTGACTGTTGTCTTCAATCCAGCTTTTATATTTTGAATACTGCTTTGGATAGTGCCTTCGGATTTTTATTGTATGTTCCTTGTGATACTGATTTGATGTATATTCTTTGTTGTTGGTAATGTTAAAGTGGGCTTTGATTTTGACTTCCACTCGAATTTCGGGTGGATCCATAAGATCATGTGTTTGATTGACGGTGGTAAATAGGGATGAATGTGGTCAGTATGTTGTTATTGTCAGTATATCAGTTAAAATGTCTCTAGTCAGAATATATGAGTAACTTCTCTCCTCTACTTTCTTTTTCTCGGCTAGAAAAAAGTTTCAAAATTGTGAGATATTGAAAGAGAACAGTTAACGAAGGATGTGCAAGAAATTGAAAAGAAAGTACGCAGTTGTATGATTGGGGACTCTTCTACAGACAGAAGGGCATGCACTTGCTTGTACACTAGCTGAATTTCGGGGGGCACAAGCACGATGGGGGAGAGAAGTAACTGCAGAAGAGCACATGGAAATGAAAGAAGAAGCCTCCAGATCTGAATATCTCCGCCTGTTCAAGAGAATTGAACACAAACATACAATTGTAAGCAGCTTCCTTGTGTACATTTGTAAATTTTGTAGGATGTCTTACATTTAGTTAGCATACAATCATGCTGCATTGCTTTTGCTTTTGCTATTGGTATTTTTCTTTTTCTTCTTTTTACACTTCTGCTTCCTTTTAGTTGATATTCATTTAACCATATGCATTAGTACTGGAATGAAGCATTATTAATATGTAATTGTGGCATGCTTGCTTTTTCATTAGCATGCTTCATATACTGCTGACTTATATGATATTTGCTCTAATTTCCTTTTGTTCTTCAAGAGCTATGTCATTTGACTATCTATTTTGTTGTATGTCTTGATTGTTTAGATGCTTTTCATGTCGTTGCTAACTTTAAGGTAAACTGGAATAGGCCCAAACCAAAAAGGTAAGAACTGAAAGACTGCTTGCAAAAATAGAAGCGATTATGGTTCCAATCATTCCATTAGATGACCTGGAAATGATAACTGATGAAAAACGATCTAATTTTCGTAGTATTGGTTTGCGAATGAAAGCATACTTGCCCCTTGGTTAGTTTCTCTTAACTGAACTGGTTTCTGGAAATTCCTTCTTTATAAATTGGTCCCTTAATTAAATTTATTTATCAGGCATCCGTGGTGTTTTTGATGGTGTCATTGAGAATATGCACTTGCATTGGAAACACGGAGAGCTATTCAAGTTAATCTCAAAGCAGAAAACCCTTTCCTTTGTTGAAGATACAACATGACTGTTAGAATATGAGTGGCAGTAGAAAGAGTTCCCAAGGGATATGCACTTGTTTATTATCGAGGAAAAAATTATCAACGTCCCATAAGCTTGAGGCCTAGGAATCTTCTGACAAAAGCAAAAGCATTAAAACGTTCGGTTGTAATGCAACGTCATTAGGTCTGTTTATCTTTTTGTTTCTCAACATTTATGTGGCATTTACATCCGCCTCGTGAAAATATATTTCTTAAGTAACAAGGAAGATACCTTTTAATATTTCGATTAATTTGTTTCCCTCTTAACTAATGCAGGCGCTTAGTCAACACATAAGCTGAGTTGGAGAAAACCATAAAACATATAAAGTTCGAACTGGTATGTACTTAAATTGTTTACAATAAGTTGTCAGCTGATATATGCACTCATGAGTATGCTGAACAGAATATTAATTTGTTTCCCCCTTAAGTAATGCATGTTTGATGCATGTATATGCGCTAGTGGTTATATAATTTGAAGCTTCACATTTTTGAAGATATATCTTATATTAGATATTCTGGCACAGTGATGCATCCTTATCTTTTAATTTTATCCGATAATTTTCTCAAAACACTTCTCATCTAATTCATGTTCTGCTCTTTATGTATAACATTTTCGTTCAACTTTCAGTATTTGCTAAGTCGCTTAATGAAATGCTTCAATACCGGATGGGTTGTCGACTTTTGTCATTTTCGAAGGTAAATGCTTAAAGGATTATTTCGTCTTACTTTTGAATCAATTACCTGTTGCCATATAAAAAATATTTTAGTCTTTTTTTAAGTTTAAGAATTGAGCTTATAAGTTATAATCCAACATCCAGATTTATGATTTGGTCATTATACTCTTCGACATGTGATAGCGATCTTCACAACATAGAGAGTTTCATCTTTTTGTTGTAATTTGTTGACTGATTTACAAATATGGCTGACATCTCTATGCAGAAACTACGGAGAAAGTTTATTTTAAGTAAAAACCAGCGCAAGCATGCCGAGAGATGATAAAACTGAGAAAGAAAGTGAGAAGGAGAGTTTGGCCAAACGTCCAAAGGTCTTTGATGATTCTGCTATGTCTGGCTTCAAAAGTATTTTGGGTTCATTTTGCGAATGATAGAAGATGACTAAATGTTTTAAAGCGTTTTGTATTCATTTTGTAAATGATGGAAGATATGATTAATGATGTAAATCCTTTTTTGTATACGTTTAATGATACAAAACGTTTTAGTTCATTTGTAGATGCTCAATGATGTAAAGTACTTTGTATTTTTTTGTAAATGATTAGGTATACGTTTAATGATGTTTTATAAATACTAATTTTTTTTGCTAATGCAATACTACAATATGCAATTGAACTTATGGAGTTATAAATGGATTCCGTTACTTATGTATTTTAATTATATGTTTTATAGGTGGAACATGAAAATAATAATTTTATAATAATTAGCATAATTGTTATTACGTTTTGGGATGAATATGTAATTGTCCTAAAATAAACATCTTCCTTTTGTGACTCCGTCTACAGTTTTTAGGACAGTTTATTTTCGTCACAAATACTTATATTTTGGGACGGTTTATTAATCCGTCATAAAATATAATAATTCAGACACTTTTGGGACAGTTAGGTATTTTGACCCTAAAGTCCAATTAGGACGGTTTTTTCTGTCCTCAATTTTTTTTGCCATGCCACCCTGATAGCACTATTTCAATCCGTCCTAAAACCCATCCCAACTAGTAATTTAGGGCGAGTTGGACACTTTCTAACACGAATTTTTGCTGTCCCAAAAGGCCACTTTTTTGTAGTGCGTGTTGTGAGAACATTTGCCCGTGATAACTCATAATATTTCGTACCCATGACTCGTCATTTTAGGATGATTCTCGAGTGTCCATGACTTCAGAATTGGAATGATTCATATAGGATAATTGACTAGTAAACTTATATAGATCATTGGAAGGGGAGCGCACTTCATTCTACCACGACTCAGGTCGCTACCACCCCCCCCCCCCCCCCCCCCCCCCCCCCCACAGTTGCAAGGATAACCCCAATTGGCGTGGGCCTTTGACCACCATTGATTGAGTTGTATTTAAAAAAATTCTCGTAAAATAATAACGTGTTTTATTTCATGTTTTATTTATTGTATTCCTGTATTTATTTATTTATTTATTTATTTTATAAGTGAGACTACCCTGGACTTGTAGAATACCCTTTTGTAGACCCGTGCTAGGACCCATGTGTAGAATGGATAACCTTGATTTTTTCAGAATTATGGACTTTAGCCTCGTGGCCGGTTTACCGCCGGTATACTGTTCAGGATATTTTTTTAATTAGTAATTTGGATATTTCCTTGAATAGTATTTTAGATATTTTTGTGAATAATGTCGATGCATTCTATTATCCGTAGGTTTTTTGGTTTTGAAGCATCATTTTGTCCAATGGTTTCTTGGTTTTCTTTTGGATGAATGAGATTGATTTGGGAAGTGACGTAGATCACTAACATGACAGATCCAATAGTCACGATTAATTTCCATAATGTATATATACCTTTCCATTTTCTCTCTCATCTCTATTTTCTTTCTTTTCACTCTCTCCATTTCTTCTTCACTTCTCTCCCACTTGGGCTATGTGTTGTCCCGTTGGTCTGGTCACACCTGATTTTGATAATCGACTGACGACTCCAGTTCGAAATACACAAACAATATACATGTACGGTACTGTTGTTGAACGACTACAACCTTGTTGCTACATTCAGTCCGAGTCTTTGCTAACGATAATCACATTGATGATCGAGACAATTTTTTTACTTTGTTATGTATTTTTCAATTTATTGAATCTAGGAAAAATGTACGGTTGAACGAGATTGACACATGGCTCAGCTACAAAAAGTCCATTTACCAAAATAGCCTACCCAATCATTTATTTGATCAGTCCTTTATTAAACCTAGTCCACAAACCCACAAAACTTAAGCCCATTCTTCATAATTCAAACTAGAACCAGGGCAATCGAACTCGAACCGAGTTCTGCCCGAACTCGGTCCCTCCTGACCCAATTCTCGAGGGATCAGGTCATCTTAAAGAAAAGGCTCCAACATTCAATTTTTTTGAATATTGGACTACCGAACTCTGCCCGAGTTCTGTCCAAGAAAATACTATAAATAGAGGAGAATTCTTTATTCTATTGACTCAATCATCTCTTCTCTTCTCTATCCATTCAAGTGTTTTCAAAGAGCTTTTTTACTTTCAAATCGGAGCTTTACAACTCCTAGCCAAGCCAGTGCCAGTTTCAGTTCAATTTAGAAGTTTGGTCGAGTTGTACAAAAGGCTCAAAAACATCTCAGTTTTCATACTGTTTCAGAAGTCGGCAAGTCCTTCGAGTAAAAGGCTTGCAAGTTGAAGTAGTGCACTTCGTATAAAAAGCACGTGTTGTAAGAAACTGCAAGCGCTTCAGATTCAAAGCTTGTGTTTCACGAGATAGTGGATTTAACATCGAGCTAGAGTACTCGAGATTAGACTAGTCCTTTCAGAGGGAAACAAGTATAAACCTTGGTGTTTGCGTTTGCTTGTCGGAACTTATTTACATTACACATTTACTTAAATACTGTCTACTTCATATTAGATTATTACTGTCTTAAATATTTTTAGAGGTGATTTTTATTCTGCTGCACACATGCACTCTCTTCACCCCCTCTAGAGGTGCTCAACGGTCATACAATTGGTATTAGAGCAGGTTATATTCAAAGATAACACTCTAGAGAGAATACATATGGCAGCCGTGAAACCTATATTCACCGGTGAAGGGCAGTCCATAAATGCGCCCCCACTATTTGAAGGAATAAACTATACCTACTGAAAAACACGAATGAGTTTCTTCCTGAAATCTTTTGACTTTGATCTCTGGTCTATAGTCATAGATGGCTACAAAAAGCCACCTAGAATAGTGATCGATAGTAATCTTGTAGACAAGCCATATCATAGATACACGGATCTAGAAAATACACAAGCCAGCCTTGACGCAAGAGCGATCAATACACTATTCTGTGCCATTGATAAGACTGAGTTTAATAGAGTATCTATATGTGTCACATCACATGACATTTGGAAACTTCTTGAGATAACTCATGAAGGTACTTCACAAGTGAAGGAATCCAAGATAAGTAGATTCACACAAGAGTATGGGGCTTTCAAGATAAAGCCAAATGAATCAGTTACTCCGATATTTACACGTTTTGTTGATATTACTAATCCTTTATCATCTCTTGGCAAATATTACTCAAATCACGAAAAGATTCGCAAATTGCTCAGGAGACTAACAAAGAACCAGAACCCAAAAGCCACTGCGATCATAAAAGGAAATGATCTTACCACAATGTTGCTGGAGATACTCATGGGCAAACTGATGACTCATGAGCTAGACTTACAAGACTTGGAAGAATCTACTCCAAAAGAAAAGTCTATCGCCTTCAAAGCTCATGCTAAAAGAGTCTCAAGCGAAAACACGGATGATAGAGTTTTAAATAATGAGGAACAAGCTCTTCTTGTAAAGAACTTCAAAAAATTCTTGAGGTTTGAGAAGTTAAACCAAAAAAAGAAAGATTATCAAGAAAGCAATGAAGAAGAGACTATCTTCTATAGTTGTAAGAAGACTAGACATATCAAGAAAGACCGTCCAATGGCAAAGAAAATGAGTTGATACGAACGATCAAACAGAAAGTCTTCATCACATTAGTATGCTAATACCAGCATCTGGCATGGAAGGGAAGCCAGTGAATCAGAGGAAGAAGAAAGACCCAGCAGCTCTGTAAATGTTTGCTTGATGGCATTTGATCAGGTAACAACCAATCCTCTATATGATGACTTTACATTTGATGAACTTTGTGATGCTTTTAGCGACTTGTTAGATGAACACAAGAAAGTTTTTGACAAATATAAGCAGTCTCGAAAAGAGATCAAAGCTTACACTACTGAAGTTGAAAGGTTGTCATCCCTATTGAAGGATATAAGAGAAACACCTTCCACCAGTAACACGAATGAAGAAATATCAACTTTGAAGGTTAGCTTGCATAATGCTCACAAAATCATTGAGAAAAGAGATCATGACTATGCCAAGCTGAACGAGTTATATGAGTTAGGGAAGAAGAAGTATAGCATCATTGCACGGAAGATTAATGCTATATCTATTAAGTATAATGAGGCATGTGCTTTCTCTAAAAATTTAGAGGTACAGTTAGGAAAACAGGTTATATCTGCTACTCAGCCAAAGATCTGTCATATGACACAACTTACACATAACACGACACGATCAAAGAAATCACGTAAGCATAATGTTTCATATAATCATGTCTTTGTTTACAAGTATCCAAGGAAGACACACAAGCATCATGTCTATAACAAGACACCAAGCACTAGCTCTCAAATTTCCTGTACATATTGTGGTTCACCTGGACACATCTCTAAGTTTTGTAGAGTTAGAAAGCTAGTTGACATGAATATATATGCCTGGATGCCTAAGACTAACATTTTTGGACCCTTAAAGAAATGGGTACCAAAGGTCACATCTACTCATTTTGTAGGTAGGCTAACCCTCTCATGCTAGAAGTAAATGGATCCTCGATAGAGGATGTCGCAGCACATGTCTGGTGATAAAGCTTTGTTCGCTACGCTATCGATGAAGAATGAAGGATATGTCTCCTCCGAAAAAAATCTGAGAGGTTATATAATAGGTAACGGTATTGTTGGTATGCCTCCTTACCCAGTCACTAAAGACGTTTGTTTGGTCACAGATTAAAATATAACCTACTAAGCATAAGTCATCTTGCTGATAACGGTTATGGCATTAACTTCATCAAAGACAATGCTCTATATATGATATGACTATTGGGAATTTAATTTATGAAGGAATAAGGGAGGATAATATATATGTTTTCTATTTATTAGATAGTACTAAAACTGCAGGCAAATGCCTTATAGCTAACAAAAATGAAAGCTAGCTATTGCACATGAGACTGGAACATACGAATATGGATACCATGTCAAGGCTATCAACAAAGAAATTGGTAAAAGGATTACCTGAAATTTCTTTAAAGAAAGACATGGTATCACTACAAAAAAATGACGTCTCTTGACGGTTTATTTTTTGAAGGTCATAGAAAATGGTCAAAAAATGGGTTATCTTGACGGTTTTAGGTATACGTCAAGAAAACACACGTTTTTTTTTGTTAATTTAGTAAATTTTTACCATGATAGTTGACGGTTTTAGAGGAACCGTCAAGAAACACCATTTTATTTATTGACGGTTTGGTAAAAATCGTCAACTAATGTATGTGCGAAAAAATTACCATAATTTTTTTAGCTGCCATTATAGTAATTTTCTTAAACTTTTTATATTTGTTGACAGTTAGTGGTTTTTTTTTACGTGGGAATCTAAGACCAAACTTTCGATCGATCTCGAAAAAAAACCCTCTCCCTACTTCAAAAATTTCCCTCTACTACGAAAACCCTCTCTCTCCACTCAGAAATCCCCTTCTTCCTCTCAAAAAACCTCTCCCCAGCGGCCTACGCGACGTCCCCTCTCCGACAAGTCCAAGACCGACATCTGCTCGGTTTGCTTCTTTGATGATGCAGCCATCGAAGCCGATTTGGATGACAGAAAGAAGAAGAGGCACTGTAACCACCAGTTTTCCAAACAAGGGTAAATTTGTCATTTTATTAATTTTTATGTAATATAAATATTTATTTAGGAATATTATGTGAATCTATTTAAATTATTTGAGATTAGTTAGTCGGTGAGAGACTAGTCCAGTTTTTGACTTGTGTTAGTGGCCCGGTTAGCTTAGACACTAATCCAGAGCCCAAGAATTAGCAAGGCATGGCCCATAAACCAACTCATTAAGATAGTATAATTAGACTAATTATCCATGACCAATTAGTTCATTAAGAGATTAGAATTTTGTCCAAAATGACCCCGAACCTTTGCATTGCATTTAATTTGCCTAATGACAACTTAGAGGGCATGTTAGGTATTTTGGTTAGGCTCTAACCTAGGATGTCTTGGCCGGCCATAGGAGACCCTCTCTCCTCACTTCATCCATTACATCTTGAGCCTCCATCTTCCTATTTTGGAGCTCATTCCATTTAGAGCCTTCCCACCTTCGATTTCTCTCTCAAACTCACGCTTTCCTCCACCATTCCTCATATTCTCTCAAGAAGAAGGAGCCTACAAAGATTGTGAAGCTAGGGGCAAGGAGGAGAGCCCTTTTGCTAAAGAAGTTTGTGTCGGATTCGTGTCCATGGGTTGTGTATTGGAAAACCACTCCCAATAGGTATATCACTCTCACTACAAAATTTGTCAGATTAGCGACGTTTCAAAACGTCGCTAAACTCGACAAAAATGTCGCTAAGTGAAATTAGCGACGTTTTGGAAACGACAGAAAAAAACATGTCGCTAAACGAGAAAACGTCACAAAACGTCGCTATCGCGACGTTATTTAGCGACGTTATAAACTTCGCTAATTAGCGACGTTATTTGCGACGTTTTCACGTTGACGCTAATTAGCGACGCAAATGGCGACGTTATCGCGTGGTCGCCGTTTAGCGACACTTTTGCGACATTTTGGCGACGACGTGCTGACATCAGATTTGGTGCCACGTGTTGCCACGTCAGCAGTTTAGTGACGCTTTTAGCGACATTCATTAACGTCACTATAATTTGGCGACGCTTATTAACGTCGCTAAAAACATCGCTAAGTTAAAAAATATAAAAAAATAGAATCCAGAATGCAAATGGAGCTGGAGCCTGAGCCAAAATATAGAATACAAAATACAAAATACCGAATCCAATCCCAGGGTTCGCCGACCCCCTCGGTGGAACACTCAACACCGGCACGCACAATACATTCCAGAATATACAAAAATATAAAGAAAAAATACTATCCGCAACGAACAAAGTTAATATATAATATCCTCAACGAACAAAGTCAATATCCGTAAATACGTACAAACTCAATATCTCAACGAACAAAGTAAATATCCCCAAATACGTACAAAGTAAAAAATATAGTACAGTCCGAAAATGCAAAAATAAAACTACTGATCGCCTGGAGCTGGACCCGATGCTGGAGCTGGACCAAGTGCTGGAGCCGGAGCTGGGGGAGGAGCGCCACCAGATGACTGTCGTCGCAACGCCAGGATCGTCTGATACTCCTCCGGTGACAACAGGTGGACGAGCATGTCCTCCCGTGCACCGTCGGATGTAGACGATGCTCCTGGCGTACCAGCAGACGGTCGCTCCGTAGCCATCTCCTGGAACTGCTGCATCTGTTCGACCAAACGCTACGTAGCCTCCTGTGTCGCGCGGGTCATCTGTCGCAGCACCTTGGTAGTCTCCTCAAGCCTCTCAAAGCGTGAGATGAGCGCAGAATCATCTGTATGCGGCCCCCCATCATCTGCAGCATCTCGTCACGCAGAGCTGCGATCTGCGCATCGACACTCTGCTGGTTGCGGAGCGACTCCTCAGTCTGTGCGGGGCCGGGCACACTAGTGGCGATCGTAGAGGCTTGTGACGCAATGATGGCACCATAGGAGCCCGTACCATAGTATGTACCCCTATGCATGCCACCAACGGCCCTCATCTACAGCTCGTCATCTGACCGAGCTGCGGCGGCCGGGGGCTGCTGGGAAGTTCTAGCACCAGCTCCCTCTGATCGTGTCGGCCCGGCCTCCCTAAGCCTCAAAAACTCGGCCTAGAAATAACATCTATATAAATTCTCACATGGTCGCTAAAAATTAATATTAATGAACTAGCATTAAGTAAAACTTCTAAAACTCGGCCTAGAAATAACATCTATATGAATTTTCTACGTAATTAAAAATTAATATTAATGAACTAGCATTAAGTAAAACTTACGTAGGTGTCCCGGGCCTTGTCGTCTACGAACCGCTCCCCCTTCGTGTGCGTGGTGAGGAACAAGGTCACCATATTCGAATCTTCTTCCGATTCAACCTGTTACGAAATTATTATATGATTTGTCAGTTAAGTTGAAAGAAATATATTACTATAAAGTATTAATTATGGGTTTACGGCGAGATACGTACCATATGGGTGAAGAAATCCATGATGGACCATGATCCACCGCTCTCCCTTCGTGTTCGTGGTGAGGAACAAGGTCACCATATTCGAATCTTCTTCCGATTCAACCTGTTACGAAATTATTTTATGATTTGTCAGTTAAGTTGAAAGAAATATATTACTATAAAGTATTAATTATGGATTTACGGCGAGATACGTACCATATGGGTGAAGAAATCCATGATGGACCGTGATCCACCACACCACTGCGACCCCGCCTGTCGCGCTCTTTTAGACTTCGCGAACTTCTCCTTGTAGGCTTCCTCCTCGAATCTCCTCTTCATTACCGCCCAGTCGGCGGCAGAGATCCAACCCTGAATAGGCTCTCCCCGATGGTCACGATCCTTTTGGTCGAGGATCGCGTCCCTAATGAGCTTGCTGACGATGCTGGAAAAAATAGCCTCGACAGCAACGACGCGGTGGGGAGGGAAGAAGTAAGTCCGCTGAAAAAAATCATAGAAGTACGTAAGTTATAACACAACATACTAAATGTTAAAAGGAAATAAACTTTTACGTACCGAAAAGTGCTCAAACCAGAAGGCCTTCTTGTCGGCCGGGACATCCCTCCAGTTGATCCAGGGCCCCCCGTAGTTCTGTCGCAGGAATGTACCCAGCGATCGGTGTACGGAGGAGGGATGATACCTGTAAAATAAAAATTTATTAAACAAGTTTATAATAAATTTAAATAAATTAAATACAATAATTTTACTTACCGCTTGGTCCGAGTACAGGCCCAAATCTCCAACCTCATATCCCCCTCCGGACGACACGGAGGATCTGTCTCAAATACGAGCTGCAGCCTGCCCCTGCCCCCTGCCCCTGCCCCTACCCCTGTCCCTGCCCCAACCCCTGCCCGCAGCCTGGCCCTCGGCCTCTCCCTCGCCCTCGGCTTGGGCCTCGCCATCGCCCTCGACCACGATATGGGCCTCGGCCTGCTCCTCAGTAGTGGGGTCGACCTCTGGAATACTCGACGGTACTGGCTGCGTAGAAGAAGAAGGACCTAGCCTCGAACTGCTAGAGCCGGGTATAGAGACACTGCCGGTGACTAGACCGCTAGTGTATACTGGAGTACGGGGGGATGAGGAGTCGGTAGGAGGAGTGGTAGATGGAGATTGTCGGGCTCGTCGACTCCCACCAGCACCGGAACCAAAGGATCCACGTCGAGCCATATCTGAAAAATACAGAAGTATACCATACTACATCTGAGAAAAACACTAGTATACCATACTACATCTGAAAACGTCGCTAAGTAAACCATACTACATCTGAAAAAACAAAAGTAAACCATACTACATATGAAAACGTCACTTATTAACGTCGCTAAAACAAAAGTAAACCATACTACATCTGAAAAAAATAAAAGTAAACCATACTACATCTAAAAATTAAACATATATATATTCAATCCTCTTCTGAAAATTCATCTTGTTCCGATTCCTCTTCCTCTTCACTTCTATCAACTTCCTCTTCCTCTTCTGATACTTCTACCTCCTCCAATTGATGAAACATGTCATGAGGAACTTCCGTTGAGTCCACATCGATAATATTTGTAATAAGAGGTAGTTCGTCTTCCTGATAAGCTATCTCGTCGACATCGAAGGTATTCCGAGCTTTAGTCTTACAGACTGCCCACCAATCTGATCTCCCGGCTCCTCGTTTTGGATAGCTGGTAAAGTAAACTAGCTGAGCCTGGCTTGTTAGAACAAACGGCTCATAAGCTTGGTATCGACGGCGATAATTTATGTCAACAAGACCGTGTTTGTCAACTCTCCAACCTCGACCTTGGATCGGATCGAACCAGTCACATCTGAACAAGACGATCTTACAAGGTTCTATAGGGCGTCTGCATATTTCGGCTAAGTCCAATCTAGCCTTCTGATTGTCTTTTGTCTTTCCCTTGACGTCCATTACAGTATTAATTATGTTATCAAACACGTTCTTCTCGATATGCATGACGTCAAGGTTATGTCTAATCAGATTTGTGCTCCAATATGTCAGATCCCAGAATATACTCCTTTTGGTCCAGTTATGATCTTCGCCAAATCCTTCGTAATGGCTGCTCGTTGTAGGATCTTCAATAGCGCTTGGAATTTCTTTTACTTGCTCCCATGTGTCCTCTCCGGACCACATTGGCGGTGGATCGCCCTTCTCCATAGCACCGACACGAAAAGCAGTTCTGTTCCTACGGTACGGATGGTCTTTCGACAAGAACTGTCGGTGACAATCAAAAAAGAATGGCTTTCCTCCGTGTCTCAAACGAAAAGCCTTAGTGCGGTCCATGAAATACGGACATGAGAGCCGACCATGAGTGCTCCATCCAGATAACATTCCATAAGCCGCAAAGTCGTTTATTGTCCACATTAGTGCTGCCCGCATCTGAAAATTCTATTTTTTTGAAGCATCAAACGTGTACGCCCCTGTTTCCCATAGCTGCTTCAGCTCATCTATCAACTGCTGTAAGTATACGTCGATGTTCCTCTTCGGGTTGTTTGGACCGGGATGATAATAGTTAGGAACATTTAAGGTGTCTTCGTGCACATCCAAGGCGGTAGGTTGTACGGAGTGAGGATTACCGGCCAGCATGAATATTGGGAGCCTGAAAGACCAAATGGGGTGAAACCATCAGAGCAGAGCCCCAACCTTACATTACGTGCATCAGAAGCGAAATTAGGATATGCTCGATCGAAGTGCTTCTACGCTTCTCCATCAGATGGGTGATCCAACACTCCTTCGGTCTGTTGTCGCTTGTGCCAACTCATATTTTCGGCAGTCTCTTTCACCATGAACAACCTCTGCAACCGCAACGTCAACGGCAAGTAGTGCATTGAAGCAGTCGATCTTCTAGACTTGCCTGCAGCAGTTGGCTTGTAGCGATCAGCACCAAAAAATTCGCACACTTCTGCATCCTTGTGATCTTTGTAGTAAAGCATGCATCCGTTCTGACAACAATCGGTCTTGACGTATCCCATCCAAAGGGATCTCACCATCCACTTAGAGCGGTAGAAGTCTTTCGGTAACTTGGCACCCTCCGGCAAGATATCGGTAATCAATTCGAGCACTCTATTGTAGCATTCTTGCGACATGTTAAAGTCAGACTTTATGCTCAAGAGCCGAGTGATCACCTCTAACGGTGAATGGTCCTCACAGCCAGGGTACAAAGGAGTCCTTGCATTCTCCAACAACTCCATGAACTTTGCGGCATCGGCATTCGGTGCCTCCTCAACTGCGTCACAATTGTATGAATCGAAACTAGGCCCCGCAGCATCGAAGATCATGTTCACGTACTCGTTGTCAACACCAGTTCGGTTGTGTACATTCATATAAGGCTCCACATAAGGATCAACATAAGGCTCCACATAAGACTCCACATAAGGCTCCGCTTGGAATGCTAAAGGTACAAGCTCTCCGTGTGCGGTCCATTGGTAGTAATTCGGAAGGAAACCCTTTGTGTAGAGTGATACGTCACATCCAATTCTGGTTGAAACTTCATGTTCCGATATTTTGCACAGGGCACTTAATGTCCTGCCGTCCATGGATTGAGGAAAACCTTCGCAAATTGGAGGAATTTTCTACTCTGGCGATGTATTCATCTCGCACACCATACCTGTCATCTCGAATGCACTTGTACATCCACGAACGGTCTAGGATACATGGATATAGCTATTTCTAGATATCTGCAAATAGAATAACTTTAAAACTAAAACGAATATACTACATACTACATACATACATATATACTGCGAGCCCCCTAGGGGCCCAACCCCGAGCAGCAGACCCCCAACCCCACGAGCAGCAAGAAGGTCCTAACCTGACGTACGGCCGTGACTCAGGACCATTCCTATGAGTATCGGGATCAAGGAAAATAGACGACGGCATTACCAACCAATAAAACTACGGTTACAAATATCGGCACTATCGGTACGTGGTTTCGAATCGAAGTATCATATTTTTCGGTGTCGAAAACAAATAATTATTACTAAATTATCAATTTTTGGCACTATCGGTGCCCCTGACCCGCCCCCCGCACCCTCCCTCCCTACACCACCCCTAACCCTAACCTGAACCTATCCCTAACCTCTCCCCCACCAGCCCCCCCTCCCTCCCCTCCCCGGCCCCCCACCCCCTGCACCCCTCCCCACCAACCCTCCTAACCCTAACCCGAACCCTTACCATAACCCTCCCCTCCCCCCAACCTCCCCCCTCGCCCTCACCCTCCAGCCCCCCCTCGCCCTCCCCCCCCACACCCACCCCAACCCCGACCCTAACCCCCCCTCCCTCCAACCCCCCCTCCTCACCCCCCGCCCTCACCCCCCTGCCCCACCCCCCCAGCCACCCCCCAAACCATTCCTCACCCCCAACCACCCGCACCCCTACTCCTCCCCCCAAGCCACCAGCACCCCCCAACCACCAACAACAAAAATAGAGAGAGAGAGAGAGGGAGTCACGTACCGGAGAAGAGTCGCCGAGAGAGTGAGAGTCGTCGAGAGATGAGAGTGAGAGCGCCGGAGGAGAGAGTAAATGGATGGGTAAAATGAATCGGGAGGGGGGGGATTTAATTTTAATTAGAATTTAGCGACGTTCTTATAAACGTCGCTAAATTAGTCGCTATTGGCGACGTCATAGCGACGTTTCGCGACGACTAACTCATGTAACTATATATGTCGTTGTCAGTCGCTATTTTCGTCGTTAGTAGCGACTTTTCAATTATACGTCGCTAATGTCCGCAATTTAGCGATGTTTTGTGAACGTCGCTAAATTTACGTCGCCAATTGAGCAGATTTTAGTAGTGTCTAACCATGTCTCTTTGATTCAATTTAGTATTGGACCCATAGAACTAACCCATGTATAGAAATGACCCTTAGGATGGTTTAGAGGCTCTATTGAGTCCTCATTTGGAAGTTTGGTTAGGTTTTGTGCCACCCTTGGAAGAAACTGAGGGTGACACACCAAGTTTGTAGGAATGCCTCATAGTATTTGGGGTTTTGTTTTTTCAGATTTGAGCATGTGTATAGGTAGGCTATACTTAGGTAGGCTATAATAATTTCTTTCTAATGATTTTCCTAAATATATGAATAAATATGATTT